>OY804597.1:19135592-19524474 GCA_963680895.1 Fragum sueziense
TTTCAATACCAGATGTTCTTTGGGAGAGGGTTCATATTCATACAAAACCATTTTGCAATTGTATAGAAGCAGGACAAACTGGCTTTAAGTCTTTTTTTGTATTTATCGAGCGATACAAAATATACAAGTAAACCTGTCAAATTGGTGAACTTATTGAATGTAATGTGCTTTTGTCCCCTCTTTGCTTTCAGTTTTTTTGAAAAACATGAACGGTAATCTGCAAAAGATTTGTCCGTGCAAATATATGTGTATATTCGAATACATTCAGACGTATATCCAAGGAAAAATATACATTTGAAACAAACGTTCCTGATAATTTCCAGGAAAATAAATATAAATTGACGGCGATTGTTCAAGGTATTTTTTGTGTATTTTTCTATTACATGTCTTTATAGCAATAATTTCTATCGGCCAGATTGCGAAAAATCGTGCTTTAAAAAAATATTACACTTAAGTGCCATTTTTTCACCAAATTAAAAACGTGAGATATAAGGGGCCTTTTTTTGAGGCGCCATATATTTTTTCTTGAAAGCTACAGGTACATTCTCAGAAGTTCATGGAAATATTTAGGGCTTACACTATTAAATTCAATCATTAATTAGTCCCAATTATTAGCGGATAAATTTAAATTAATTATTAAACTTTAAGGCGAAGCACTACAGGTCGACTTAAAAAACGTTCGCCCTAATATTCAAATTTATATAAAAAACTTCTCCCTAAAAACTTATATGTATTTATATATATATATATATATATATATATATATATATATATATATATATATATATATATATATATATATATATATATATATATATATATATATATATATATATATATATATATATATATATATATATATATATATATATATATATATATATATATATATATATATATATATATATATATATATATATATATATATATATATATATATATATATATATATATATATATATATATATATATAAGATAAAGCATTGGAAGCTTATGGGACCTGTATAGAAGGGAATTATAGTAGTATTTAAACCATAATTTTTCGATCAATTTTGACATGTCTTCAAAACACATCGCTGTGATCGCATGACAAAGCAGTTTGAAGCAAACACGGTGAGACCATGCCGAGGAGACATACTCCAAAAGAAGTTTAAATACACTCACCATCGAATAGCATTCCCCTTTTTGAGAATCAGTCAAAAACTGGCAAAATCACCGATTTAAAGTAACAACGTGTGTTTACATTCACAAAATGGGTCCCGTTTCTTCATAACCGGAAGTCCCTCTTCTGAGATTTCGCTCATAGCATTTCGTAATGAATGAGAGGGATTGGTGGCCGTGATATTTGGTTTGTAGCTTCGTCTACTTTACACGCATGGTATATATTTTGGACAGTTCCATAAAGCAAACAGTTGTGATTTTTTGGTTGAAAAGCGACGATATGTACTATAGTACAAGAGTCACAGACCGATCCTTCACTGACGGTCAACACTTTGTAGATCAATTCGATCACCGTGCTGTCTTCTATATTAATTGCCTACTTACGCGTTAATTATCTAGAGTTTCTCCGTAATTAAGCCATTTCCAATAAAGTGACCATAACATAAGAAAGACAATTTTGAAGAAAACATTGAAAGGAAAAATGCTTATAATATTATAGTCCTAACTAACAATATCTACATCCTCTACAGCTATTCTAAGCCATCAATGCATATCTTTGAAGTTAGTATCTGTGTTGTTTTGTGCAGTCGCCACGAATTTAAACCGCGTTGTTTTGTCGTTTTAGAAAGGGTTGGTGACAGCATTATGATATGGTGTTAGAAACATGACCATGTATGTACTCGTATTGAGTTTATGAACTTTTATTTATATATAACATTATTACAAAATATACGATGCTTGTTATACAACCTTTGTTTGTTTCACCTCATTAACCTGGCCCCAAAAGGAAGTAATCATACCATGGTTACCACGTAACATGCGCAGATCCAGAGGGGGGGGGGTGTCAGGGGGCCATGAACCCACTGGAATTTGGCGAAAAAAGGGTTATCAAAAATACTGGTTATGTCCCATATAAGCTGCGTCATTCGTCCTTGTATGCCAGGCCAAACCGTTGTTATATTTAGTCCTTCATGGTATGACATGTATCTGCATGCGCGGATCCAGAGTGAGAGGGTCAGGGGGCCTGAATCCCTCCCCCCTGGAATTTGGCGAAAAAAGGGGTTAAAGATCGAAAGACCCCCCTGGGAAAAAAACCTGGATCCGCGCTTGCGTAAGTTAATATGGCATGCCCTCGTCGGCTTTCTAAATGTGGTACGTTTCTAAATCACAGAGGGTGTTTCACGAGTACCCAAATTAGCTTTGTTTGTACTGTTTGGCGAATGGTTAGAACTGTCATTTTGTGTGGTGCCTCAGGAAGCGCGAGATCATCATCATGATGTTATACCGGTAATTGCGATACATGGTCTCAACTGAAGTAAAGTTTGCATCTGAAACCTCTTTTCCGAAGTTCAAGAAGTATCAAGGATACACGTTCATAAGGTTTGAAATTCAAGAAATTTGTATTTCAAATGAAAAAGTTGATAAAACATTATTTCCTCGCTTTGACAATGTTCTAATTAATCAGCAATTTTGATTATTTATCGCTAGGCAGCATGTCAAAAAGCGACCTAAATTATTTAGGGTCTTATATGATAGTAGCGCCCAAATACTCTCAAAAAGGAGACTCCACAACGGGAAATGTTTCCGGGTCGTAGTATTGTAGTATACAAACATAGTTCCGGCAAAAATGGATTTGATCCTTTTGTTGCATTGATTATTGTGTCTGTAGAATAACCAGATGCATGAGATTTTGTTTTGTATACTGGCAGACCATCAGTGTATTGCTAGGATGTGTTTAAATGAATTTCTCGGTAATTAGCTTCTTGCGTGGTCGTGGCCTTTCATGGGGGTGTGACATGCAGATCCCGAAAGAGATGGTAAATTGCGAGGGTGGCTGTGTTCACGGGGCATGATTTTCGCTGATGGTGCTATTGATGCCACTTTCTTGGTAGTAAATTAAAGATCAAGGAATGGTCTATCAGGCTGACTAAGTAAATGGTACCACAGACTTCTGAGGAAAACTAGAAGCTGCCAAATAGACCCATTTTACTATTATTATATTTAAGGTTTATGAACTGAGAATGAAAACACCACTTCCTAGCCATACGAAATGCATTTAAATTACACACAATTGTAAATACACTTCACATAAGATGATTCACCGTGCCGGATTCCAAAACTATGCTTCATGAATTCGTATGTCTTTATAAATCGTGCGTCTTTGCTACGTGTAGTCTGCGTCGTGGTTGCGTCCACCAAAATCGTACGTTGTACGTGCGTGCATCGCACGATTATGTCTTAGTTTTAGACGTAGACCGCACGCAGGAGCACATACGACCGGTTTTAAGAGAGGCTTAAATGACATTAATGCGAACATTTTCTCTCGTCAGTAACAATTTTAAAATCTTGAGATGATTAACGTTAATTACGAGTCAATTTAATACGATTTTTCTTTAATATAGATTTTGCAAATTCGATGGGGTCCCTTTAGCAAAAAAAAAAGAAAAATGAAATATGTGTTGCTTTTTGTTGCATGTTGCATATTGTATATTTGCATAACTGAACTTATTTTTGTTCCATTTCCGAATTTCACAGAACAACAAAGATGTGAGAATTTTTGCAGACTACAAAGTGGACGTTGAAAATATCAATTTGCGCTTTGTGTCTAGAATAGCACATAAAACACAGAAACGTTGAGGCAAAATGTTATGAAAATTTTCTTGGTTTGTCCCAATTATGTTTTCCGGAGATTTTTCTGAAACAAGGCAAGTCTTCGTTTGCAAAGGATTAATTAGAACTAGGAAAGTAGGATGAAGGTTATTTGTCCATTCTGTTTAGGGTCGGGCTTTGTTAGAGATGTGACCATTATTACCAGGATATTAACCCTTTCCCAAAGAAGATCTGGCTTTGACGTCTCTTGATAAAGCTTGGGAAAATATTAAGACAACAGGAGAAAATGCTGATAATCAGCATTTTCTCCGTTTTCCTATATATTTTCCGTGATACTAGTATATTGTAGACACATACGATCTCTATCTGCTCTCATTTTTTCATCTACAGCATTTTTCAAATTGGACCATCATTTTATTTTGTCATTTGGGAAAGGATTAATGGGGACAACGTGTCAATTTCATCAAAAGCTTTTATCATTGCTGAAGTTCGCAGTTTTATTGTATTATTATAACATGTTCATGCACTGACAATGTAAGTGTATCAATACAGCTTTTTTCTGGAATTTGAGAAAAATATCAAACTAATTAGCATGTAACAAAATAATGTGTCACGATCTGAAAATAGGACCATTGCAGCATTTAACCCATTACCACACAGTGACTCCTTTTGACTCCCCGCAATATAATGGCTTTGGAAAACATTTTTGAAAATGAAGAAATTGCTTGTGACAAGCAATTTCTTCATTTCCCACATTGTTTTCTACCCAAAAAGCTATAATCAAGATCTCGAAATTTCATCACATTGAAATGTCGTCTGCAACTTCTTTCAAATTGGAATACCCCAAAAGTTTGTCGTCTGGTAATGTTTCGTAATCAGCTTATCAACCTGTGTCTCTGTAGGCTATTATGCAGCCTGGCGAGGATACATTTTTTCTTACAACTGCTACGGAACAACATGAAAAGACTGCATGGACAGCATTTTCCTTGTTTCTCCATTCTTTCACTACATCGTAGTTCTCATACAAATTATTTGAATTCATGGTTACAATACCTGCAATTTACAGCATCTGTAGGTATGTCTGTTTGGTTGGGCTACACATTTAAACCTCATTAAGTCATCAGAAAAAAGATCTAAATGCGTCATTTAATTGTAAGAAGTACGGTAATTCATCCTCAAACGATTATCAGGCATCAACTAAACCACCATGTGAAAAAACAGACAGCAATGAATTTGCATTTGAATTTAAAAAACGGGGTACACATATCTCTAATCTGAACATCCGTCATCTTTTACCGAAATTAGAAGAAATCAAATACCACTTAAGTTTAAATAACTCGCCTGATATTCTTGGATTGTGCGAAACTTTCCTGCACGAACAAATTGAAAATGATATATTGACTATACCAAATTATGTCTTTGAAAGGCGGGATAGGGAAAACAAGTCCGGAGGAGGCATCATCGTTTATCTTTCGGATGAAATACAATTTAAGAGACGTCGTGATCTTGAATCTGGACAAATTGAATCTCTTTGGATTGAAATTAAACGGACAAAATCTCAATCTTTTTTGTTAAATTTCGTTTATCGCCCACCAAATTCAAATCAAACATGGATAGACTTATACAGTGATCAGATTGAACAGGCAGATTTACTCAATTTAGAGTACCATATATTGGGCGACTTCAACATTAGATACGACGCAAAAAACGAAACATATGAAAATATCAAATGGTCAAATCTTGTGTCAAACTTTGACCTGTGTCAAATAATACAAAGTCCAACTAGGGTGACGAAACAAAGCGCTAGTATTATAGATCATATTTACACAAATTCATTTCAAAATATTTGTGAAGTTTTCGTTTCTACATTATCAATAAGTGATCATTTTCCCGTATGTTTTACCCGTCTTTCAACCAGTACACATTCCAATAAAACGAATCATAAAGTCATAGAATATAGATGTTTTAAACACTTTGATATTGAAAAGTTTCAAAACGACTTAATGCTTTCTGGTTTAGAATCGGTAGAAACATTTACGGACCCAAACAAAGCTCTTTCAGAATTTTATACGATTTTTAACTCGATTCTTTCTCGTCACGCACCAATAAAACAGAGGCGAGTTAAGAGATCTCACCAACCTTGTTGGTTCAACAGAAACATAACGGAAAAGATGCTGGCTAGAGATAAAGCGCATAAAGAAGGAAATCATGACGAATATAAAATTCTTCGAAACAAAGTGACATGTATGATTAAGCAGAACAAGAAAAATTATTTCAATGAAGCTGTACAAAATAATAAAGATTCTAAGGTGCTATGGAAAAATCTGAAATGCATAGCAAAATTAAATCAATCAGATGAATTAATTTTACCAAAAACAATTACAAAATCCGAAACGATTATTCAGGGTAATCTTAACATAATCAATGAATTAAATTCACATTTTGTTAGTGTATCAGATATCGTGACAAAGACATCTTTTTGTGAATCAAATTTCGAATTTCTTAAAAGAATACTAGACAAGAATTTGATTAACAATGAGTTCAATATTCCATTCATTACGACGCTTGAAGTTTACACTTATATAAGCAAACTTGATTCGAATAAAGCTATAGGATTAGACGGTTTAGGTCCAAAAATTATTAAACAATGTGGGGCTATTATAACCCCTTCTATCACATCAATTATTAACAATAGTATTGCTTCAGGTGTGTATCCAGATGCGATGAAACTGGCTCGAGTTATACCAATTTTAAAAAGTGGGGATAAAGATGACCCCTTCAATTATAGACCCATATCAATTTTGCCTACAATATCAAAAATTTTTGAAAGACACATTGCCAACTACTTACATAAATTCTTTAAAGATACAAATATTATCAACCATTCTCAATCTGGCTTTAGGGCAAATCATTCGTGCACTACAGCTCTGGTTAAAATGATAGACGCTTGGTTAAAAGATATTGATGAGGGTAAACTAATCGGAACAGTTTTCTTAGACTTACGTAAAGCCTTTGATCTTGTTGATCACGAAATACTATTACATAAACTTAAGCTGTACCATTTTTCAAACAAAGCGCATTGCCTTATGAAGTCATACTTATCTCAGAGGAGACAGCTTGTACAGCTTGGCAATTTAAAGTCTAACTCACTTGAAATTAAATCTGGAGTTCCTCAAGGCTCAATTTTAGGTCCGCTTTTATTTCTGATTTATATAAATGATATATCATTTTCATCTTCTGGAGTTGATATTGATTTGTACGCTGATGATTCTACCATGTATAAATCAGGATACGATGTGATCTCAATAGAAAACACTCTTCAAGACAATCTAATTCACGTTCAAAATTGGTGTATTCTCAATAACATGGCTCTACATCCATCTAAAA
This sequence comes from Fragum sueziense, assembly GCA_963680895.1. Lineage (NCBI taxonomy): Eukaryota > Metazoa > Mollusca > Bivalvia > Cardiida > Cardiidae > Fragum > Fragum sueziense. The sequence goes on from OY804597.1 coordinate 19,142,751, forward strand.
CGACATGCATGTTAATTGGTTCGAGGCATGCACTTACTGACGATAAAAAACTAATTTTGAATCTAAATGGTAATGCACTGGAAAACGTGAAGGTGCAGAAAGTATTAGGCGTTTACATTGACAACCATTTAAATTGGAAGTTTCATATTGATTCTGTCTGTAAAGCAGTGAATAAGAAAATAGCTCTGTTCAAACATATAACTTTTTATTTAACAGACGAAATGAAAATGCTTTTCTATAACTCATACATACTACCAATAATGGATTATTGTTGTGTAATTTGGGGCAAACCTGAGCAAGGTTATGTAAACAAAGTATTTGTTTTGCAAAAACGTATCGGCAAATTAATTCTTGGTAAGTCTAAAAGATTTCCTACAGAAACGTTATTTAAAGAGCTATATTGGTTGACTTTTCAAAATAGATGTAAGTATCATACTGCGGTCCTTATCCATAAAACAATCGGCAACAATGCGCCAAGTTACATGTCAGACTTAGTACGAGTATCAGTCAATGAAAATTATCATTTACGCTCAGAGACAAAAAACGATCTAATCCTGACTAAAAGACCTCGAACGAATATATACAAAAGTAGCTTTAGTTATTTCAGCGTTAATGTATGGAATTCAATTCCAATCCAAATAAGAAACGAACCAAAGCTGACCAATTTCAAAGGAAAAATCAAACACTATTTAATCGATAACATGCAATAATTTAGATCTTACGAGTATCTGTCAGATAACTGACTATTATTATTGATAAATTTTGTGTGATTGTCAATACTGACTTTTGTATGAATGTTGTTTGAAGGCCTTATTGTAAATAAGTTAATCATTATGATATTGTGTATTGTAGTGATGTCTTAATAAGTCACCTTCGTTAAATAAAGATATTATTATTATTATTATTATTATTATTATTATTATTATTATTATTATTATTATTATTATTATTATTATTATTATTATTATTATTATTTCCGCATAATGACGCCTTATATAGGCGCTCCGCAATTTGAATGCTAAAATGTAAAAGATCGTGCGATTTCAAGAAATGCTTTTGATAAGCGCTCAATATTTCGTTTCCAAAAAGACAAAAAAATCCATTCACTCGAAATTGTCGTCGCATCATGTTTGAATTTGGACCAACCTTAAATTTTGCCGTTTGGGAATGGTATAAATTTCACGTCATTGGTTTTTGTGATTCTGTTAAACAGCATCATGCTATATAACGCGTGATCTGTAGGGCGTATGTCTCTATTGGTTAAATACGATGGCGGGATGCGGTTCAGAAAATTCTACAGACTCGGCAAAATGTTTGACCGACACACCAGAGGACCCGGGCTCGACACCCTGGCCGCCACTCGTAGCTTACACGAAATTCGTGTATATGATGATAGTTATTATTATCGGGGTACCGGGTAACGGAGTTATCATATGGGTACAAGCCAAAAACAGACGTAAATCCAGTACGGATTGCTTGGTCGTGGCGATGGCTTTTTGTGACTTCATCCTTGCTGGGATTATCGGACCGGTCGCTGCATTACAGTGTTTTTATAGTGTTTGGATTGTGATGCTGTCGACATGGATGTGCAGGATTTATTATTACATTATTTACAGCGTAACGTTAGCGTCGACGCAACTTTTGGCTGCAGTGGCTTTCGATAGATACAGAAACACGTGTAAGCCCCACTCCAAAATGTTTGATCCTAAAAAGGCAAGAAAACTAATTATCTTTATAACTATGAACAGTTTGGCGGTGTGCATTCTGATATTTTTTATATCTGGTGTGAATGAAGACATGAACAAATGTGGTATATACGAGGGAGGACAGGTTGTGGCGCTGGTATTCAACATAGCTCTGGGCAGTTCGTTCCTAGGTATGTTTGTTATAGTGATAGCCAGTTATGCGAAAGTTGCCTACACCCTTCATCAACAGTACAAACATAAAGCTAGAAAACATGGGATAACTCGGCGAGACGGTACTGTAATGAAGCAGAGAAAGAAAGGTATATGTAGAATGTTATCATTTAGAAACAAAAACAAAGTTCGAGACATTAATTTTGACTCTGGAGCATTCCGCTCAGTGACGGATAACACTAAACATAGTTTAAAAACGCTGCAGATAACAAGCATTGCAGATGGTCATGACGTCTACGCAACTACCTCATTTTCAACAACGGAGGAACCAAATGCCGTCGATAAACGTAAAAAGTTCGCGGAAAAGTCGTCACGAAACGCAACGTTAATTACGATTATTAACGTCTCTAGTACGTCAAGAAGCGACGAACCACCGGATGTCAGGAATACCGACCAGAATCACAAAAGAACTGAAAACAGGCTGCTTACAACCAACCTCCCTGATAATGCTGGCAGAGATCAAATCGTGGCTAACAGACTGACGTTGGAATACAACCGGATAAACAAGACGTCAAAAATGATGTTTCTGATTACGGCGACGTATACCATATCCTGGATTCTAGTCTGGTCATCAGGAGCATATTCGTCTATAGGTGACAACTCTAAAACCGAGCTAGGCATGACATTGTCGACGCTACTAGGCTGGGCGTTTATGGTTAACTGTATTGCCAATCCAGTGTTTTACATATTCATGAGCTCCATATTTAGGGAGAGAGTAAGGACGTTATTCAAATTTACATTTAACAATTAAGGATAACAAGTTAACAACCCATCATTAATTACAAAATAGTTCGTGCTTCTTCGGGCGTCATCCGTAACGACGGAGATTGACTAGGGTATCACTCGTCAATTTCCGTTGCAACGAATGACGCCCGGAAATTGTGTGAGGGTATTTCTTGTTGACCCTTTCCTGAATGACGAGTTTTTAGACTGGTCCAAATTCAAAGAAGTTGCAGACGATAATTTCAAATGAACGAAATTTAATTTTTCATGTCTTTTTGTGTAGAAAATTTAGTGGAAAATGAAGAAATTGCTTGTCACAAGCAATTTCTTCATTTTCCACAATGTTTTCCCTAGTCCTTTGTTTTAGGGGAGTCAAAAAGAGTCACTGTGTGGTAATGGGTTAATAACGCCCGAAGATATACATAGTGTTTTGCATCTAAAGATGGGTATTAACTTAACTTAACATTCACTTAACAGGAGAATAGGCAAGAATCCATTATGTGATGAGGAAAACGGTTAGTAGTGAGAAATGACCGACCGATATGGTTTAGAGTAACAATGTGTGCTTTTGATTGCATCATTTTTGTTTATTTCGTAAAATGTGCTTACTTTGTGAATGAATGGACTTGACATGCCTTTTACTTTCCAAATCAAGACCTGGTTTTGATGTCCACTATATAAATGGACAAAAAAAAACACCAAGAAGAAAGAAAAAAATGTTGTTAACTGGTTCGATCCCCCCGCTTTCCAGTCTTTTGGATGAGATTTTAAACCGAGGTCCCGTCTCCATATGACCATAGCTGTTGAGTGGGACGTAAAACTACATCCAATCCAATTAAGAATGTTTGGGCAGTTTTAAAACTGCTCAGGGTTCCGTATTAGCAGTTTTAAAACTCCGTAAGTTCTTAGATTACTCACAACGAAATGTAGGGCCTACACACTATTAAACATTTTGTCGTCTACAGCAGCTTTCTAGTTAGAAGTTCAACCGAATAATTTAGAGCTAAGCTAAAGGACTTGCACCTCAGAAAACATTCAGACAGCAGACGAAAATGTTAGAATGACCAGAATATCCTCCTTGTGTCCCAATAATTTCTTTGTTTTATTGTGCACAAATCATACCATTATCAGCATATGTCTCGTCGTCTGCAGCATTTTCCTAAATGGTACAGTTCAAAATTATCGATTTTGAAAGGTAATAAAAGCCTTTTCTCAAACAAGGCTTTATTTTGAAGCCCCGTGTAAGAAGATTGAAAATAAAAATAAACATTGAGACGAAACAAGGAAACTCTTTTTGTTGTTTTTTTTCAGCAGCTTTCAAGTAGGACTACCCTTATAATATATAATGTAGCCCCCCCCCCCCCCCCCTCCCCCTTTTTGCTTTTTGCTAAAGGGCAATCTAAATAAATTCAGATATTATCTTTCAGTTACATCTAACCACCACCCTAAAATTAAACAAATTGTTGTGGACAACACTTCAGATTTATATGGAACTTGTCACTTCTGTCTCAACTTTAAAGGCGTATTTTTCGCATATAAATAACAACTTCGAAAAACTGATAGCATTTCTTCTCATTAGAATAACCAGACATACTTTAAAAATATGAAATAATGAATTGGAATGTTATGTCCCATTAAATTGTATTGATTGGAAAATACTGATATAGCCTATCGTTAATCCTTTCCCAAAACAACATCGTGTTTTGACGTCTCTTAAAGAAATTGCTCGAGAAAACATTGACATAAAAGAACAAAATGCTGATAATCAGCATTTTCTCAGCTTGTTTTTTTTTTTTTTTGTTTTTTTTTTAATGTTTTGTGTGTTATATTGTACATATATATTTATATTTATCGAAATCTATTTTGCCGTCTGCTGCCTATTTCAAATGCGAAAAGTCAAACGTTTTGTCAATGGAAAAGTGTTAAAAGTAGGCTGTCTCTTATTATTCTCAAGAGACCCAATCATTTCCACAACACCATCTGCTTTTCATGTCTCTATTATCATATATATTTTATATAATGGGCAAGAATAGGGAACGATTTTATCCAACTTGACGTAATTTTAGACAAACACGAAGCATTTCGTGGGAGTTGTTATAAAATCTCGTAACTACGGCTTGATTCAAGCCGTAGTTACGAGATTTTATAACAACGCCGACTGTTCATCAAAATATAACGCGTAAACCTAGTGTATTTTTAGAACAAAATCCATTGCCATTGAAAATACTACAGGGTCTAATATCAATGGAAAAGAATTGAAAATACTATATACTAAGCAACGATCTCTCCTTTCCCAGAATATTTTCCTGTGCTCGAGCATACAAAATTGTGTACGTTTTGGTAAACATTATTTTATCTTCTGAAACTAGTTCCCATTTGGACCAGTCTGAAAATTTATTGTTTGAGAAAGCGTTGAATTTCTTTGTCTTTGTAAAACCTTCTTATTCCACAGGATTAAATCGTTCCAATTAAGCCAGCTTAGTGTTCATGATCATTGTCATGATAGTTGCATCCGGTCATGTGACACGGTGGGGAGTCTCGTGACACAGCAATTTCAGAAGTTGTCAATGATTTTGTTAATACTTGACCAATAGGGAACAATTTTTTCCAGTTAGCTGTGACGTAATTTCGGACAAACAAATAGAATTTCGTCTGTGTTGTTATAAGATCTCGTAACTACGGCTTGATTCAAACCGTAGTTACGAGATTTTATAACAACACTGACGGTTTATCAAAACATAATGGTAAACCAAGTCTATTTTAGCACAAAATTCATTGCTATTCGGTTAGGTGCAGAGAATGCAGTGACGGATCTACAAACCCTCTTCATAGCCTGATTATTTCATTTTCATGCAGAAATTCAGACAAAATTATGAAATACTAGAAAAACGAACACCAAATCAGAATTTAGGCTACGTTTCATCCATCATTTTTCTCGTTTTCAAGGAAACATTTATAAACGCCTCTCCGATTGGACAGGCTCATTTTATTTATATCGCATGATCGTAAAAAAAGTACGACCGCTCCTGTAAAAGGTTAGCCTGGTCGTATAAAATTACAAGTGTACATAATTATGAAAATACAAAATGCATTTGTATTTTTATATGTACACGCTAAATAATTTTAGACATTTGACCCATTTGGTACGTCATGCAAAAATACCGGAATCTTAGAAAGCAATCCCCACAGAATTTGGGAATACTATGTTTCCAGATCGCATTTTCCTTCGATGTTTTCTAAATAATTACCTTGAATTGTCGTCAAATTCCAGGCTTGTTTGGTACTGGGTTACACCAAATTTTGCTGAATTTAGGCTATCAATCAACGAATCTTGATCAATGGATTATCATTTCACTAAAAATCCGAATTTTAGGGTGGTCGAATTCGAAAACTGCTACAGACTAGGATACTAAATATACAAATAAGAATCTATTTTGTGTTTGTATTACAGTACATAAAAATAAGACAAATGAGAAAAAAAGCTGATCATCAGCATTTGCCTGTTTTTCTTCAATGTTTTCCAATGCCTTTTTGATAAAAACCCGTCAAAATCAGGTCTTAATATTTGGGAAAGGGCTATAATAATTCAGAGCGTGACTCTTTGAAACACCGTGCGCATTTACCAGCAATTACGGAAAATTCCAATTAGACTCTACACAAAGGATAACAAATGAAGATCATCATTAACCCTTTTCCTAACAACAAATTGTTAGGCTGCTCCAATTTGAAAGCTCTCGTGGATAGAGAATCAGTTTTCTGGTGTTCAAAAAATGGATTTTAGCCTACTTTCAACATAGCCAAAAAAATTTAAAATACAAAAATAAAACATGGGTGTCTTTGGTTTTAATATTTTCCACAACCTTTTTAATCAATGAAATTAAACCAGGTCTTGGTAAGTTTTCATTAATTTGTTACAGAATACTTCAATTAACTTTATCACGTGGAAATAAAACACGAGACTTTATCTCGCGTGAATATTCCATTTTTCCAAAACTTCCCTTTTCTTAGGCAATGGCAATGAATTTTATACTAAAAATAGATTTGGTTTAACGTTATGTTTTGATAAACCGTTGGTGTTGTTACAAAATCTCGTGTCTACCTGTGCTAACACAACATCCCATCCGAGACCCCAGTTGTTCATCCCGATTGGATTCACGATTATGAAAAGGAACATGGAGCAAAGCAAGAAAACCAGCATTTTTTAAGGTTTACGAACTGAGAATGAAATGCAGAGCCAGAGGCAAAATTTGAAAACTGCCAGTAATTCCTAAACTGTGTTGAATTTCCATTCCAAATACAAACATAAGCATTTTGTATGGTTTAGAATTTTGAATTAATGCATACTTATGGAAATATTTGACAAAAATGTTCAAAATTACCTCCCTTGCATATGAACAAAGAGTAAAATGATATTTGTAAATAATTTTCTTCTTGAAGCATAATCTTGAAATCCGGCCTGGTGAATCAAGTTATGTGAAGTGTATTTACAAGTGTGTGTAATTTGGTGCATTTCGTATGGCTAGAAAGTGGTGTTTTCATTCTCAGTTCGTAAACCTTAAAGTCGTAACTCAGCCTTCTACTTATCCGGTATGATAAGTCGGCTGCCACTCGTTTCAATTTTAAAAAAGTCTAAATTCTATCATGGGCTCGGATCGTGTGTGTGTGTGGGGGGGGGGGGGGGGTATGAATTATGATAGTTTGGGACACGCACTCTGGTTTAGATCCATGGTGTTCTCTGATACCTTCTTCTTGACCTTTGACTGCAAGAGAATCTTATTGGCCCTGACAAGTCTTCAATGAGAATCAGACCAGTCTAGAAACATCGATAATTGTATTCTAATTGCTAGGAGGGCCCTTTAATTTTCCAGATTCATTCTCATTATAATTATAGATCTTTATAGAGGATGATCAGTGTATTAGAGGCCTACTTCTCATGATTCCGCTTCAATGTAAATCATGGTACTCCGCGATTATAGCCTACGTTGTTTTTACAAAAATAGAATCAGAATCTTATTCCATAGCTACCCAGTGGCGGATCCAGATGGGTTTGGGCGGTTCAAACCAACTTCCCTTTGTAGCCTTTAGCCCTTATCATTTCATTTGGAACATGCATAATTATAGGCCTAAATTCAATCAAAATTATGTAATGATAGACAACGACCCCCTAGTTGTGTGTTTGACCACACTTTACAGAAATCCTGGATCCGTCACTGCTATCCACCCTTTGAGGAAATAATGGAGGAGGGGCTGAAGGGAATGGCCATTGGCATTTGTCCATAAAAATGGGTCTAGCCTATCCCAAGCTTTTCCCTAACGGCAAAATTATCGCCGGTTCCAGTTCTGGAACTGTCTGTTCTAGAACGTTAAATGACACTTCTAGAACTGTTCTACAGTTCTAGAAGTGTCATTCAACGTTCTAAAAGGTTCTAGCACAGTTCTAGAACTAGAAACGGGTTCTTGAACTTTTTTCGCTGGGGTAGTTATCAGCAGTTTCTCCTTTTGGTTCATTGTTTTCCCATTTGAAGCGGATTGTATTGTGAACATGAAAAACATGTCTTGTTTGGCAAAGGATAATTAGGACGTAAGTTCATGCATTAAAAACAGAAGATAGGCTAGCCTACATAGTAGGCTAGGCCAACTTGGTAACAACCCGTTGACTGGATTTTCAAACCAATAAAGAATTTGATTTGATTTGATTTGATTTGGTAGGGGCCTAGTTAGCCTATCTATTCATTCCTGATATTCAGCAGCAGTTAAAGTTTTATAGGACAAAAAGATGTTTGTTTTTTTTAAGCTATCATGACAGGCCTAAAAGATAGGCCTTCATAGTCAATCATCCCTTTCCAAAACAAAAAATGTTTTCATTAAGAAACGGAGAAAACGCCGATAGGCTAATCATCATTTTGTTGGGCTCTGCCGCGGATCCAGGAATTCTGTGAGGGGGTTCGAATATGCAGATAAGGGTGAGTGGGTCGTTTTCCTAGTATTACACATTTTTTCTGCATGAAAATGAAAGAATCATGCTGCAGAGGAGGGTCGTTTGAACCCCGACGCCCCCCCCCCCCCCTCTGGATCCGCCACTGGGGCCCAATCCATTTTATTCTCTCTTGGTCGGGGTTGCCAATTCTGGGTCTTTGGGGGGGGGATACCTGAATATTAACCAATTAGGCATACGAGACATCAAAATTTTAGACTTATTCAAAGATGTTGCAGATATAATAAGAAATAAAATAATAAGAAAAACGACTTTCTGTGTCTAGAGAGCATTGTTGGAAATCCGTAAATGTTTTTCGTCATGTAAAATCTTCATTTTTTACAATATTTTGTCCTACTCTTTTTTGTGGGGACGACAAAAAACTCAAACGAGCGGTAAATGCAAGCTCACATAAACAGAAACCTTTAAAAGCGGGGGGGGCAAATTAGTAATTTCCACGAATATGTAAGTATTACGACTCCGTAAGCTGACGAAACGTGGAGAAAGGAACGAAAATTGTAAACAACAGAAACTCGGATTCCACTGAGGTAATGACGAAATAGACTGTAACAATTATTTAGTATATTAAAGGGACTTATTCTGTTCACAGCTCATTACATTTACAATTCATACGAGTGGTAGATACTGACTAACTAATGTTGACATACTGCACTGCCGCCGGATCATCAGTGATCTCGTGCCTCAAATTCAAAGTTCTGATTCAGAAAGTTCTGTAAAGACTCTCATTTGAAGATTGCGAATATGACTGTTGGATTGAATTATTCAGGTGAATAGTTTTGGTTATAAATAATGAAACATGTCATGGTCAATACAAAAAGTGCCAAGTTATGAGCATCATCCAAAAAAAAATCCTAATTCAGACCTTCTTCTTCCAAGTTAGAACCGGGTCTGTGTGACCAGGGGTGTTCCTAGGCATTTTGGGAAACGGAGTCTGACCAAATTGGGAAACTTTTGAAGTGCAAAATGGCTCATTTTGAGTAAAAAAGTAAGCGAAAAACTCATTTTTCAGTAGTGAAATTAACCATTTTAAATAGATTGGGAAAAATAGAAGAAAATTTGCTTTGGGAACACAGCCGTTTGCATTGGGAACACCTCCGTTTTCAGGAGGCACAGAAAGCATAGGAAAACCCCTGGTGATGTAATTGGTTCTGTGGTGTCTGTGCTCCGGGAATAAAACAACAAGACCCCACGGAGGTCACTATTTACAGGTTAAAAGTATGTACTTTGTGTCAGTTTTAATCAATGTTATCCGCTGAGAAATGAAATGTTAGTAGTCGGCTTCGGTACCGCGTCTTTTACGGTACTGCGGTATTCAAAACAGTGTTCTTTTGTGGACGAAGTATCACCTACCAACTGCGTGCATTAGCAAAACTAAAAGCAAAATCATTTACTCTAATCTTCGGTGATTACTTTTATTATAATTTTGGCTGCATTTGGATAAATTAGAAAGTCACTTAACCTGTTGGAGACGTTAAGTCGTTAACCAGTATACTTCACAAGAGGGGTCATGACAGATAATTTTAATATATTGACCCTATGATCCAGGCAATTGACCAAACGCCAATCGATAGATCGCTCCGCCCAACGTAGAATCTAAGACAAACAATGGGGGTATTGGTATGTCAATTGTTTTGATTGTCAGCCGATAGATCAATAAATATCACATGCAACAAAGAATATAAGACAAACAATGGGGATGTGGCGTTTTTCTGATCACCCATTGGCTTATCAATGGTTTTGATTGACAGTTGGCGTTTGGTCAATTAAAGAGACTACTTAATATAAACAAATTATGGTTTGCACGCTGAATTAAAACATCATGATTCCTGACTCTGGTCAAATGCCTCATGAAATTATGTTTCTAAAGTGGTTTCTAATGTTGCGATTTAGGCTCAGAAATTTTGTCATTAGGCCTCTGGAACTTTTCCAAGAGTGTTGTCCTGTACTTAGGCTGGTTTGATAAATCTTTGCTCCCCAATTATGTTTATGACACCGTTTAAGTAAAGTGTCTAATTCAGTAATTGAAATGGCAGATGAATGTCAAGTTTAAGAAATTATCAATGTTCTACCATTGTTTATCCATTCGTTTAGCCACATTTCTTTGTACGTATTGAGAGCAAAAGCAGCTTTGAAATGTTGAAGACTGAATTTAGCGTTTAACCCTTTTCCAAACCACAAAATTTTGATCTCTTTGAAAGACATTGCAGACGCCAGACAACAAATTTAATGTGCTTAACATTGTAGCCTATAAAATATGGAGAGTCAGACAAAAGGAGAAAATGCTGGGTATTAGTATTTTCTTCTTTTGTCTCAATGTTTTCTCAGGCCTTTTCCAACAGACACATCAAAACCAGGTCTTTTTAGCTCACCTGAGCACGAATGTGCTCATGGTGAGCTATTGTGATACCGCTGTGTCCGGCGTCCGTCGTGTGTCGTGTGTCGTCCGTCGTCCGTCAAACTTTGCCTTGTGTGCACTCTAGAGGCCACATTTTTTGCCCAATCAACCTGAAATTTGCTCAGAATGATTGTCTTGATGAAATCTCGGACAAGTTCGAAATTGGGTCATCTGGGGTCAAAAACTAGGTCACGGGGTCAAATCTTAGAAAAACCTTGTGTGCACTCTAGAGGCCACATTTTTTGCCCAATCAACCTGGAATTTGCTCAGAATGATTGTCTTGATAAAATCTCGGACAAGTTCGAAATTGGGTCATCTGGGGTCAAAAACTAGGTCACAAGGTCAAATCTTAGTAAAACCTTGTGTGCACTCTAGAGGCCACATTTTTTGCCCAATCAACCTGAAAATTGCTCAGAATGATTGTCTTGATAAAATCTCGGACAAGTTTGAAATTGGGTCAGCTGGGGTCAAAAACTAGGTCACGGGGTCAAATCTTAGAAAAACCTTGTGTGCACTCTAGAGGTCACATTTTTTGCCCAATCAACCTGAAATTTGATCAGAATGATTGTCTTGATCAAATCTTGGACAAGTTTGAAATTGGATCATCTGGGGTCAAAAACTAGGTCACGGGGTCAAATCTTAGAAAAACCTTGTGTACACTCTAGAGGCCACATTTTTTGCCCGATCAACCTGAAAATTTATCAGAATGATTGTCTTGATCAAATCTCGGACAAGTTTGAAATTGGATCATCTGGGGTCAAAAACTAGGTCACTGGGTCAAATCTTAGAAAAACCTTTTGTGCACTCTAGAGGCCACATTTTTTGCCCAATCAACCTGAAAATTGATCAGAATGATTGTATTGATGAAATCTTGGACAAGTTAATAATTGGGTCACCTGGGGTCAAAAACTAGGTCACAGGGTCAAATTTTAGAAAAACCTTGTGTGCACTCTAGAGGCCACACTTTTTGCCCAATTAACCTGAAAATTGATCAGAATGATTGTCTCGATCAATTCTCGGACAAGATTGAAATTGGGTCATCTGGGGTCATAAACTAGGTCATGAGGTCAAATCTTTGTAAAACCTTGTGTGCGCTCTAGAGGCCACATTTTGCCCAATCAACCTGAAAATTGATCTGAATGATTGTCTTGATCAATTCTAGGTCAAGAGGTCAAATCTTAGCTAAACCTTGTGTGCACCCTAGAGGTCACATTTTTTGCCCAATCAACCTGAAAACAAAAAGTTATTATTATATCAGGTGAGCGCTTCAGGGCCAATGGCCCTCTTGTTTGTGAAAGGTTTAAGGGATGGGTTTAGTCAATGAGGATAAAAGGATGCGCAAATGGAAAAATACAAATGGAGAAAAAAATAAACCAATAATCCTTCAATAATAGACTTCAATGAATGGACATTTCCAACAAACAAATCCCTGGAGAGAAAAATACACTTTGTAATCACAAACAGTTCCTATATTTGATATCACTAATACTCTTTTTTTTTGAAAGCTAAAATAATGAGAGAAGATGACCAGTTTTCAAAGTTCTCTTTATTGAATCTGACTTCTATATTTTCCAAGCTAACTTTTCCAAAGAAAGTCATGATTGTTGTTTCCATTAAAGAGAGTGCCATATTTTTACCCAGGTTGATCAAGAACCGTGATCTTAAATAACTTCAGTGTTCATGATTTGTAACAACCATAGGAATGCTGTATGTGGTCATTGATCAGACTTCATACTGCACAAGCTGATCTGGAAATATGATACACTGTATTCTTAAATGTGACCCATCACGCTAAAAGGGACCTTATAGGATGTGTAAAAAAATATCGACCCTAGTCAATCTGCGCAGTCCCCGCAGCCAGACTAGGGCCGACACTTTTCACTTGTATGTAATTTTCTAAATCTGGAATGTTTATTTCTCACATTCAGTATCTGATTGACGTGTGCTGAGTCTGACAAGTTTGTCAAATTTTGGATTTTTTGAGTTCGGATAAGGTCCTTTTTAGCGCGACGGGTCACATATAAATGATAGATTACTTTCCTCTATTGTAGGATGGTGTGTGCTGATACCCCATACATTCAGACACAACCTTACTATGGATGACAAAGCCCTGCAGGGGTTAAGCCCTGTGGCATCTAGAGAGGATCAAGCTAGGGTAAGTACAATTATTTATTCTTTACAAATCAAAACATGGTTTCGACGTCCCTAATACAATACACTTAGGAATACATTGGGTGAAAGAAAATCTGATAACCAGTATTTTCTGCTTTTGCCTTAAAGTGACATTTCAGAATTTTTTGTCATAAATTTTACTTTTATTCTTATCTGAAAGAGCATATTTCCTTATGAAAATTCTGAAGCCAAAATATAGCGCCGTTTACGAGAAATTTATATTTTTTTTGTTAAATTTGAGCCAATTGTTGTGGACAACAGTTCGGATTTATATGCAATTTATCGATTATGTCTCAACTTTAAATGCATGTTTCTCGCTTATTGGCAACAACTTAAAAAAACTAATAGTATTTATACTCATTAGAATAACCAATCTTGGCATCAAGACATACTTTAAAAAATTGAAATTGGAATGAAATGTCCCTTTAAATACTTTCTGTGCTGTATCATTCTAAAACAATCTTTATCTGGTTAGAGACATCCTTATGTCTTTATTATTTCTGCCACAGCTTTCAAGTTGGACCAACCTAGAATTGTACTCTCTTGGATAGGGTTAAACACAATGAGACTGTAATTGACTGATGTCTAACCACTCCTTCAGTACGGAATCCTTTCTCAAGCAGCAAAATTACAGACTGCTTTTATAATCTTATAAAAGAAGACCCTTTTACAATGATGCCCTTTTCTTTCACTAATAAAAAAGGCTAAAGGGATAATGTTTCTACAAAAGAACAAACTTTTGATGTTCAGCATTTTCTCCTTTTGTCTCAAAATTTTCTATGCCATATTTTACAAAACTCCAATCTATCTGTATCAACATTCAACTTTAGTCTCACTCTGCAGCAACTCTAAAATCGGATTAATACTACACCTTAGTCTAAACTTTTGTTGTCTGGGAAAGGATTAAAGTGTCAAGTTATAGATATTAAGAAATGTTGTCTTTGTTGTTTTCCAGGCTTTACAATATTTCGAACAACTAAAAGCATCTGACACAGGATGGAAACTCTGTGCACAAGCTCTGATGAGTGGTTCATATGAAGGGTAAGCTTTATTCTTTCTTAAACAAAGACTCTGTTAATAATAGCTTAGTCGGCAACATCGGAGTGTATCATCCCAGGGGTCGAGGGTTTGAGTGAACCCTGGCTCATGCAATATCCTTTTTAACATCTGGCAAAAGTTGCTTGTCTCTTATAATTGGATGAATTGTTTATGAATCGTCTATGTGTGGCTCAGAATGGTTGTTGTCAATGTGGTAGTGCTGGTGACAAAAATGTTAAAAATTCATATATGTGCTCCAGCCGCTGTCATCGGATGGAAGTGCTGTTTAAAATGACATAAAACCCCATCCAATCAATATATCAAGTCTGAAAATGGTTTATAAAATTAATGTTGTTCTTCATTTCTTTGAAGGTACATTCAATACTCATGGCTACTTTGCGTAATGGTATCAATTTTGTTTATTGCAGGAATGATCATGTGAAGTTTTTCTGTCTGCAAGTGGTGGAATTCTACCTTAAAGCAAGGTAAAGTATTAATTATTTACCATGTTAAAATTATTCAAAGGAAACAAAATAACCATTTTCCATCAAATGGCAAATTTTTGGACTGCTCCAAATTCTTAACAGTTGCAGATAACATTTTGAAGTTGACGAAATTTTAAAATTCGTGCAATTTTCTTGGTAGAAAGCATTGTGTGACGAGCAATTTCTTCAATTTCCTCAATGTCTTCTCCAACCTTTTTCTTAGGGGCATCGAATGTGAATCAGTTGAAATACTTAAATGAGTGGTTGAAAATTGTTTATAAACTGACCCATCTGTAGCCTATGCGGCAGGAATAGATCGAAAACAAAATGCTGTAGAATAGAAAAGATTCTGGAATGGTGATACTCTTGGGCACCCATGAAATATGTTTTATTAATCCTTTCTCAAACATCAAAAATGTGTGTGTGTGTGTGGGGGGGTAATTTTAAAGCTAATGCTGACAAAAAAAGGATGCTAGTAAAGAAATGATTTCTGATGGTTATCAACATTTACTCTTTTTTATGCCCCGTATTGAAAGATCAGGGGCGTATTGTTACTGTTGTCTGTCATTAGAAAAAACTTAACTCGAAAATTTAACATTGGTCTTTTCTCCAAAAATAGCTATTTTAGGGGCATAAGTGTTGCACAAGCAAATCTTATTCCTGAATATTTTCACAAGTTGTCTTTGTTAGGGACATCAAAACTAGGTCTTGTTTGGGTAAGGGTTAAGTCAGATAAATAATCTATTTACAGATATGTAGCAGCAAGTGTAGAAGACCAACAGAGTGTTAAACAGCTGATAAGTCATTGTCTTCAACAACAGGTTAGTCTAGATGATGTGTATTGTCTTTTCAGTATTCTTAGTGTGAAATATTTTTTCCAAGATTAACACTTGATAAAGCATTTTAAGCCCCATAAGATAAAGGCTTCTGAGAACTCTGTGGAAAATGAAGAAATTGCTTGTGACAAGTTCCCACAATGATATCTCAGAAAGGCTGAAAAATGTAAAATTTCATCGTATGAAATAATCATCTGTAACATCTATTAAATTTGACAAGTCTAAAGTTCTGCCTTTTGTAATGGTTTTGAAGTGTTGGTTCTATATCTTAGCTTATTGAAGTATTAAAGGAATGCATGAAGTTTTCTATGGATAACATATAAAACATCGAGAGGTTAGAAGCAAATGTTTGAATATCATAGTTTTCTTCTTTCCAGTCATATTCTTTAAAGCTTTCTTTTTTACAGATATAGAAATAAGATTTGTTTCGGGAGAGTTGATGTTAGATTTTGTAATGTTTTCACTAGGGCCAGAAACAAGACAAGAATTTTCTCCGTAACAAGATATCCCAGATAGTGTCGTTGGTGTTTGTGGTTGACTACCCACAGAGATGGTCTGGATTCTTTTCCGACCTGTTACAGACACTACCACTAGGTCACCTCGCAGTGGATATGTATTTACGTATACTAAAACAGATTGACCTGGAGGTCGTCGACAGAGATATTGTACACACAGTAGCTGTAAGTAAATATTATGGTTCTTGTGCTCCTGTATCAAAATATTTGTTGGACTTCATGAATGGTCAATAATTTTTATACGCAGCCGGAGGCGGACGTATATTGGCGTCATCTTCTCTGTCTGTCCATCCGTCCGTCCATCCGTCCGTACGTTCGTCCACTTTTCTTGTCAACGCAACTCCTCCTAAGTTTCTGGCTGGATCTTCTTGAAACTTGGTCAATATTATCACCTCAATTGGTAGATGTGCATGAAGGAAGGATTTTATGGTTCGTTGATTTTTGCCTGAGTTATGCCCCTTAAAAACTTAGTCTCAGGGGCTTATTGAAGTTGCAGCCTTGTCAACGCAACTCCTCCTAAGTTTCTAGCTGGATCTTAATGAAACTTGGTCAATGTTATTACCTCAATTGGTAGATGTGCATGAAGGAAGGATTTTATGGTTCATTGATTTTTGCCAGAGTTATGCCCCTTTAAAACTTAGTCTCTGTGGCTTATTGAAATTGCAGCCTTGTCAACGCAACTCCTCCTATGTTTCTGGCTAGATCTTAATGAAACTTGGTCAACATTATCACCTCAATTTGTAGATGTGCATGAAGGAAGGATTTTATGGTTCATTGATTTTTGCCAGAATTATGCCCCCTTAAAACTTAGTCTCTGGGGCTGATTGAAATTGCAGCCTTGTCAACACAACTTCTTCTAAGATTCTGACTGGATCCTAATGAAACTTGGTGGATGTTATTACCTAAATTGGTAGATGTGCATGAAGTAAGGATTTTATGGTACATTGATTTTTGCCTGAGTTATGCCCCCTTCAACCTTAGTCTCTGGGGCTTAATGATATTTCAGCCTCATGAACGCAATTCCTTCCAGGTTTTTGACTGGATATTTATAAAAACCTTTTTGTGAACACAACTTTTTACAGGTTTTTGTGTGAATATTTATAAATCTTTGTCAATGTCATTTTTTTTGTCTCAAGTTTTATAAGTGGCGGCGTATATTGTGACCATGGCACTCTTGTTATTTGAAGTAACCGTAAGCATCCTTCATACAAGTTTATCAAAAGAAATAAATATTACAGGCCTGTGTATCATTTTTATTGCAAAAAAATATCTTTAATTACTCGATTTAATTAACCATGCATTACAGGAGACAGAGAGGAACACATTAATAAAGGACACAATGAGAGATCACAGTGTACTGCAACTAGCTGATTCCTGGTACAATATCATGGTTAGTATATCTTAAAGCTCATGGATTGTCACAAGATAACTGAAGTTAAGACATCTCCAGACTATAAAGATTTACTTGCTACTACTTTATCGATTTCCAACAAAAAAGGCATTCAAAAACTCTACCTTGTTCAATAATTAACTGGATGACATATTTTAGCCCCTTACTTCACAATTAAAATCAAATGACACTGTGTGAGAGTGGCTGATCTTAACTTTGACCAAAGAAGAGATGATATTTGCTAAGGTTCTTTAACAAATATATAGTTTGAGAGTCATTAATAAAGATTCATTTGTTTCGGTCTATATCTAAAGATTGTACATATCTAATCAGGGCCTGCTATTTTCAGAATCAGTATGAGAACAGCAATGCAGAGATAGTGTGTTCAGCCCTAGAGGTAGTGGGGAAATACATCTCATGGATAGACATTGGTTTGATTGCTAATGATAAGTTTGTGCCAGTGATCATTCGCTACATGTCCATGCCGCTGTTACGAGAAAGTGCTTGTGATTGTATACATGACATTATTAGTAAAGGGATGGACCCTATGGCTAAAACTAAACTTGTGGAGTCATTCGCTGAAGTGCTGGAAAAAGTGGGAGTGCTATCTTTATCTGAGGTAAATTTAGATACCATAGTTATTCCAATGAACCTCTATCTCCCAAATTGCAGCTGATAATCTGTAAATTTCAAGCACAGTTTAAGTCATAAACAAAGATCATTTCTAAAAGCAAAGAAAGAGATTTCCAGTACCCCAATCTCTTTTCAAAGAAGGATTTTATCACAAAATTGTTTTTGCAGTCCTTATTTAACTAAACTTTGCAAAATTTGGCTAGCTTAACTTCAGTCCATGAATTAACACTGGATTTTGTTTTAACCCTTTCCCAAACAAGACCTGGATTTGACGTACCAAATACAAAAGACCTGGAAAAATGTTGAGGCAAAAGAAGAAAGTGCTGATAACCAGCACTTTCTCCTTTTGCCTCAATATTTTCTATGTAATAATATACATGTACACAATTTCTACTTATGATACCAATTATTTTGTCGTTTTCAACTCCTTTTGAATTGGACCACCCTAAAATTTTGTTGTTTGGGAAAGGGTTAAACAAAAAGTTTCTGTTGTTGTTATATAGGATGAAGATTGTGATTTCCTGGCTAAAGTGTCTCGTCTGGTTAACTGTATGGGTGTTCAGCTGATAGCTTCATGGCAAAAGTGAGTAAAATCTTCCATTTTTCTTTACAAATAGATTTGAGACTAGTTCAGATTTTCAATATTTTCTTATTTTCTGCTTTAAGTTTTAAATTTGGGAATGGTAGTCACAAGTTTCAACTTTGTGTCAGAAAATTCTGAATTTCTGGCAAAAAATGTTGTGGGATAAGTTTTTATGCTCCCTTATCAAAAGATTGGGGGCATACTGTTTTACCTGTGTTTGTTAGTCAGTCTATCTGTCAGTCTGTCTGTCCAAAACTTAATATTGGCTATTTCGAGGTAATAAGTGTTTCACAAACATGTCTTGTTCAGAATTTACACAGCTTTTGGAGGACTAGATCTATTAGCATGGATGTATTCAACACAATTTGCTGAAATTTATTATGCTGATCCCATCTTTCAGATTACTAAAAGTTGATGCACAAAACGCAGCAGAAACATTGACAGCGGTTGAGAACAAGATTAGCTTGCTGCTGCGATTCCTCGCAGATGAAGACGATGATGTTTCTGGTGCCGTGGCAACATTTTCGACAGATTACATCTCGTTGTTGAAACAGATGGACCCACTCTCTCAATCACAGAGGAAGAACATTGAGTCCCTGCTGTATGTGTTGATTGAGAAAATGAAGTTTGATGAAAGTTATAACTTTGAACATGAGGTGAGAATAATTATGATCAGTCACATTAACCCTTATCATGCTAAGCGCGACCACAGGTCGCGCTGCCCTACCCCATTCGCCACCGCTAAGCGCGACTCTAGGTCGCGCTAAAGGGGTTCCCCAGATATGAGCCTCGTATTCACGAACTGATGACATTTTATGCAAGTTTTGAGCTATATTTAGTAGGACACTCTCAGTGAAGGTCAATTCTGTAGAAATATCAGCCAACCAAAAGCCTTAGACGTCATAATGATGCACTGAATATTCAAAAGTGAAATCGGGAAAACCCTAATCCAAAATGGCGGCACTCAGAAGGCAAACATGTTGATGAAGTTGTGCGTGAATTTTTGATGATAGTGACTTTTAAACGGAAAGTGACTATAGTAGTGATGTTTAGAAATATATTTGGAACAAAATATCGTAGATTTGGACTTTGTGTGTTAAATACCGATGGAATAATCGCCTAGATAGCGGAACGAACCAACTGTCACTTTTAGTGGGTCGGGCTTGATTGACAACGGATTTGTTATGATGCAATTTAAGTGCGTCAAAGTAAATCAACAACATGGAATTCTCGATGATCCTTCATGGTATGTAGTCTTCTTTCAAGAACATAGGGTTTATAGGGCTAAAATGCCTCATATATTCAATTTATAGTGTCGGAATAGGTGATCCCATTTATACGCTGTGCACAGTGAATTAATTCAGTGGTACGGAGGTGTACTAGTCAAAATTAATTCAGCATGATAAGGGTTAACCCATTCCCAAATGGCAAAATTTTTGACTGGTCCAAATTCAAAGGTTGTGCAGACACAAGAATATCAGGGGCATTGAATTTGGTATTTTGGGTGATTTTGTGTAGAAATCATTGTTGGAAATGAAGAAATTGCTTGTTGCAAGCAATTTCTTCATTTTCCACAATGATTTCTCAAGCCTTTATCTTATGGGTTGTCAAAAGTCATCATTATGTAGGAATGGGTTGAAAAATGCAAATACAGCTTATTTTAGGTATGACATTTATGAACAATATCAACAATATACTATTTTTCTTCTTCAACCAAACATTTAATGACTGGATAAAATTTCAAACACATTTCTATTTATCAATGAATGACTATATGTTAGACAAATTTGAACTGAGATACATTCTTTCAAGACAGACTTTCTTTGTAAAATACATGTACCGTATGGCACTTTATTTCTGCGGGGACTTTATTTCTGCTAT
The DNA here is from genome assembly GCA_963680895.1 of Fragum sueziense. Taxonomy (NCBI): domain Eukaryota; kingdom Metazoa; phylum Mollusca; class Bivalvia; order Cardiida; family Cardiidae; genus Fragum; species Fragum sueziense. Next base: position 19,163,313 of record OY804597.1, read on the forward strand.
TTCTGCGGTCGTGGACGACACCGCAGAAATAAAATCCGCAGAATATTAATCCTGAATGTAAAGGTTGTTGTCTGTAATTTTAGTCAGTACATGGACAAGTTAAACTGTTACCACCCAATGGAAAGAACAATATCATAACAATGGAGTGCTTTACTATTCAAAAAATAGTGTAACTACGGATTTAACTTAAGTGTAGATAAGACATTTTAGTTCATCAATAAACAAAGATTTAACAAGTTTGACTGATTGGTAACAGTTTGACACGTCTTTCTTTTCACACCTATCTGTATACGGCATTGTTTCCCATAACGCCTTTATAGATACTGGTAAATGAGTGGGGATTATCCCTTTACCCTATTAGAATATTTGGTAAGCATTGTCTTTCAAAATATGTCTAATACTGACTAAAACTGATTTGATAGCGCAGAAATAAAATCTTTGATTTTGCAAAATGAGAGACCGCAGAAATATGTTCCGCAGAAATTAACCCGCCTGATTTCTGGAAAAACCATAGAATTTGGACCCCGCAGAAATAAAGTGCTATACGGTATTTATCAAATAATAAACAATGATTTCTATGTTGGTACATATTTGTGACCCATCACTCTAAAAGGGACCTTATAGGAAGTGTGAAAAATATCGACCTTAGTCTGCGCAGTCCGCCCAGCCAGACTAGGGCTGACACTTTTCACTTTTTTGTTATTGTCTAAATCTGGAATGTTTTCCCTGTCTTACTTTGTGTTCATTTTTCGAAAACAGTTTCTAGTTGACCTGTGCTGAGTCCGACAAGTTTGTCAAAATTTGGATTTTTTTTAGTTGGGATAAGGTCCCTTTTAGCGTGACGGGTCACATTTACATGATAAATCAAATTGAATGTGTTGATGTGTTCTTTATACAGGGAGAAGATGAGGCCATGTTTCAGGAGTACAGAAAACAATTGAAAACTATATTCAGTAATTTAGCATCTCTTGTAAGTAAATCTTTAGAATATTTCATAAAATTGTTTTTAGCGAGCCGGGACTTTAAGTCCGGGGAGCTAATGTCACAGCCCTAGTGTCGGTGTCCCGTACCGTCCAGTCGCATCTTCACTTGAAAAAAAAACCTTTAACCTGGTCTATATTTCGGGCACTATTTGAGATGCAGCCTTGATATTTCACACATGGATACCTCCTGCCAAGACCTTTCATGTGGGACCATGACCTTTAACATAGTGACCTTGACCTTGGAGTTTGACCTACTTTTAAAAAACTTTAACCTGGCCAATACCGGTATCTCATGCACTATTGATGATAGAACCTTGATATTTCACACATGGATACCTCATGCAATGACCTTGACCTTGAGACCATGACCTTTGACCTAGTGACCTTGACCTTTCACCTTGGACTTTTCTTTTTGTGACAAGCTCTCGTAAAGGCAAGCTACATTGTCCGCGAACATCTCTTGTTTAATGCTCCAGTATCAAAAGATTGGGGGCGTATCGTTTTACCATTGTCCATGCGCTTGTGTGACATTCCGAAAACAGTGGAAAACAATCTTTAGCAACTTTGCATCTCTTGTAAGTAAATTGATAGAATACTATGTTTTGGTCATCATTCTGTTTGTCAAAAACACATTTACAATAGGGGGGTTTAAAATTTACCAATTCTATTGTTTGTAACCAATATTTGAAGTCTCAGGTCAAATGCATGCTCTAGATTGTAACATATTTCCATAAGTCAAAATTACAGACATTTCTTCCTGTGTTACAATTTCTTGAGCAGTTGATCACTATTAATAGACTTGATTACACCATGAATCTATTACAGGATTCCCACCTGATCTTGATTACTGTACACACAATTATAACCAGGACCCTACCACAGTGGGAGAATATGGACTTGAAGGATATTGAAGTAGCCATAACCCTGCTGTATTTACTGGGAGAAGCCTTACCACCGGTATGTACTTTGATGAAAAAATAGACACAACAACAAAGATATAGGCCTTTCAAACAGATGATAGACATGGAAAATAAACCTAACCATTAACTTCTTATTTTCAGCCTGCACATTAAGATTGAAAGTATTTGATAGATATGGGCAGATCAGTTCTTCTATCTCAGTGTTTTTTCTGGCAAGCACAAAATTCTTACCAAATATTTTTTGTTATCACAATACTGACAGTGTTTGTTGTATTTCAGAGTCAACAAGGTCAACATTTTACTGGAGATCTAACAAAGGCATCAGCTTTACAGGAAATGATGAGACTGGTAAGAAACTATCATGAATTTTCTAATTTTCTTCTTTTCTTTAATACTTTTTCATATCGTTGCTTTTCAATGAAAACCTCGTCACTGCAGCTTGTTTGAAGCTACGGTTACAAGGTTTTTGTTTAATAGCGATGATATATACAAAAATAATCAAGATGCTACATGCATGATTCTTTATACCTACCTTAATTATTCTAATAAACGCCCATATTATAATAAATGCCCATCCCCCAAATTTCGGCTAAACATCTGCTTGTTTCAAGCACAATTTTAGCAAAAAGAGTTGATTCTAATAAACGCCCATCCCCTGATCCCGGATTTAAAATGTAAGTCATAACCAAAGATTATTTCCAAAAGCAATGAAAAAGGGAATCTCCAGCCCTAATATCTGTTGGCAATGATGGAATTTCTCTCATAAAATCATATTTTGCGGTCCGTATAACAAAACTCTACTTGCTGAACTTCGAGTCCTTGCATTGACACTTGATTTGACAATTTTGAATAACAAAATTAGAATACCTCAAATAAACGCCCACCCCCTACTTTTCCATAGTCCATGTTTCTAATAAACGCCCGGGCGTTTATTAGAATTATTACGGTATATTTCAAAAGATAGAGGGAATATTTTCGTTTCTATTTTCTGAACTTTAGAACCTTGAAGTGGTAAGACTTTCATATTTTGCATATGCATCCTTCAAGTTTCCATGTAGTCCTTTCTTGCAATTCCAAATGAGAATGTGATTTGTTAAATAGTATCATGAAATGCATTTTATCATGTTAGTTCTTAATTAATGTCATTGTTTTGTTACAGTTGATTACCAGTCGAGTGAGTATGAATGGTCACATGATGGTTTGTATACATTTCTTCGAGACTGTGGTACGATATGACAAGTTCTTTCAGTGTGAACCTCAACACATTCCAGATGTACTGGTGAGTGTACAAATACACAGCAGTCTGTTTGATCGTTTACTGAATGGAAAAATTGAGAGTAGTCCTCAATCAAATTATTGCAGAGGACAAAGCAAGAGCTCTACAAATTAAACAATCAGCAATTTATTGCCAAGAAATCCTTGAATATTTTCTTCTCATCATTCAAAGGTTTTTAAAGTAACATTCTTTATAGTAATATTAAACTGAAGGCTTGTTTCGGAGAGGGATTATCAATTCTTGTATCAAAGAAGAAAGTTTTATTATAGTAATCCTTGTCCTCAGTATTTCATAATCTGTTATGCCTTGCTTTCAAACGCAACAGTTTGGGTGGTATTTGTATGTTGCAAACACATTATGCCAATGAAAGTAATAATCATAGACTAATTCTTGTTGTATTTACTGTAGATTGCATTTATGGACGAGAGAGGATTCCATCATCAGTCAGCCCAGGTCAGAAGTAGGGCATCCTATCTGTTCTCGAGATTTGTCAAAGGATTAAAGTAAGTCATCATCTAGGGTGTAATAATCTTTATCCATTTCCCAAACAAATTCTGGTTTGGATCTTTAGTAGAGATAGCTACAGAAATATTGATTAAAAAAAAGAAGAAAATGCTGGTTATTTATGGATACATTCTTTTTCATACAGGTCAAAAACCTTAGGGCAAGTTCAGCTGTGATGAATTTAAAAGAGAAGGAAAAAACTATCTGAAGTTTTTGAAATGCATGAAATAACAAAATGAACATCTATAAATTCCTGGCGCCAGTAACGGCTCAGTTGGTAGCTTGTCAGACTCATAACCATGGGGTCCAGACTGTAATCCATGGTTGTGGCTAGTATCCTTTCCGACACTTGTCTTCCACCCACCTTTGGATACTCATGGGATTAGCAGCTGGCTGCTTGGAAAGGATATTGTGGAAGTATTGATAAGAAAAAAGAATACATGGTAAAGTGCTTCTGTCGCAATAACATGATTTAGAATGTCGAGAAAATGCATGATTCAATCAACCTATATTTTCTTACATTTGTAGGAGTCAGATACAGAATTATATAGAGGACATCTTTAAGCAGATGAATGACTTATTGGTGCTGAATACACCAGATAATGGTTATCATCATCTACTGAGTAATGAGGACCAGTTGTTCTTGTATGAGACTGCAGGGAGTCTTATCGTATGTAGCAGCTTTCCACCAGAGGTAGGAATTCACTTGTTTAATCCTTTCCATACTAGCAATAATCCACTGTTTCAGTTTAAAAGGAGATATGATTGACAAAATTAATGCCATCACATTTGAAAAATCTCTTATATGAAAAATGAAAGGTTTTGTTTTTAAGTTTGTATCAGCCAATCGAATCACTTCCTACCTAGTTTCAAGTCAACTGTTAACAAATGGTGCCTGTAGCAGCTACAATACTTTGGCTGTCTCCTCTCTTGAATTAGCAAAGATGATTTTAATTTGTGCAGTCAGATGTCATTATGTCATCTACACCACATTTGAATTTGCTCAGGCTCTACCAATGTCCATTCATCTGTCCATCTCTCTCAACTTAACATGAAAACTACATATTTTTAGGGCATTTATGTTTCACAAGTCTTGTTTGGACTAGTTAAAGGATGTGTCATAGTTTGCTGACTAAAATGACTGTTTTGTGTATATTTCAGAAAAAGGCAGAGCTGATGAAGCATGTTTTAGCACCGATAGCAGCCAAATTCCCCTCCTTAATGGAGAGAATGGTAGCAGAAAAAGATGAAAATAAACAATTAGCATATGCTCAAAGTATTAACAATGCAATGTCTTTGGCAAGGTGAGTAATTTAAGTCTCCTAAATGGTAACCCTTTCCACATCAATGACACTTCTTGGGGCGCCTAAAAGAAAAGGCATTGGAAAACATTGATTCAAAAGAAGAAAATGTTGATAATCTTGGTCAACATCCAGTTTGTTGTCTCCAGGAGCTTTCATTTCAGAATTCAGAAATTTTAGTATATTCCGAAATATAGTCTTGATTTTTATGGTGCCATAACTTTTGATCTGTAAATGATGGGGCTTTCATACAATACCTTTCCTTAAATGTCAATGTCATGGGTCTAGGTCAAAGAAAAGAAAAGGCAGGAAGAATAAATTTCTTAATCTGAATTGCTGGTTTATGAAATGAAAATCTGCTTATGGTCACAATAGCATAAATATTTAATTATGCCCCCTTTCGAAGAAAAAGGGGGTATATTGTTTTGCAAGTGTCGGTAGGTCGGTCCGTCGGTCTGTCCGTAGACCAAATCTTGTCCGGAGCATAACTCGAAAAGTATTAAAGGTAGAATCATGAAACTTTACAGGTGGATAGATCTCATTATGGAGAGGTACAGTGCACAAGAACTGTAACTCTGCCGATCAAATTTTTTGAGTTATTGTCCTTTGTTGATTTTATAACTTGATTCTTGTCCGGAGCATAACTCAAAAAGTAAGTAAGGTAGAATCATGAAACTTTACAGGTGTATAGATCTCATTGTGGAGAGGTGCAGTGCACAAGAACCGTAACTCTACCGATCAAAATTTTGGAGTTATTGCCCTTTGTTGATTATATAACTTGATTCTTGTCTGGAGCATAACTCAAAAAATATGTAAGGTAGAATCATGAAACTTTACAGGTGGATAGATCTCATTGTGGAGAGGTGCAGTGCACAAGAACCGTAACTCTGCTGATCAAATTTTTGGAGTTATTGCCCTTTGTTGATTTTCAACCTTGATTCTTGTCCGGCGCATAACTCAAAAAGTATGTTAGGTAGAATCATGAAACTTTACATGTGGATAGATCTCATTATGGAGAGGTGCAGTGCACAAGAACTGTAACTCTGCTGATCATATTTTCTGAGTTATTGCCCTTTGTTGATCTTCAAACTTGATTCTTGTCCGGAGAATAACTCAAAAACTATGTAAGGTAGAATCATGAAACTTTACAGGTTAATAGCTCTTATTATGGAGAGGTGCAGTGCACAAGAACTGTAACTCTGCTGATCATATTTTTGGAGTTAATGCCCTTTGTTGATTTTAAATTTTTATTCTTGTCCGGAGCACAACTCAAAAAGTATGTAAGGTAGAATCATGAAACTTTACATGTGGATAGATGTCATTATGGAGAGGTGCAGTGCACAAGAAGTGTAACTCTTGCTATCAAAATTTTGGAGTTATTACCCTTTGTTGATTTTATAACTTGATTCTTGTCTGGAGCACAACTCTAAAAGTGTGTAAGGTAGAATCATGAAACTTTACAGGTTGATAGATTTCATCATGGAGAGGTGCAGTGCACAGAAACCATAACCTTGCCGATGAAATTCTTGGAGTTATTGCTCTTTGTTGAATTTACACTTAATTCTTAAAATTGCCTATATCTCATGTCTTTTTACACATACAGGCTTGGTATCTCACACATAGATACTTCCTATCAACATCGTTCACATTTGACCATGACCTTGGACATTGTGACCTTGGCCTTGGAGTTTGACCTACTTTAAAAAAAATTAAACCGGGCATATAGTTCAAGACCTATTACACATACAGCCTTGATATTTCACACATGGACACCTCCTACCAAGACCTTTCACAATTGACCATGACTTTGGACCTTGTGACCTTGACCCTGCAGTTTGACCTACTTTTTTAAAACTTTAACCTGGCCGATATATATCATGTCCTTTTACACATACAGCCTTGATATTTGACACATGGAAACCACCAACCAAGACCTATCACATATGACTATGACCTTGGACCTTGTGACCCTGACCTTGGACTTTGACCTACTTCTATGATACATTAACCCTTATCATGCTAAGCGCGACCACAGGTCGCGCTACCCTACCCCATTGGCCACCGCTAAGCGCGACTCTAGGTCGCGCTAAGGGGTTCCCCCAATATGAGCCTCGTATTCACGAACTGATCACGTTTTATGCAAGTTTTGAGCTATATTTAGTAGGGCACTCTCAGTGAAGGTCAATTCTGTAAAAATATCAGCCAACCAAAAGCCTTAGACGTCATAATGATGCACTGAATATTCAAGAGTGAAATTGGGAAAACCCTAATCCAAAATGGCGGCGCTCAGAAGGCAAGCATGTTGATGAAGTTGTGCGTGAATTTTTGATGATAGTGACTTTTAAACGGAAAGATACTATAGTAGTGATGTTTAGAAATATATTTGGAACAAAATATCGTAGATTTGGACTTTGTGTGTTAAATACCGATGGAATAATCGCCCCGATAGCGGAACGAACCAACTGTCACTTTTAGTGGGTCGGGCTTGATTGACAACGGATTTGTTATGATGCAATTTAAGTGGGTCAAAGTGAATCAACAACACGAAATTCTCGATGATTCTACACGGTATGTAGTCTTCTTTCAAAAACATAGGGTTTATATTGCTAAAATGCCTCATATATTCAATTTATAGTGTCGGAATAGGTGCACCCCATTTATACGCTGTGCACAGTGAATTAATTCAGTGGTACGGAGGTGTACTGGTCAAAATTAATTCAGCATGATAAGGGTTAACCTGGCCTATATTTCATGTCATTTTACACATACAGCCTTGATATTTGACACATGGACACCTACGACCAAGACCTTTCACATTTGACCATGACCTTGGACCTTGTGACCTTGACCTTGGTGTTTGACCTACTTCTATAATACATTAACCTGGCCTATATTTCATGTCATTTTACACATACAGCCTTGATATTTCACACGTGGTCACTTCCAACCAGGACATTTCCATTTTGACCATAACCTTGGACCTTGACCTTGGAGTTTGACATACTTTTAAAATACTTAAACTAGGCCTATATCTCGTGTCCTGTTACCTATACAGTCTCGATATTTTATTCACATGGACACCTACTACCAAGACCTTTCACATTTTACCATGACCTTGACCTGTGTGACCTTGACCTTTGATTTTTACATACTTTCAGAAATCTTTAACCTAGCCTTTATCTTATATCTTATTACACCTTCAGCCTTGATATTTCACACATAGACACCTCCTACCAAGACCTTTCACATTTGACCATGACCTTGAATATTGCAACCTTGACCTTGGAGTTTGACCTACTTAAAAAAAACTTAAACTAGGCATGTATCATATCATGTCCTTTTACACCTACAGCCTTGATATTTCATACATGGACACCTCCAACCAAGACCTTTCACATTTGACCATGACCTTTACCTTGGCATTTGGCCTACTTTTAAAAACTTTAACCTGGCCTATATTTCATTTTACTTTTATGTATACAGCCTTGATATTTCACACATAGACACCTCCTACCAAGACCTTTCATATTTGACCATGACCTTGGACCTTGTTAACTTGACCTTGGACTTTGACCTACATCAAATGTAGGCCCTTGAGGGGGCATATATGTTTTACAAACATCTCTTGTTTCTTCCCTTTCAGTCGTGCCAGTAAGGGTTTTTCTGGTCAAGCCACAATGAAGCAATGTGGTTGTGAAACTGTGTTCATGGAACTTTTACACCTATTTTTACGCGGAGTGAATGTGCCCGTACATCGGAGTCTGATCCATGTGGGTGTTCGACAATATCTACACAGAATGGTCGTGTGTTTGGAGAAGGAAATGTTACAGTTTGTTCCTATATTGCTAGAAAATCTCATGAAACAACCAGAGGCTAAGGAGTTACATGATTTTATACCACTCATGAACCAGCTTATTATGAAATTTAAAGTAAGTACAGCTATAAGAATTGGGGAGATATCCTATTTATTTGCATCAGGAATCCAAGCTATTTAACCCTTTCCCAAACAAGACCTGGTTTTGACAACCCTAATAGAAAAGGCTTTGGAAAACATTGAGGCAAAAGAAGAAACTGCTGATAACCAGCAGTTTCTCCTTTTGCCTAAATATTTTCTTGGCTATATCACACAAAATTTCAATCTTTATTAACATCCATTTTGTCATTTGTAGCAGTTTTTGATGTGGATCGCCCTAAAAATTTGGCTGTTTGGGAAAAGGTTAACAAGCGATTGTTTCAATCAAACTTTCTACATAAATACATACCCATTTCATAGTCTGTTTTCTTCCACCAGGAGACAGCCTTGGCTGCAAAGATTCCACAATCATCCTTTCCATTTGGACTAGACCAGGTCTAAGGCTTTCTACACATCTTATCATTACCCATCTTTATGTAACAAAATATATCTCCTTTATCACAAATATCAAATTAAAATGTTGTCAAGAAAATAATGTTTTTACAATTGAGCCTCTACATTTCAGAGTGCAATAACCCCATTCCTACAAGAGGTGTTCATGCCGTTAGTCAGTACAATATTCCAGGTGTTAAACACGCCTACAGACAGCCTAGATCAGGTCGCACAGAATGATAAAAACATGCTACAGAGAAGCTACTATCTACTACTGTCTACTGTTGTTACAAATGATGTGTGTGATGTCCTCAAAAATCTAGGTAAATATACTTTTACACTGCCTTGACCACCAATAAAATATTTACATTATCTTATAAAATTGCAAGCATGCAGAAATCCAAGCTTGTCTTTGAATTAATATTGTCCCTCTCTGTGTCTAAAAGTGAAGTGAAAACTTAACACGGAACTTTAATGTATTTGTATTTCATAAGCATATCTTATTTTCCTACTATGATTCATGTGTTATTAGCTCACCTGAGCACTAAGTGCTCAAGGTGAGCTATTGTGATCGCTTTTTGTCTGTCGTCCGTCCGCATGTCCGTCCGTCTGTCAACAATTTGGTGTTTACACTCTAGCATCTACAAATATGAGCCAATCTTGACCAAACTTGGTCAAAACATGTATGACCATGAGTTCGCGGATGAGTTCGATTTTGGGTCAGAACGGACCAGAAAATCTGGAGTTATCTGCCCTTGAATGTAAAAAATAGCTACCTTTGACATTGTTTACACTCTTAACATCTACAAATATTAAACAATCAATGCAAAAATTGGACACAAAGTTCGTGACCATAAGATCTCGAATAAGTTTGATTTTTTATTTGATCGAACCAGAAAGTTGTGAGTTATCTGCCCTTGAATTTGACAAAATTGCTGTTTTTGACTGTTTTCGACTTTGTTTACACTCTAGCTTCTACAGGGTGTCCCAATAAAAACGGAACCCATTTTTGAAATTGAATTGCTCATGTATTAAGTGATATGTCTCCACCAAATTTGTATATACAATAGAAACGACAGTTTTCTATCAGCAGTTTAAATTTGGTTGAAAAGTGTTCATTATTTTCGAAAATATTGGCATTCAAATGAATGCACCCGGAAAACCATTTTAACACGATATCGATCTTTCCGTTCGCAGCGCGCACCTACACTTGACTCTTCAAAGTGATATTGAAACATTTTACTTACAATAGTGCAAATTCGTTTGATCTTTACCGCTAACAAATAAACTGTTAAAGTAGAGCTGCGGTGTAACCAAAACAAAAAAATGAATACAAACAAAATATCATAGTGTATCAAAGATTCATAATACATGAAATCATACGCAATAATTTTATTACTCTACGACATGCCGGTCAGCGCTCAAATGCCAAACACTTTAACCTTTTCCCAAACAAGACCTGGTTTTGACATCCATGAGAGAATTAGCTTGAGAAAGTATTTAGACAAAAGAAGAAAATAATGGTCACCAGCATTTTCTCCTTTTGCATCAATATTTTCTGCGCAGTATTTTTCGCAAATTCTGTCTTTATCAGCGTCAATTTTGTCATCAGCAACAGCTTTCAATCCAGTCCACCCTAAATTCTTGTGGTCTGGGAAAGGGTTAAAATATTTCAAACAACCAACCTACGGACTCAATTTGCAAATGCGGCACTTTTATATTGATAAATTTTGAGAAAATTGGTAAGTACTTGTACAACGGTAAAGAACTCAACAGTTGACCGTCAGTGCGCTTTTACGAACAAACAAGACGCAAAAATCGATTTCGTGTTAAAACGGTTTTTTAGTGTCTTTATTAAATTTCCTATAACTTTTGAACCAATACATATTTTGAAGTGAAATTTAGAACACATATGCAAAAATAATGTATCTTTAGTACTGCAAATTCAAAAATTAGATTCTATGCTTTCGCTATAAAATATTTGACTTTGAAATAGGGTTCCGTTTTTTTTGGGACACTCTGTACAATTATTGATCAATCAAGACAAAACTTAGACACAATATTAGTGACCATAAGATTTTGGATGAGTTCCATTTTGGATCAGATCGGGCCAGGAAGTTTGCAGTTATCTGCCCTTGAATGTAAAAATCAGCTACTTTTGACATTTTTTACACTCTAGCATCTACAAATATTGAAAAATCAATTCAAAACTTGGACACAATGTTGTCGACCAAAAGATCTTGGATGATCTTGGTCTGATCGGACTTGAAAGTCGTGAGTTATCTGCCCTTGAATTTTACAAAATTGCCGTTTTTGACTGTTTTCGACTTTGTTTACACTCTAGCATCTACAATGATTGACCAATCAAGACAAAACGTGGACGCAATGTTGAGGACTATAAGATCTCTGATGAGTTTGATTTTCAGATTAATCATTTTAAAAAGTCCTGAGTTATATGCCGTTATATGCCCTTGAATCTGACAAAATTGTCGTTTTCGACTGTTTTCGACTTTGTTTGCTCTCCGGCATCTACAATTATTTACCAATCAAGACAAAATTTCCTCACAATATTGGGGACCATCAGCCCTGCGTTCAGTAAGACAAAACGTTAGCTCACAGAGCTACAGATACGTAACAGTTTTCTACTGAACGACCTGTTTACTCCTATCATTCGCACCATTTGGCTCACAGATTTGAAGGTGGTTTGCTTAGCGAACAAATATGGCGGCTAGTCTGGTTCCCTACTTTCTATATACTGCGAAAATAAGGAGGGAACCCAGACTATGGGGGCGGCCATATTTATTCAGTTAACGTTAGCAGAGCGTTCAGTAAGACTATTTAGTGAAAAATGCGGTAGGAGTAAACGTTTTGTCTTACTGGACGCAGGGCAGATGTCCAATGAGTTTGATTTTCAGATTGATCGGAAGAAAAAAATCATGAGTTATATGCCCTTGAATTTGACAAAATTGCTGTTTTCTACTGTTTTCAACTTTGTTTACACTGTAGCATCTACAATAATTATTGACCAATTAAGACAAAACTTGTACATGATGTTAGTCACCATAAGATCTTAGAAGACTCTGAATGTCAGTCTGATCGGATGAGAAAGTCATGAGTTGCTTTCCCTTGAATTTGACAAAATTGTCTTTTTCGACTTTGTCTACACTCTAGCATTTACATTTAATGACCAATCAAGACGAAACTTGTACATAATGTTGGTGACCATAAGATCTTGGATGATTTTGAATGTCAGTCTGATCTGATAAGAAAGTTGTGAGTTATGTGCCCTTGAATTTGACAAAACTGCTGTTTTCAACTTTGTTTTTACTCTAACAACCACAAAATTTTAATGTTGACCAATCAAGACAAAATTTGGACATAATCTTGATTACCATAAGATCTTGGATGACTTTGAATTTCAGCGCAATTAGACAAGCAGTTGCTGAGTTATCTGCCCTTGAATTTGACAAAATTCTCGTTTTTGACTTTGTTTTTACTTTTCACAATCAGATATATTGACTTGTGAAGACGAAACGTGGACACAATGTTGGTGACCATAAGTTTGTTTTTAGTCTTACAGTCACAAATATTTATTGATTCAAACATAACTGTGTCTCATGTCATCTTGGTTCAGGTGAGCGATATAGGACCATCATGGTCCTCTTGTATAAAGTATGTGTGATATATATAAAGTGTAAAAGCTTTGATTATATCAAGCCTTACGTGCCCGCTTGTTCAATGATCTGGATGTTTATCAAATTTTATGAAGGGAGGAAAATTAAATTCAGTATAATTCTATTTCAGATCCTCAAAACCTTCACCAAGTGTTGATCACCATTATACAAGGAGCCGTAGAGTTTCATGATCCTTCTGTAAGTGTATATCTACCTTAACCCTTTCTTAAACAACAAGACTTCAAAAGTGCTGCTGACAACCAAATGTATGTTGATGGAGGTAGCATACTAAATAGCACAGAAAACATTTACACATTTGGTAATCTGCATTGTGTTTGTCTCTATCTTTTTCCTGGCCATTTCTAAAAAGCATATCAAAGCCATCAATCACATTGAAAGATTAAAGGCATTTTCTCTTACTTTCTGTTTGCATACTCAACAGTTGAACTGGACTATATTTTTCTAGTTGTTTGCTTCTATGAAAGTATGTCTAAGGTTTTCCTATTCACTATAACTTAGATGCTTCTTCATCATGTTCATGTCATTCTCTGATTTATATGTACACATTCGTTTTAAATTTCAGAGCCAGAAGACCTGTTTTGGAATCTTGAAGAAGCTTGTCTCTATTTGGGGTGAGTTAATCTTGTTTCAGTTATAAAAAATACCCTTATATTGCTGGCAACATTCCAAAATGTTGTAACTACAGATTAGATACACAGTAGTAAATGTGGAAATAGAGAAAAAAATTATAAGATGGAAATTTCATTATCCTATAGAAAGTTTGATTTTACTAAACCAACATACCTTTCAGAAGATACCCTTTCCCTTATTGTTTTCTTATCATCCGTGGATAGTTAGACAATCCATTCAGTATTTCATTGAATACCCCATTATTTGACAGGTTGTAAGGATGGACTACAGGGTTTTCCAGACTTTATATATGAGAGTATTGTACCAGCTTGTTTTATGGCACCCATGAAACCAGAGTTTGATCTACGAGATGCACAAACTTCACTGGTAGGTCAACTATAATGCTTGATTTGACTATAAAATGGAGTTTATATAGTCTTATGGCAAATGATTTTACAGTTATATTGAAGTGGCTTGTACATATTATCATATGTTTCAAAGGTTTGTGAGGGTTCTTGCATTAACATGGGTGAAAGGTTTCAGGCATATGCCTGAAGTTCAGGTTTTTGAGTATTCCGAAATGCCCCATTTTCTCGATTTTTACTATATAAATACAGACTTTTCCAGGTTTTCAGGTTTTTGAAAATTTTGTACTTTCACCCATGCATTAACCCTTTCCCAAAGAGCAAAAATTTAGGGCAGTCCAATTTTAAAAGCTGCTGTAGATGACATAATTGATGTTAAAATTGAAGGGTTTTGTATACAGTATAGCATAGAAAATATTGAGACAAAATGAGAAACTGCTGGTTATCAGCAGTTTCTTCTTTTGTTTCAATGTTTTCCCAAGCCTTTCCTATTAGGGACGTCAAAACCAGGTCTTGTTTATGAAAGGGTTTAATCGAACAACACTTGATTTTAAGCTACTATCTGCTATTCCAACTAGACAGTAAGACATATTGCAACCCAAACTTAATACATAGACTGGTGTAGTTCAAAATTGTTTGTTTTACATCTATAAGGAAATAAGTTGATATGATTTAGATCAATCCCTTTCGATTCTGCTGTCTTGAAAATGCACCAGTGATCATGTTGAATGTCTGATAAAGAATCCAAGAACTACCTCCACAACTGGGGCTTTAATTCAAAGCACTTAGTCGCAAGGCCAACGCTTTACCTCTTGACCACTGACACAAAACATATTCTGGTTCAATGCATAAATGCAAATAAATTAGTGCACTTAATTGTGATATGACAAAACATTCTTGAGAGTAATGTTAACCCTTGTCCTGCTGGCTTTAAATTTTGTTTCAAACAATTTTAGAGACATTCCAATACGATTAGCACAGATTTTGCTACAATAATGCGATACAAAGCAGGCAATATAGGCTAAGATCAGACTGCATGTCTGTGCAGTTGGATCTTCGTCTATTTTGGCAGCCAAAGCTTCTGTCATAAACGGAAATTGACGTGAACAGCATGGGAAGGGTTAAATGTAAAACAAGCTATCTCCATTATAAGTGCAACTATTTGTAGAATTGGGGGATCTACTCCAGTCACCTAGGCCCAGCATAATGATAGTCAGGCTTTGCTATCTTCTGAAGGCTGTTGTTTTGTTTTTCAGGCTCTTGGTGAAATTGCATCTTGTTTAAAGTGTATTTTAGAACAGAGGGTAAGTTTTTATGCCCCCGATAGGGAGGCATCATAAATTTGACTTGTCCGTCCGTCCGTCCGTCTGTCTGTCCGTCTGTCTGTCTGTCCGTCCGTCCGTCTGTCTGTCATTCCGTCCAAAAACTTTAACCCTTTCCCAAACAAGACCTGGTTTCGACGTCCCTAATTGAATAGGCTTGGGAAAACATTGAGGCAAAAGAAGAAACTGCTGATAACCAGCAGTTTCCCCTTTTGTCTCAATGTTTTCTATGCTATATCATACATAAATTCAATCATAATCAACATCCATTTTGCTGTCTTTATCAGCTTTTAAATTGGAACACCCAAATATTTGTCGTTCGGGAAAGGGTTAACATTGGCCATAACTTCCTTATTACTTAACATATTCGCTTCATACTTTACCACAACATTCCTTGGTACATTACCTTTCTGTAGGCACATACTTTGGTGACCTTGACCCCTGGATGACCTTGACCTTGAACATAGATTGGCCATAATTTAAAATCAAAGCGGTGTCGGGGGCATTGTCATCTTACAGTGACAGCTCTTGTTTTTTATTTGAGCCAGGATCTGGAAAAACATCCCTTATAGCATTTGAGACTACCATGTTTCCATATCAGCATGTGCCTCAAAACAGTCTGATTAGGGTCGTTGATGTTGTCTTACAGTTGCTACAAATCGCGGACAAGCTATTTGAGGACAACAAGGATCCTGATCAGACTGTGCGTATGCACAGGGTGGTCTTGATCCAGGTTGTTCTCAAATGCCATAAAGGACGTTTTTCCAGATCCTGGCTCATTTATTATTTTATTGGCAAATTTGTTTATACATGTATATGTGTATATGATATAGCAATGAGTTATTTGATTTTGCACAAAGTTTTGAAACTATTGATAAATGACCAACATTTATAAGAAAATCTATGAACCATTGCCCACTCAATGACACTTTTTGACACCCTATAAGATGAAGGCTATGGAAAACTTGTGGAAAATGAAAAAATGCTTATGACAAACATTTTTTATTCCCCACAATGTTCTCTACCCAGAAAGACAATAAACTGTAAATATTTCATTCACTAGAAATTGTCGCCTACAGCAGCTCTGAATTCAGACCAGTCGAAAATTTTGCCATCTAGTAATGGTTTAATTTTTATATGCCGGAAGGGTCGTATTATGTTATGGTCCCAGTCGTCTGTCTTTTCGTCTGTCCGTCCATTAGCAATTTCTTCTGTGCGCAACTCCTCCTACAGTTTTGATCAGAATCTGACCAAACTTGCCACAATGAATTCATGGTGTCTAGTTGTGCACACAGCTTACGGAATTCAGATAACTCTTTTTGTTCTTGAATTATCTGCCCTTGAATTTAAAAAAAATGCCCGTTTTACTGACAAGCCCCTCTCGGGCGTATATGCGCCGCTTTGCGAAGCTCTTGTTTTTTGTTTCCAGGGTGATGAAATGATCAACTTTCTACAAGGCAATTACCTCCCAAAACACAGTTTATCTGCAGAACAGACAAAGGAGTTCTGTGAAGCTTTAAAAGCAGACACGAAATTGTTTAGGAATTATATAAAAGTAAGTCAAAACATTAAATAACTTGATCCTGTTGGGCAAGCCTAGATAGTTTTGATTATATTATGGATTTCATTTGACCTGACACTGACCTTTACTAAAAATATGTTCATATTTTGCATATAGCTTAACAATTTTCAAATAGACTTGTATCATAGTTGACAGATATAACATATACACAAGAAAATATTACTGAAATGTTAATTTAAAAAAAGCACAGGTGTATAATTTATGATAATAAAAACTAAAGCTGCGCCATGTGAAATAAAATTTGTAATATATCGTCGGTGTAAATGCAAAACCTTGTATGCTGATTGGTGTAATTTTCAAAGTACAAACTTGTGTGTCCAGTGTAGACAATTCTCGCATGTTTTGAGATATTTTTACTGATCAGTATTATTGACACCATTATTTGTGAACACTGTGTCCAAATTTCAAGTAAGACTTTTCAGTTTGGGAAAAGTTATTACACTTTTTTCCCTCCCCTTTAAAATTTTCCAAAACCGAGATACGAGGTTTTGCATTTACAACGACGATATGTATACTTACTTGGAGTTTTAACCCTTTCCCAGACAAAACCTGGTTTTGACTTCCCTAATAGAAATGGCTTTGGAAAACATTGAAACAAAAGAAGAAACTGCTGATAACCAGCAGTTTCTCCTTTTGTCTCAATATTTTCCATGCTATATTGTATAGTAATTCTAGCTTTATCATCATCCATTTTGTCGCCTGTCGCTAATAGCTAGAGATGCTCTGCTAGGTCAATAATTGGGACCTATACTTGTGAAAGATTTACCATGGCCGCTAGTAAGGTGCACTAGCTGTTAAAAAGTATGACAGAATTTTTGTCAAAGCCAACTATTTAATAAAAATGACAATATTATTCAATGCATAATATAGACACGTTACACTGATGAAGCATTTCATTAATTTTTTGTCCAATACATCTTTACTATAATGCATACTTGAACAGGGTAGGCATGCATTGCAAAACCTCGTAACTCCAGCTTGATTGAAGCTAGAGTTACGAGGTTTGGCAACAACACCAATGATAAGTATGCGAGATATGTATTTTATCTGTCAAAACTGATAGTGTTTTTTGCCAGATTTGTTTATGAATGATAAATATTTTATTATTTTGAATTTCAGTCATTTTTCACGAAGGCTAAGTCATGACAAAGGCTGTATAAGAGATGTGTGAGATTGGAGTAGACAAATCGAGGTTATCGTGACTGCAAAGTGAATACTGGGACAGATAGCCAGTTGTCGAGACAGGCTTGAATAAATGTGACCTGTCACGCTAAAAGGGACCTTATCTTAACAAAAATTTTGACAATCTTGTGAGACCCACCAGAGGTCAACCAGACCCTGTATGCGAAAAATAAACATTTAGTATGATAGGGAAATCATTCCGGATTTAGAAATTACATACAAGTGAAAAGTGTCGGCCCTAGTCTGGCTGCGCGGATTGCGCAAACTGACTAGGGACGATATTTTTTACACATCCGATAAGGTCCCTTTTAGCGTGATGGGTCACAAATATTTCTCTTGTTGATTTGTGAATGATTTCAAATCTGCAAGGGTAATTTGCCATATTAGACAAATAACTTACTGAGAAAAGTCAGGCTTCCATGTACAGATATATTAGTATACGCTCGGTGAAAGGTCACCCTGTCTTAAATCCAGAGAAATAACTCTGTCAACTCAATAGCAGCAGCTACCTATTTTACATCAGCTACTACTTCATCGTTGGAAAAAACATTATCCAATGGAAGTTTACACCTTTCCAAACAGTAATGCAATTTGATGCATCTAACAGAAAAGGTTTGGTAAAACATTGAGGTAAAAGAAGAAAATACTGATAATCAGCATTTTTCTTTTCTATTGCTTTTATGTTTCTGTACAATATTGTACATAAATCCTACCTTTATCATCATGAATTATGTTGCCTGTAGCAGCTTTCAATAGGAGAAGTCGACAATTGTGTCATGTGGGAAATGGTTTAACTTGCCATCTGAATGTATTGTCAGGCCTGATAGCTCATTAACCAGAGACCGTCAGTTCTGAGATCATTGGTTCGAATACCAGATATCCATTTTGATATTTGATGGAAGTTTAGTGACTCACTTTTGTGAATGAACCGTTTGTGATTCATATACATGTAGTTAGAAGCTGGTTAATTGGTTGATGTGTTTACATTGGCAGAGCTACAAATAAGAGGGGTGAAAACATTCATTTCAACTCCAAACCCCATGTTGTGGGTACTCATTTGAATCGTCTCAAAGAGACAATTCCAATGAGCACCCTCAACATAGAATTCGATGAATGAAATGAATAAAATGCACTGTTAAAATCATCACCCCCTCTTTTCTGTAGCCCTAAATTGATGCGAGAAATGCCTGGAGAACATTGTCAGATGCATAAGATGCCGCAATTTCAATTACTTGCTGTTGAATGGATTAATCAAAATGTATTTGGAATGCTTTTCTTGAAGCAACAGTATTTAATAAGTTAAAGTGCTTTTAAAGGGTATATTTATTTAATGAATCAACCCTTCCCCAAGCAAACCTGGTTTGGATGTCCCTAATAGAAAAAGTTTGAGAAAACATTGAGACCACAGAAGTAAGGATTTTCTCTGTTTGCCTCAATATTTTCTGAGCTATTTTGTATACAAATTCTATCTTCATCAATGCATATTTAATTGTGTAAAGTAGCTCTGAATTTGAAACAGTCTATATGCTTGTC
This sequence comes from Fragum sueziense, assembly GCA_963680895.1. Taxonomy (NCBI): domain Eukaryota; kingdom Metazoa; phylum Mollusca; class Bivalvia; order Cardiida; family Cardiidae; genus Fragum; species Fragum sueziense. The sequence continues at coordinate 19,182,930 of OY804597.1, forward strand.
ATTAGGGGGAGGGTTAAAGAATTGCCCAACTCTATTCTGATGTGTGTGCAATATGCTTGTATGGTATGTTGAGGTGTACTTGTGCTTAGACTGATGTTGCATCACTCAATTATTAGATATAATTATGCATTTTATTTGTCCTTTAGTGCTTTAACCAGTTACCTCTAAAAGTTAAGGGTAATTATTGCTTTTAATATTTTGTTAAACATGTATTTAAAGATGGCTATGTTTTAATTTTGTAAATGAGAGAAATAAAATGTCAAGATAAATTGTTAATAAGTAGAGAAATTTGAAGGTCAATTGTCTTATAACTATTTGTAGTTTCTTTTATATTTATTGGATAATCAAAATTACTGGTATTCACCAAATCAAGAAATTTTCTAATAATACTGAACAGAATGTTTTGAGTGATTATCGCAAAACTTTTTTGAGTGCATTTTAAGATGTTCAGTTCACTTTTTTTAAAGTGGTATCGCTTAGCTTCATTAACTACTTTATGTCAAAGTGAAAATTAGGCCCTGTTCTAATCAATGGATATAAAAAATAACAAAAAAATTTTTGGAAAACAAATCTCCAAATAAAACAGTAGAGAAAGGAAGATAAATTGCTCACGAAAAAACATTTTTTATCCTCTTTGTTTCAACTGTAGGTCTAAACTTAAAAATGGCTGTATACATGTAACAATTTTTGTCACAACCTATTCTCACACATTGACCTTTTCGGTCCCTAAAAGATAAAGGCTTTGGAAAACATTGTGTAAAATGAAGAAATTACTTATGACAAGCAATTTCTTTATTTCCTACAATTTTCTACCCAAAATAATTAAAAAAAAAAAAACACTAAAATTCTTTCACTTTGAAATGGTTTGTCTGTAACATCTTTCAATTTGAACCATTCTGAAAGTGTGCTGTTTGTGAAAGGGTTTAACCCATTACCAAAGGACAAAATTTTAAGGCGGTCCAATTTGAAAACTTCTGCAAATGACAAAATAGATGTTATTAAAGATAAGATTTTTGAAAAATATGGCACAGAAAATATTGAGACAAAAGGAGAAACTGCTGGTTTCAATGTTTTCCCAAGCCTTTTCTATTAGGGACGTCAAAACCAGGTTTATTTTGGGAGAGGGTTAATGAAAATTACATGTGTCTTTCTATGAGTACATTGAATTCTGACTTGCACTTAAAACAATCTTTTAATAATGTCCATTAATATTTTCATCATAATTCCATCATTGTGAGTTGAGTTTTATTAGTGCTGAATAACATATATATTTTGTAAGGATATCAGGATATAGCTGTTTTATATCAATAAGAGGTATTGCCTTGCTGTATCACAACTTGCTCTACAGCTTATTAACCCTTTCCCAAACAAGATCTGACTTTGACGTCCCTAGTAGAAAAGGCTTGGGAATGCTTCGTCTCTGATTTATATGTTTGCACCCCTTTGTGAAATGTTGGGACAATATGTCTGAAATATAGTTCAGGGTAGTCTTCACCCATTACTAGACGGCAAAATTTCAGTCTGGTCCAAAGCCAAAGATGTTGCCGACAATTTCGATTGAATGAAACAATTTTTGTCTTTTTGGGGGGTAGAAATCCATGTGGGAAGTGAAGAAATGGCTTGTCACAAGAAATTTCTTCCTTTTCCACAATGTTATCCATAGCCTTTATCTATTGAGGAGTTAAAAAGTCATTCTGGGAATAGGTTAAACCCCACCTAATAAATCAGACATTATATGGTTAGTAACATCCCAATTGGTCTACTCCTATTTTGTGTACTGTTATTTTAGTGCCTTGAGTCTTAATTTGTCTACTGTCCAAACTCGTCATTTATGTCAAATCATCAGTAAACAACATTATTTTTGTTTTAAGAATAGAAGTTAAGTCACTACATTGACAAATGAAATGAAGATGCAAACAATTTAATAAAAATTATAAAACATCATATTGATTTACAATGTATACAAAAGTAGACGAAATAGGAATAATGTCCAAAATAGTAGATGAATTGGGAGTAGACTAGCCCTGCGTTCAGTAGACAAACTGTTTGCCAACGTTAACAACATTCGCAACTTCTTTGACCCAAATTTCACAGAACTGACCGAGTATTCCGAATCGGCTAACTGTTAGCTAACGTTTTGTCTTACTGAACGCAGCCCAGATGGGATTAAACCATATGGTTTTCATTGTTCAAACGATACTTGGTTTTGATAGCCATAGGGGAGAGAACTTAAAACAAAGGAAAAACAAGAAACTTCTGATATAAACCAGCATTTCTCCTTTTCCCTTATTATTTTCCTAGTTATGATATACAAATGGTCTTGTAATATCATTTTATATCATCAGTGAAAATGTTAAAAGAGGAGTGCCAAGTAAAAGGTTGAATAGAATAAATGTAATGATATGGTTGCTTAGAACAAGTTGTTGCTTCATACACATTATAGTCTCTCGGGCTAGAGTGACTGTATAATAACTTTATACAAAGAATCAATTGTATTTTTGTATATTTAGGGCATTGTAAAAAGTATAAAAATGAAATGCCTGTTGTCATTTTGAGTGATTTGAAGAAATGAAATGGGATCTGGAAAAAGGGCCCTTGTAGCATTTGAGACCAACATGGTTTCGGATCAGCCTATAGTTTACATGCATTCGCAGTCAGATCAAGACCCATGTTGTTCTTTTATATCTTTATAACACAGAAAAAAATATCCTAATTAATCCTTTCCCAAACAAGACCTGGTTTTGACGTCCCTAATAGAAAAGGCTTGGGAAAACATTGAAACAAAAGAAGAAACTGCTGATAACCAGCAGTTTCTCCTTTTGTCTCAATGTTTTCTATGCCATCTTTACACAAATTCTATCTTTAATGACTTCTATTTTGTCATTAGTTGCAGTTTTTGAAGTGGATCACCCTAAAATTTTGCTTTTTAGCGAGCCGGGACTTTATGTCCGGGGAGCTAATGTCACAGCCCTAGTGTCGGCGTCGCGTCGTGTCCCGTCTTCACTTGAAAAACTTTAACCTGGTCTATATCTCAGGCACTATGAGAGATACAGCTTGACAAGACCTTTCATTTTGGACCATGACCTTTGACCTAGTGACCTTGACCTTGGAGTTTGACCTACTTTTGAAAAACTTTAACCTGGCCTATATCTCATGCACTATTATTGATTGAGCCTTGATATTTAATACATGGATACCTCCTGCCAAAACCTTTCATTTGGGACCATGACCCTTGACTTTGTGACCTTGACCTTGGAATTTGACCTACTTTTAAAAAAAAATAGCTGTTTTCGTGACAATCTCCCATATAGGCGAGCTACGTTGTCCGCGGACAACTCTTGTTGGGAAAGGGTTAAACTGCACATGAACAGGCTGATTCTCTTTTTAGTCACTTATGTCACAGGGGCCCTTTTTCCAAATCCTGGCTTAAATGTAAGTTATATGCTGTTGATTGCATGTTTTATTCCTTAGTTAAAGGTAATAAAAAAATATGAACTTGAAAATGTTTTTGTTTTATCATCTTTTGCATGAAAGATTTATCCCTTACCTATATAAAACTTGGTTTTCAGGACACCCATAGAAAATGTTGAAGAAAAATTAGGGATAAGAAATTTAAAATTCTGATACCAGCATGTACTTGGTTTTTCCCTCAAAATAAAACATGCCATTACTTTAGCTTTTCTGTTAACCCTTTCCCAAATGACAAAATTTTATGGTGATCCAATTTGAAAGCTGCTGTAGACGACAAAAATGATGATAATAAAGACATGATTTGTGTAAAATATGGCACAGAAAATATTGACACAAAAGGAGAAACTGCTGGTTATCAGCAGTTTCTTCTTTTGTTTCGATGTTTTCCCAAGCCTGTTCTATTAAGGACATCAAAACCAGGTCTTGTTTGGGAAAGGGTTAATATTTTGTCACCTGCATCACATTCCAGTTCTTACCGGTCTTATTAAACTCGTTCCCATTGATGTGTTTTGACACCACACAAGATAAAAGCTTAACAATTTCCCAAACAGCAAATTTTGGACTGGTGCAAATTCAAATATGTTGCAGAGGACAGTTTAAAGTTAAAGAAATTCAAAATCTTTTGGTCTTTTTGGGTAGAAAATATTGTGGGAAATGAAGAAATTGCTTGTCACAAGCAATTTCTTAATTTTCCACAATGTTTAAGTTTTCGCAAGCCCTTTGCTGAAGGGGAGTCAAAAAGAGTCAACATGAGGTAATGGGTTAAGAAATCATTATAGAAAATGAAGAAATTCCTTGTAGCAAGGGAGGCCAATAAATGTGAAATTTCATTGACTTGAATGAAATCATCGTCTGCAACATCTTTGAATTTCGACTAGTATAGAATTTTGTCATCAGGTAATGGGTTTATTCTGTAGGATGCGACCATATGGCAGTTGGTAGCGCATCAGACTCTCACGCATGACAGGCCTGAGTTTGATCTTTAGTGCGGTTTTTGTCTCCCACTGATGGTTGTATAATCATAAACCTATGTGGACGAGCATCTAGAGGCATGGAAAGGATGATGTGGTAGTACTTGTCAGAGAAATGACTTGAATCCATAGAAATGTGCTCCAGCTGCTGCAAAATTACCATAGCAGTAAGTTGAAAGAGGCCTTTCTCCAATGGCCTTTCCTAAATGGCAAAATTTTAGGCTGCTCCAAATTCAAAGATGTTGCAGACGACAGTTTAAGGTAAACAATATTTTTTTTTTTTACTTTTGGGTAGAAAACATTGTGGGAAATGAAGAAATCGCTTGTCACAAGCAATTTCTTCATTTTCCACAATGTTTTCCCAAGCCTTTTCTAGTGAGGGAGTCAAAAGGCGTCAATGTGCAGTAATGGGTTTAACCCAAATCAAGCACATGGCCAGTCATTGAACATTTCGCAAATATATAATTTGAGAAAACATTGAGAGGAAAACCTTAATTTTGCCTCAATACTTTCATTATTTGCCTTGGCCACGGTGCAATTTGGTAGCCCATAGGACAGGATTGATCCCGATTGCGGCAAATATCCTTTCAGACAAAATTGTTTCCCACCAATGGTTCAATAATCGTTAACCTATGTGGGCGAGCAGCTGGAGGGTAGGTTAGGGTGATGTGGTAGACTGGTTTGAGAAATGACTGGAACTCATGGTTAGATGATCCAGTCGCCGCGATATGACCATAGCAGTTTAACGCCAATCAATTAATCAATGCTATTTTGTACACAAATATCAACCAATGTTCATATTTTATGGCTAAGCTTTGGAATAATCAATATTTCTGCTGTTTGGTAAATGGGTGGGTAAGGAGTATATTTTATGAATAATATTCATAACGATGCACCGTCATTATAGAAATAGCATTTTAATTTTTTGACATTTCAGCAACTGTATCAAAATAATTAGGTAAAAATCTCATTGGTACAAATAAACACCTTGTTTTTGAATGAAAATTATGTGTCATCCTGCGATCTATTTGATCAGCAATCCATTTAAAACCCGCCGCACGGATTTCGCGTACAGCACAATCAATGGGAACGCCCCCTTTTTACACCTTGAGATTTTTTACAAGTCATTATTATTATGGATCGATTGTTGCCCAATATAAAGTTTATGATATTTGCGACTCTGTTATTTACTTGTTAATTATACCCAATAAACATCTGACCTATTTTACAAACTAGATCTATAATCTGCTTGGCCCACTTTATCCCATTTATTTTGATTAACCCCTTTCCCAAACGACTAAAAATTGTAAAATACAGAAGACTAAATTAAATGGGTTTTTACAAAGATCGATTTTGTGTCCAATATTAATCTAGCACAAATTCTGAAAGGAAAACACAAAACAGAATCTAATTCAATGATATCATTGGAGTAGAATGCAGCAAAGAAACTATTTAGACAAAAGGAAAAACTGTTGAATATCAGCATTTTCTTCTTTTGCCTCAATGTTTTCCCACGCTTTTCATAACAGGCACATCAAAACCATTTTCTTAAAACAGATGCCCTTTGATACAATAGTATTTAAGATTTTGGAAGTATTGAAGAAAAGAAAAAAACTGATAACCAGCATTTTCTCCTTTTTCCTCAATATATTCTAGCCTATCACATAGGGCTTTTATTCTGACCGATTAATTTTGTAGTCTGCAACACCTTTGAATTTGGAACAGCCCAAATTTTGTCATTTGAGAATGGGAAAGGGTGTAAATTATTTAGGAGTGGAGGGTCTATAAATAGTGGGAGTATAATGGTCACATGAGGGGAAGTGTAAATAAGATAATAAATATATCTCGGTCTATAGTTTCGGTTTCACAATGGACGAGAAATCGGGCCTACTACAAGGGTATGTTTATATCTTTAATTGAATTAATTAATGTTCACTTCCCTTGCCTCAAATCTTTTATTTGATTAAGATTAAGTTCTATATCAAGTTCTAAAGACCTAGTTGTATCACTATTTTAGTCATGTAAAATGTAGCAGGTTCTCTAAATGTTTTGCAACCCTGGACTCTAACTACCTGGACTCTAGGCAAAGTAGGCAGGGGGTTTTCTATGTTTTCCCTATTTTAAAATTCCCCACAGACTGCAATTATTTTAAAAGAAGCAGGGATGATAACCAAATGGAAGGGTAAAATCCCCCACCCCCGCCATAAACACACCTGTAAATGAAAATCTGCCACTCGGAGAATGCATTTGTTATAGACATTCACAGTGTAATGATGGGAAAATGACTGCCCTCCCATTGTATTTTTGAACCTACTTCTGAGAAATCCTGGATTCAGTGGCGGATCCAGAGGGGGTTCGGGGGGTTCAAACGAACCCCCCTCTGAAGCCCAATTCTTTCATTTTCATGCAGAAATTCAGTCAAAATTGTATATCAACAGGAAAACGAACCCCCCTAATTGTAAATTCGAACCCCCCTTTGGGTATGTTCAAAAATAATGAAGCAAGAAATTATTTTTTTGATGAAATTTAGATTCTAAAATAGGACAAAATCTTTGTTTGCATCATGAAAGAAAATGGTTCAAATTTGATAAATTACTAGGGCCGTGATGATAAGTGCAAACATAAATTCACAAATAAGGCTTTGCTTTAAACTTTTAGTTAAATTTTGTGAAAAAAATGACAGTATTTGGTACCTCATTGGAACCAAATAAATCATTCAATCAGTGTTTTTTCACTATTTCAAATAAAAATAGGTAATATTCAAAGCTTGCAATGCCAAAGAACATTGCGTAGCTATAAACAAAATTGAAAAATTAAGATTTTTAACTTTTTTTACCTACTTTTTTTAAATGTGTACCTCTAAAAGTTTTGTTTATGTTTGTCTGGAGTGGAGAAGGATTAAAAAACTCAATGTTTACTAGAATTTATGATATTCCTAAAAGAAATACCAAGTTTCATCAATGTATGTCAAAAGTTGCTTCAGATATTGCTTGTTAAAAATGGTGCATAATGTGGATATATTTCGTACACTTGGGACAATTGATCAAGATAAGAACAATGACACATACACAAGCAACTATAACGCACAAAATTAATATTATTTATACTTGGCATTATACTTGGCATTAAAAAGGCATGTTCCCATTTTCAAATTATGGCACTAGCACTTGTTCTAGGAAATCTTATAATTTATAACAAGAGCATCATGTTTTTTGAAATTTCAAAAAGGTATTCATCTTTCACTAAAGCTGCAAACAGCAAATAAGTGTAAATTTTAAAGTATTTACTCATCTTTATCCTTACAATGCTAAAACAATTAAACATGAGGAAATCTTAAAGTATTTTTCAGAATAATAAATCATGTTTGTACACTTGGGACATTTATGTATGGAAAGGCATAAAACACCCAATTTACAAATCAACATAATTATTAGCCTTTTGTGATTAAACAAGAGCCGTCAGAGACGGAAATGCTCCCCGAATAAGGCATTGTCACAATAAATATATGCCATGCATAGCTAATGTAAAGCTAACAAATATTAAGCCCCCTTTTTCCATGACATATTTTGTATACGCAAATTTTAAATAGTTTATTGTCAAGGGCATCTCATTTGCTACTCAAATATGAAATTTCATCAAATTCTGGCCATTAGACTAGGAGAAATTAGAGAAAAACTGTATTTAACCTTAAGTCCCCTTTTCCCATGACAAGGCCTCAAATCAAAAAACTGGGAAAAGTACATCGGCATTTTGTCATAGGGAGTTCACATGGTAAGTTTCATTTGATTTGGCCCCAGGGTTATGGAGAAATCGCTTCGGACGGACGGACGGACGGACGGAATGACGGACGGACGGACGGACAGACGAAGTGGCGACTAAATGCTCTCCCTTCGGGGAGCATAAAAATATCTCTAAAAATAATACTGATAGACTCACATATACGTGGAAATGATGGAATAGTGCTTTTTAATTCACTTTTGAAACATCATTCAGGATGTTTGAATCATATCATACAAATATCGACAAAAACAAATGTACAGATCATTCATGAAATAATTGCCTGACTGACTAATGAGCACCTTTGCTTAAAATCTGCTCCTTACTAAATAGCACTAACTGTACTATCCCTCTTTCTTTTTTTCTGACCCTTCTAAACCTCTTCCCTTGCTGTGCAGCCTAGATTGTGTTCAATGTGGTGGGAAACCCATACTACAGGTTCTCTCTCAAATATCACATGACCAAGACTAAATTTCACATTTTTTCACAACCCCATGTTTCTTTGATGTTACCTAAAACTCTTTTGTCCCTTCATAAGATATTCAATCAGCATCCATCAATAGATTTGAGTGCTATTTAACAGGAACTTGCATACAGTTCTTAAAGTAAATACAAAGCCACAATTCTCTGTATGCTTAAGGTATCCAGCCCCTCAAAAGCACCAAAGACCCAGATGCGAAATTTGAAAAGTGCCAGTAATTACTAAACTGAGTTCCATTTCCATTCCAAATACAAGCATAAGCATTTTGAACGGTTTAGAATTTTGAATTAATGCATACCTATGGAAATATTTGACAAACATGTTCAAAATTACCTCCCTTTCATATTAATATATAGTAAAATGATATTTGTAAATAATTTTCTTCCTGAAACATAATCTTGAAATCCGGCATGGTGAATCAACTTATTTGAAGTGTATTTACAAGTGTGTGTAATTTGATGCATTTTGTATGGCTAGAAAGTGGTGATTTTTTCAGGGTCTGTAAACCTTAAGCAAAAGGTGTATTGACCAAATACATGTCAATGTTCACAACATCTCTGAATTGATTCCTCTGAGCTTGATTCTTTGCCCTGGAAAAGTTCTGATTGTTTGACAATCACAACAATGACTGTCATGGACTTGCAGTTACATGTACTATAATGTTTGTCAAATTGATCGTGGAATGCTATGTTAACTTGCTAAGACCCCTTTGGAGTGTAGAGCGGTACACATATCTTTCATATTTTGCTTTTAAACATAGATTGTTTTAATAACTAGTTAGAACTGCTCATGTCAGAATATTCTTACAAGTATCCACAATCTGCTAAAACAAAAATATTGTTATTATTTTATGACTGAAAAATTCATTTTTCCAACTAAATAAATTCCACTTATACTTACATAGGTATGTTTTTTTTAATGTGAATAGGGTTTGAAAACATCTACATATTTCATTCTAAACAAAGATTGTGGTTCTATAAAACCAAACTGTAATAGCAGCTCTTAAATATAAAATTTTTCTTAAATAATGAGAATATCAATTGTTTTCACAGAAATTTGCAATGTTTGGATTTAAAAAAGAAAATGCAATGACAAGTTTTTGTAACGATGCCGAATACTGATGTTTTTGTCCCAAGTGTACAACAGTTAATAACCTTTATCAGTATCATATAAATGCAAAATAGTTATATATTCTGTTGTAAAATTGATATAATTTGAGGGAGAGAATGTTGTTTTCTTTTATGGACACATTTTTTAGTCAAATATCGTTAATTTAAGATACTTCTGATTTATTTTACCTCTTACCTGAAATATCAGTAAAAGATGTTTCAGCAATACAAATTATCAAGCAACCAGAAATGACAAATTCACTGTTTGATGTGTTATTTTGTTCATTTCTGTAAATTAGTTGAAAAACGTGTGCCTGAAGCTAATGTATAAAGAAATTAGAAGCTATCAATCAAATGTGACAAAATTCCGTACACTTGGGACAACACAAGATAACATCTTGGACAAAAAGTACAGGCCACTATGGTAAAAGGGTTTATTACAACTTGTTCTGAGTGACCATATTGTGAATTTAAAAGTGTAAAACTTTAGATAAATCATTCATTGAAAAAAATATCTGAAATTTAAAGCAAAATGTACACTTGGGACAAATTCCGAGTGCATTAGGTTTATACCTTATATTTATTGACTGTTTCAGATTATTACACTAAAACTTGGAAAACCTTGAAGAATAAACATGTGTCTGCTGAAATGTGCAAGTTGTTCTTGTACATATTCAATCACATTGTATTACTGCACCTTTATTTGTAAACAATGACAAAAATTATGGCATGAAAATGGCAAGCACCTCAATGCTTTGAACCTGTATAACAAGAACACAAAATGTCAACAAACTTTGAAATTCCATTTTTCTGAACCTTAATACATCTGCCTACTTGATAAACAATGATAATTTAGTGAAATCCATCACCTTAAAATATAGTGAAGGGTTGAAATTAAGGCTTAAGTTAAAATGTCACGCAAAAACCGTACACTTGGGACATTTTTGGGGTGTTTTTTCAGAATATCTTTTTACCTAAATGAGATATCACAACGAAACTTTGCACTCAGGTTTGCCCCATGGAAACACATCTTTTAGACCTAAAAGCAATTCTATAAAACTTCATGCTGAAGAAATATATGGATGTTTTACTTTTGCTTCATTATTTTTGAACATACCCCTTTCAGAAATCCTGGATCCGCCACTGGGATTCTCCGCAGATTCATGGACTTTGTTTTTCTACATTCAGCAACTTCACTGTGGTTAATCAGACTACCTATATTTGCTCCCATACCCAAGCTTTATTGTTTGGAGAAATAAGGAAGAAAATGTTGTTATTAACATTTTTTATGTGACCATATATGAAATAAATATTTTCTTTAATACTGAATCATCAGCAACTGAAATTAAGACATGTCTGACTTATATCAAGTTGTAACTGTAAAAGGCTTATCAACATAAAGGATAGCTGCAATATCGTGGCCACAAACTTGATGATGGGGATTGGTTTGTGATCAAAATTTAAAAAGGTTTTGGTTACATTATTGCAACTACATAAAGGATTGTTAAGTTCAATGTAATACTAATTTTTATCATGATATTAAACCTTTCCCAAACAAGACCTGGTTTTGACGTCTCGGATAGAAAATGGATAGGGAAAACATTGAGACAAAATAAGAAAGTGCTGATAATCAGCATTTTCTCCTTTTGCCTCAATATTTTCTGTGCTATACTGTACTTAAAGCAATCTCTATCAACATTGCATTTTGATTTTTGATCAGCTTTCTAATTGGAACATCCTGAAATTTTGCCGTTTGGGAATGGGATTAGATAAAGATTTTGGGTGTTTGTTAACTGTTACAGTCAAAACCTGAAAGGATATTTAAATGACCCTGGACTTGAAAATATAAACTTTTGAATAGAAAACTTGAATGGTTACGTCTTGCTTTTAAATCCATTCCCAAAAGACAAACTTTGGACCAATTTCAAATTAAAAAATATCAAAGCAAAATAAGAAAATGCTGATTATCAGCAATTTCTTCTTTTATTTTGAGCAATGTTTTCCCAAGCCTTTTCTAACATACCAGTATGTGTCAGTGTGTGACTGTTTGGAAATGGGTCAAAGATACAAAGACCCAATTTTATGGAAGCACTGGAGGGCAATTTTGACTTGCGACTAATGATTTAGGACTTTGGACTTGTAACTTGTGAGTTATGAGTTATGACTTGTGCATCTATGCCATGTACAACACTGCCGTAAGTATGTACGAATTCCACATGTCAATACAACGGTTTTGCAATAGCTCTGACATGGATGTCGCTAAATGACCGAAGAGTCGTGCATTTGAACTGTGTCAGAATTCTAATGCTCTCATGACATTTCTGACAAATAACACCAACCCTGACTGTATAAAACACCTAATTGATTGATTGGTTGGTTGATTGATTGATTGATTGATTGATTGATTGATGCCTTTCAACTGCTGTGGTCCTATCACGGCGACAAGAGCACATAATTATGGATTCCTGTCGTTTCTCTTACCAGTACTCCCATACAATCCTTACAGAGCCTACAGCTGCTCACCCACAGTAGTTTACAGGGGACCTTATGAGGGAGAGCCAATTGCTATACCAACTGCGCTATGACCGCGGCTTTTATGTACATTTTGGAAGATATGCAAAGTTGGGATGCATTTTCGCTTAGAAAAACTCCAATGACATCGGTTGGATTTGAAGGTCCTAGGACCCTTTGGTTCCAACGCCCGAGTTCTACCACCAGACCTATGCGCACAAATTAGAACCAATGAAATTCTTATTATACATAAATTGCCACAGTGTCAATATACTCCACTGTTTTGCATTAAGTGTACATTTTCTCTGTGGCAAAGCATCAAGCGGCTAAGCTCCAATGACCTTTACAAGGTCGGATGACCAGGACCATTCATTGTAAATTTCACACTTAAAACCCATTTTGTAAAGGAGAGTTTGCATTAAAAAAATAGGTCCAAGAGGGCCTGAATCGCTCCACTGGCTAAAGTAAAAGAATTATCTATTGATTTCTTGTAAGCCTAGCACTGCCAAATCTTGAAAAGAACCAACCATGGAACATTTCTGCCAAGTTTGGTCTGAATTGGCCTATTGAATTATTTCAGGGTTTGTCTAATTGTGGTAAGCCCTGCCCAGCCACATTTATTATTTTGTGATTACAATTTAAGTATTTGGCCACCCAAGGAACATATCTACCAAATTTGGTCAAAATTGTCCTTATGGTTGATCTTTTAAGAATTTTTCGTGATTTCTCCCATTCTGATAAGCCCCACCCTGAGGGTCACTTAAGGTGCATTTCTGCCAAATTTAATTGAAATTGAAAATGTTTTTTTTTAAAGAATTATTTTGCGATTTCTCTAAGTCAGATAAACCCTGCCCTGCCACGCCCGCATTTATTGACCAATCAAAATTTCACGGACAAAGCTTAGTGAAGGGTCACCCAAGGTAAATTTCTGCCAAGTTTGGTGAAAATGGGCCAAATGGTTGATTTTTAAAGAATTATTTTGTGATTTCTCTGATAAGCCCCCGCCCTGTCACGCCCACATTTATGGACCAATCAAAATTCTTTGAACAATTAAGTAAAGGGTCACACAAGGAAAATTCCTGCAAAGTTTGGTCAAAATTGGCCCATAGGTTTGAGAGGAGAAGAATTTTAAAGAATTATTTTGTGATTTCTCAAAGTCTGATAAACCCCGCCCTGCCACGCCCACAGTTATGGACCAATAAAAATTTCACGTACAATTTAAATAGTCACCCAAGGTACATTTCTGCCAAGTTTGGTCAAATTGGCCAAATGGTTAATTTTAAAGAATTATTTTGTGATTTCTCTAAGTCTGATAAGCCCCGCTCTGCCACGCCCACATTTTCAACAATTTTAGTAAAGGGTCACCCAAGGAACATTTATTGCAAAGTTTGGTCAAAATTGGCCCATTGGTTTGAGAGGAGAAGATTTTTAAAGAAAAAAGTTAACGCACGCACGGACGGACGCACGACGGACAAAACGCCATGACAATAGCTCGCTGGCCTTCGGGCAGTGGAGCTAAAAATGTAGACTTTAGGGGCCCGTTTTACTAACATTTGCGTAAGTTTTTGCGTAACTTTACGTCTAAAAAATTCTTACGCAAATTCTTAAGTGCGTTTTACAAAACGATCGTAAGAAAATTTTGAACGTAAGAGAAAAAATATCGTAACTCTAAAAATAGAACAACATTGGCTAAAAATAAACCAACAATGTGCTCTTATCTCGGTTTAGTTTCTCGTAAATATCAAAAAATGCTAGTTGTGTACTAGTTTCAAACTGTACTTTTTATCATTGATAAAGGTAATGCTACTATTAAAAATAACAGAAATTGGATATTTTAGGTGAATTGCTAAACTATTACTGACACGGTTCCAAACGTATTATAAACATTCGAAGGTGCCATTAGAATGGGCGAGCATGAGAATGTTGACACATGAAAATGCACGACTTTTCTGTCATTGAGCGACATCCAGAAGAAACTGCAACAATGTTGTATTGGCATGTGGAATTCGTACATACTTGCAACAGTGTTGCACCTAGCCAAATTGTACAAGTCATAACTCAAGTCACAAGTCACAAGTCCTAAATCATTAGTCGCAAGTCAAAATTGCACTTCAGTGCTTCCATACAATTTCCATGAAAGAACAGCATTCATGACAATTGACCCCTAAATTTTCATGTACAGATTTTACTTTGCAGAATTTTTGTTCTGTAATTTGTATAACAAAATATAATGCTTTAAAAAGTCTCTTTTTCTGATTGGAACTCAGACATACATAATCATCAGTCAGGGTTTTTTCTCCTTCTTTGGACGGGTCCGTAAAAAGGACCCGTTCCCAATGCCAAATAGGGTCATTTTTTCCCAAAATCTGGAAAGAAAATTCCCAATGCAAAAGTTATTCCTTCTTTTTGAATGAAAATTCAATCATTCCCTTTCATATGTTGAGAAAAAAGTATCCAGAGACAATCTGAAAGTCGCTTCAGTTGATTTCATATAGTTAACTATACATGTTTAATTTTTGTTGGAGTCTGTGATGAAAATGTTTTCCCAATTTTTGACAAAACAACACATTTTTCCCAATTTGCCTGGTTTCGGACCCGTTCCTAAAACTACGAGAAAAAACGCTGTCAGTAGCAGATTCAGAGGGGGTTCAAACATGCCCCACTCTGTGGACTGATCATTTCATTTTCATGCAGAAATTTAGTAAAAATTGTGTAATACTTAAAAAATGACCCCCCCCCCCCCCCCCTGATTGTATGTCAGAACCCCCTTCACAGAAATCATGGATCCACTGCAGACAATGTACCTCAAGCCCTGTGTTTACTTTCAGACAAGCTAACAAGGCAGCCAACTACTCTGGTGGGACGATGCATCCTGGTCAACCACCAATGCAGTACCCTGGTCAACCAGCTGGCCAATATCCGGGTCAGCCTGGTGGTCAATATCCAGGACAACCGGCACCCCAGTACGGAGGACAACCAGCCAACCAATACCCCGGTCAACCAGCCAACCAATACCCTGGTCAGCCAGGTGGTCAATACCCTGGAGCACCTGGTGGTCAGCCTGGAGCCTATCCAGGAGCATATCAAGGTCACCCTGGAGTACCCTTCCAAGGTGGGCCACCGCCTGGCGCTCCCCCAGCCCAGTATCCACCTCAAGGTATCTATATAGATCTACTGTCATTTTCTGTCCCAGTGTAAGCTTTTACTAAATAACAAAAGTTTTAACCAATTAGAATAACCCATTACTAAACGACAAAATTTTGGACGTTTCAAATTTGGTAGGTGTTGCAGATGACAAATTAAAGGGAATAAAATAGTACTTTTTTGGTCTTTTTGTATTGAAAATATTGTGGGTAATGAAGAAATTGCTTGTCACAAGCAATTTCTTCATTTTCCACAATGTATTCAATGACCGTTTTCTTGTGGGGAGTCAAAAAGAGTCATTGTGTGGTAATGGGTTAAAAAGAGCTGCAGACAATGACAGTGGTGTCATTTTATGCATGCATAAAAGTTGTTCATTATTACCTTGGCAATCATTTATTACATGAGATTAGAACAGTCCACTGATTTTTGTCTATCAATTAATGACAAGGGGCAATACACACGACTGTCAAAACTTTTTAGAGTAGACCCTTTACTTGAAATTTTGTCTACGGAATACACATCCCAAATAACTTGTCGCCAATAAAATCGCCAACGGGCGAATTTTGTCGCCAGATTTTTTATTTTGTTTCAATTGGCGCCATTGTCGATCGACAGCGGGAGCCCTGGAACTGTTAGGCACATTATTTTGCAAATCCCTGATAAGACAGTGATTTTTGATTAAGTTTATCAAACTTGGGATGACGTCCCCCATTTCCGAAAAAAATAATCATAATGATAGTAATAAGGGCATGCGGCGCCATACCAGTTTTTGTGTCTAATGTCTACATGTTGTCACATTTAATTACAGGGGCTGGCCCAGGTGGTATTAATGTACAGTGGAAAGGAGAAATGCCTGATCAAGATATCATGGATGACCCTAATGCAGTCCCTACTGCCCCGTCAGCTCCACCCCTCGAGAAGATGGACACAGTAGCTGGTTATGACAATGTTGGAGTTTCAGGGGGGTTTCTACCTCCACCCTCGTATGATGAGGCCATGAGACAAGAACAACCTGAACGACAGGCTGTCACTGGGTAAGGAGGAAATTATTAACCATTTTCCATATTGTACACTCTACATGTTTAAGATACTCCATCATTGATTATTTTCACAACATGGAAGTAGTTTGAAATAGGAAAATCGCAGTGGGGAAAGTGGGATGGATAACAACTACAGACAAATTTGCCCATATTCAGATAAGAAATTGTGCAATAACTTTATTATTTTTGTGTCAATTATCAAGCAGTTTGTTGCATTTATTCCACCTTACTGAGCTCTTTCCTCATATGTGTTTCTTATTTGTAGAATCCTTTTGACTTATTCCAAAAATTGATCCCAACCGACCAGAGAAAGGACAAAAAACTTCTAACTTGAAGCAGGGCTAATTTGACCGTAATTCTATCCATCCCATGATGCACAATGCTCAAGGTGAAAACATTGTAAAGAAAGAAAATGCCATATTTTCTTTATTATAAATTCATTAATCCATTACTGCACAGTACTCCTTTCGACTCCCTCACAAGAAAAGGCTTGAGAAAACATTGTGGAAAACGAAGAAATTACTTAGACAAGCAATTTCTTCATTTCCCACAATATTTTCTACCCCAAGAGACCATAAAAATCTAATTTCGTTCACTTTGAATTGTCGTCTGCAACATCTTTGAATTGGAACAGCCCAAATTTTTTTCGTCTGATGAAGGATTCATTTTTCTCCCATATTCAGGTTACCAAAGATACAGGAGGATGAAGCTAGAGAAGCTCTCTTGTCATTTGTGGCTGAACATTGTTGTTATGGTAAAGGTGCCGCACAAGGACTGACATTTAGAGATCTGCAACATTCTAGTGCTTTTCATGTAAGTATTAACCCATTTCTGTAAGGTTTGTTACTTTTTAAATCTTTCTGAAACACCGTCATTATAGACCACTCCAAAATTATAGGCATTCAGATGACAAGATATATGTTGCTAGAAAGAGATGTACAGAATGATTGGTGAGATATTTGCTTTTTGAAACACAAACTATTTTAATGTATCAAACACTATATTGTTTGTAATCTTGGAAATCATCTGGAGACATTTCAAATGAGCACCCATAATATAGAGTTTGGAATTACCGGTTTAACAAAGCAGTTGTTTTTATATTGGGCATAGCCCAATATATTATAACCAGTTTTCACTGCAGACATCACTCCAGACACTACATTCTAACTCTAACCCGCTGAGCTATGTGTTCAAGCCAAACTACGTTATTTCAAACACCACAGAAGCGTCCTTTATCATTCACTATCTTCAACGTTTTTCATCTTTTTCACTTCTGCGACAAATAAGGAGAGGGTTAATAATTACATTTGATGAAATTTTCGCTTAGATTGAATACCTGTTAGAATTTTCAGCGTTTTTACAATCTTTTCGGTTGAGTAAAGAGCTTGAAAGCAAAATAGTGTAACTATAAGATAAATTCCATGTAGTTAAAATATTACTGCTCTGATTTTTTCTACGGTGATTTAGCCTACCAGTGAAAGCACTGGTCAACAGGTGTTTAACTGGGTCACTGGTTGACCTACTACAACTGTGTACCTTTAACCCATTCCCTAGATACAATGTGTGCGCTTTACCCATTCCTATATTCTGACCCCTTTAGGTTCCCATGAAATATATGTGTTTGGAAAACATGGTAGAAAATGAAGAAATGGTTGTGACAAGCAAGTTCTTCATTTCCCACAATATTTTCTTCCTAGAAAGACCAAACAATGTAACGATCTATTTGCTTGAAATCGGCGACTGATAATTGGTCAACCCATTACCAAACGGCAAAAAATTGGACTAGTCCAAATTCAAAGAAGATGCAGACGACAATTTTAAGTGCATGAAATTTAAAATGTTTTGGTCTTTTTGAGTAGAAAACATTGTGGGAAATGAAGAAATTGCTTGTCACAAGCAATTTCTTCATTTTCCACAACGTTTTCCCATGGCATTATCTTGTGAGGAGTCAAAAGAGTCGTTGTGTGGTAATGGGTTAAGGAATCTGCATTCACTTTATCTTTATTGTTTTTTTTTTCAACTCTTGTGTTGAAGGCTCTTCCAAACGACAATATCTTAGAGTTTTTCAAATTAGAAAGAGTTGCAGACGACGAAACGGGTGACGATAAAGATGAAATCATGTCATGTACAATGAAGCACAGAAAATATTGGGACAAAGGAGAAAATTCCGGTTATCTTTGTATGTTTCATATTATTTGCTTCATAACAATGTCTTGTTTGGAAAAGGACGAATGGTAAGGGGCTAGCCTATAGAGTTTAGACACTGTGATTTTAAAATATTTTGATCAAAGTAAGATCATCATCTTAAATTTGCCGTTTTCAAGAATTTTAACATTTTAACCGCATATGCTGTTCTTAGACTGATTATTTGGACCAATGAACAAGTGCATTCTATTTAATCGAAATATGTTTGCAGATCAGAGATCAGTTAGGCTAAGCCTCTACAATGTGTCCGTACTTGGTATTATAGCTAAGAATAAGAAATAATCCAACATGTTGATTTAATGTAAAATCCGGTAAAGTGTAACATTTTCCTTTTTAGCTCACCTGAGCACGAAGTGCTCAAGGTGAGCTATTGTGGTCGCTCACCGTCCGTCGTCCGTCTGTCTGTCCGTCTGTCCGTCCGTTCACAATTTCGTGTTTACACTCTAGCATCTACAAATATAAGCCAATCTTAACCAAACTTGGTCAAAACATGTATGGCCATAAGATCTCGGATGAGTTCGATTATGGGTCAGATCGAACTAGAAAGTCAGGAGTTATCTGCCCTTGAATGCGAAAAATACCTACTTTTGACATTGTTTACACTCTAGCATCTACAATTATTGATCAATCAAGACAAATCTTGGACATAACATTGCAGACCATAAGATCTTGGATGAGTTTGATTTTCAGTCTGATCTGACCAGAAAGACGAGAGTTATGTACCCTTGAATTCGACAAAATTGCCATTTTCGGCTGTTTTCGACCTTGTTTACACTCTAGAATCTACAATTATTCATCAATGAAGACAAAACTTGGACACAATGTTGGGGACCATAAGATCTTGGATGAGTTTGACTTTCAGTGTGATTTGATCTGAAAGTCGAGAGTTACTTGCCCTTGAATTTGACCAAATTGCCATTTTTGGCTGTTTTCGACCTTGTTTACACTCTTGAATCTACATTTATTGACCAATCAAGACAAATCTTGGACACAATGTTGGGGACCATAAGATCTTGGATGAGTTTGGTTTTCAGTCTGATCTGATCAGAAAGTCAAGAGTTATGTGCCCTTTAATTTGACAAAATTGCCGTTTTGGGCTGTTTTCGACCTTGTTTACACTCTAGAATCTACAATTATCAATCAATCAAGACAAAACTTGGACACAATGTTGGGGACTATAAGATCTCGGATGAGTTCCATTTTCAATCTGATCTGACCAGATAGATGAGAGTTATGCGCCCTTGAATTGGGAAAAATTGCCATTTTTGGCTGTTTTCGACCTTGTTTACACTCTAGAATCTACAATTATTAATCAATCAAGACAAAACTTGGACACAATGTTAGGGACCATAAGATCTCGGATGAGTATGATTTTCAGTCTGATCTGACCAGTCTGGTGTGATCAGAAAGACGAGAGTTATGTGCCCTTGAATGTGATTAAATTGCCATTTTTGGCTGTTGTTGACCTTGTTTACACTGTAGAATCTACAATTATTTAAAACAAAACCAAAAAAAAAACAATGTTGGGCACCATAAGAGCTCGGATGAGTTTGATTTTCACAACGTTATTGACCATAAGTTCATATTTAGTCTTAAAGTCATAAATATCAATTGAATTGAACCTAAGTGTTGCTCATATCATTTTGGTTCAGGTGAGCGATATAGGACCATCATGGTCCTCTTGTTCCCAAACAGCCTCACATTTTGGATTCACCTCGAGAGTGTACATTCAACTTTTTTATCACCTATGCACGTTTGCCTACACATTAATTAACCATTTTCCAAACGAAGACGCCTTTTTACTCGCTTCATAGAAAATGCTTAAAAAACATCGAATAGAGAATGGGGCAATTTTGCAAATCAGCATATTGTCCTTTTGTCATAATATCAATTTTTCAGTGATGCCCAATATACAGTGCTGACAGCACTTTGATTATAGAAATGATTTTGTCAGCCCACTTGAAATGATAGGAACATAATTATGCTAAGATGAGGAACTGCTTCAATATGACATAGATCTTGTCGAATGCAGAATCAAAGAGTTTGCAATTTAAGTTTAACCCTTTTCCTAAACAAGACCTGGTTTTGACGTCCCTGATAGAAAAGGCTTTGGAAAACCTTGAAACAAAAGAAGAAACTGCTGATAACCAGCAGTTTCTCCTTTTGTCTCAATATTTTCTATGTCATATTTTACACAAATCCTATTTTTAATAACTTCAATTTTGTCATCTGTGGCGGGTTTTGAAGTGGATCACTCTTTAATTTTGCCGTTTGGGAAAAGGTTAAAAAGAAATTTTATGTACACCCCTTATGTTTAGGTATTTTATTGCTGTATTTAATCATTGTTTCAGTATACACTGGAGACATTTGGAGAAAGTAGATCTACTTGCTGGGCCTACGAGCCTTATTCAGGTACAGGGTGGTTTGTAATATTGATACATGAACAATGATTGGTGTCCTTTTCCTACAAAGATATAAGAAAGGTTTTGTGTAATACTGCTGTAATTGCTTATAAATGAATATGATTATACTGCTTCTGCGGTCTGGTTGGCAGGGTGTCTGCCTTGGCAATGGGTTGTGGCTGTTCTGAAACCAGATTGAAGTCTGTCTGCTGGATTAGAACTTAAGCAATCAGTTGACGAGCTTTCAGGTAGATAATGAATGGTTTACACTAGACCCATCTCTTCTAGGCACATAGCATCAAGATAGGGAATAGGGAGATACCTTTTGTTTGACAAAAGTGTCTCATAAGCCAAAAGTTTCTCTTTCAATAGGTGTGACACTGTTTTTAGCTCCACTGGCCGACAGGCCAGCGGGCTATTGTCATAGCGCTGTGTGCGTGCGTGCGTCCGTCCGTCCATCCGTCTGTGCGTACGTCCGTGCGTACGTCCGTAAACTTTTCCTTTAAAGATCTTCTTCTCAAAAACTACCAGCTGGATTTCAACCACACTTCTCAGGAATGATCCTTGGGTGACCCTCTCTCAGATTCCTTCAAAGAATTCTGATTGAAGTAAAAAGTCTGGAGTTATCTGCCCTTGAATGTCAAAAATGGCCGTTTTGACTTTATTTTCACTCTAGCAACTACAAAATTTAGTATTGACCAATCAAGACAAAACTTGAACAGAATGATGATGACTATAAGATCTTGCCTGGGTATAATTTTCAGCCTGATCTGAATTTTACCATGAGTTATGTGCCCTTGAAATTGACAAAATTGCCATTTTCGGCTTTATTTTGACTTTGTTTTCACTTCAGCGACTACAAATATTAACCAATCAACACAAAATTTGGACCAAATGATGGTGACTATAAGATCTTGCTTGGGTGTAATATTTAGCTAGATCTGAATCTTACATCTTGAGTTATATGCCCTTGAAATTGACAAAATTGCCATTTTCGGCATAATTTTGACTTTGTTTTCGCTCTAGCAACTACAAATATTGACTAATCAAGACAAAACTTGTACAGAATGTTGGTGATTATAAGATCTTACCTTGGTATATCTTTCAGCCTGATCTGAATTTTACATTATGAGTTACATGCCCTTGAAATTGACAAAATTGCCATTTTGGGCTCTATTTTGACTTTATTCTCGCTCTAGCAACTACATACATTGACTAAACAGGACAAAACTTGTACAGAATGTGACCATAAGATCTTGCATTGGTGTAACTTTCAGCTTGATTTGAATTTTACATCATGAGTTATGTGCCCTTGAAATTAACAAAATTGCCATTTTCGGCTCTATTTTGACCTTGTTTTTACTCTTGCAACTACAAATATTGACTTATCAAGACAAAACTTGTACAGAATGTTGGTAACTATAGGATCTTGCCTTGGTATAATTTTCAGCTTGATCTGAACTTTACGTCATGAGTTACGTGCCCTTGAAATTGACAAAATTGCCATTTTCGGCTCTATTTTCACTTTTACAACCATTAGTATTAATTAATACAATTACTTTCACAGAATTTTACTGACCATAAGATCTTACTTGCTTGAAATTTTCAGCTTGCTTGTTTGTGCAGCCTGAACCTTTGAAATTGCATTCAACAAGACAAACAATCAGGCTTGTGGAGCGCTTCCAGACCGCCAGGGCTGTCTAGTTATATGTTATGGAGGTTTTTTTTTTCTTTACAAACAAATCTATACTGATTGAAGAAGCGTGTGTAGACTGTTACTCTATTCAAATTACAAAATGACATACAAAGAGAAATGGTTATTTAAGAAATGATAAATGTTAGGTACAATCACATGATTAAGATCAATTTTAACAGCCATAGAAGAATACCATCCATATTACCAGTGCAAATAGTAACATAACCTCATTCATATAACAATTAATCCTTTCCCAAAAGACAAAATTTCAGGATAGTTCTATTGGAAAGCGGCTGCTGATGACAAAAAATATGTTGATAAAGGTAAAATTTGTGTAAAATATAGCCCAAAAATATCGAGGCAAAAGGAGAAAATGCTGATTATCAGCATTTTCTTCTTTTGTCTCAATGTTTTCTCAAGCATATTTTATTAGGGACGTCAAAACCAGGTCTTGTTTGGGAGAGGGTTAAAATGCTGAAAACTGCTCTTGTTGTATTAATGATAGCAATGTAAAGTGCATTTATTTATTGTCAGGAGAAGGGTACCAAATGTTGAAACTGTATCAGATATTATGTATCACCCTGTATGTTAGATTCTGGCATGAAAGAAGAATTAAGTCTGATCAAAATTCAATGCTATAGAATCTAGTAATAGAAAACAAGGAATTTCCTTTAGTCCCTTCCTAAACAGCAAAACGTTGACTGTTTTGATTTGACAGCTGCTGCAGATGACAGAATTGGTGTAGATAAATATGAAATATATGCACAGTGTAGCACAGAAAATATTGAAGCAACAGGAGAAAATATTGATAGTCAGCATTTTCTTTTTTGCATCATTGTTTTGCAAGTGTATTCTTATAGAGATGTCAAAACAAGGACTTGTTTTGGAAAGGTTTTATTTAAGAAACTCCATTTCTCTCTAGAGAGAGAATCATTCATGCAGAATGTCTTTTTATGCCCCTGTATCAAAAGATTGGAGGCATATTGTTTTACTCGTGCCTGTCTGTCTGTCTGGCCATCTGTTTGTCTGTCTGAAAACTAAATATTGGGCATTTCGGGGGCATTGGTGTTTAACAAACACATCTTGTTTTTAAAGCTTTCTGTTATGCCCGCATCAAAACCAGAAACTGTGTTGAAAAGGGTTTACCCTTTACGGAGTGCAGAAATTTTAGACTACTGCCATTTGAAAGGAGTTGTAGAAAACATACTGGTTGATGTCAAAAGTAGCCATTGTGTGGTGCATTCCTATTGTGTACATGTATGTTTAGCTTATAAAATGTTATTTGGTAAAGGAGAACTTGCTGATTATCAGTAATTTCTTCTTTTCTCTTGACGTTTTCCCAAGGCATTTAGAACTGGGTTGATCTACATCAAAACCAGTCTTTGTGCTAGAAATGGCCGATTGTAGAAATTTTATATTTGTCACACTAAAAGAGGCCTTATGTGAAGTCAATAAAACCAAATTTCAAGAAACTGACTAGACCCAGCAGAGGTCAGCTAGATGTCATATTTTGAAAATGGAACAAAAAAAAGAGAAACATTATAGATTCACAAAATTACCTAATACCTAGCAGTGAAAAATTTCGATCCTAGTCATCAGCGCAGACTGACTAGAGTCGATATTTTTTACATTTTTTCTCATAAGGTTCCTTTTAGAGTGAAAGGTCACATTTATACATTGTTCTATCAATCTGTGTACAGGTCAGCCGATAGATGGTCCTCAGAATGGCCCCGCTCCAGGACCCTGGCAGATACAGGCTCAACCTCCCACAATGTTTCAAGATCAAAAAACCCACATTGAGGTACCACATACAGCATCTATCAAGGTAGGTTAAATCTTTCCCAAACAACAAAATTTTGGGGTGATCCAATTAGAAAACTGCTCCAGATGACAAAATTCATGTTGAAAAGGAAAGGGGTTTTGTACAAGATGGCACAGAAAATGTTGAGGCAAAAGAAGAAACTGCTGGTTATCAGCAGTTTCTTCTTTTGTCTCAATGTTTTCCCAAACTTGTTCAATTAGGGACGTCAAAATCAGGTCTTGTTTGGGAAAGGGTTAAATCTAGTAACACCCCCAAACTGTGACACCTTTTTTATGCACAGTTTTATTGCTTTTGAAAATGTTGAAGAAAAGGAAGAAAATACTGATTACTAATATACCAGCATGTCCTTCCTTTTCTTCAATGCTTTCCATCCTTTCAACGAGAATTTTCATTATGTCAGTCACATCCATTTTATAATCGTTTGTGAAAGAGCTGTAATGTATTTGTTTTTCCACCTGTTTCAAATACTGATAGCCGTAAAATGGATTTGTCAGACTATAATGTTTCTTTAATAAATATGGATAAAGATATAGAACTAATTTAACACTAACAATGCTGCAATAAAGTTTTATCACCAAAATCATGAAAAAGATGAAGGAATTATTATGATGCCAGCAATGAAACAGACATCTAGTTATCGCTTTCGTTCATTATTTCAGCCCTGTCACAACTGCCTAGCTATGGGTAGAATCAGATGTCACAGATGTCATGGCCGAGGAAGGGTAAGCAGAACTATAAATAAGAGGACATAATGGCTTTTTAAAAAGCAACATATCATTTATCATTTATAAAACCCTAAGTTGTGGATACTCATTAAACCATTACTTAACACTGAGGCCTTTTGACACCCCACAAGATAAAGGCTTTGGAAAACATTTCTTTTTTTATGCAACTTTTCATTTAAATTGCATGGCTAATATTAAGGGGCATCTCATGAATTTCCATCTTTTTATACCATGTGATATCAAGGTCAAGGTCATCTTTCAAATTCAAGGTCATAATTATATGGAGTATTTGTGTTTTCCAAGCACACCTTGTTTTGTCTTAGATATTGTCAGGCTATAAAATTCCTTCATTCATTTATTCATTCATACTTTTTTCATGTATTCATTCATACATTATGATTTATTCTTTCTTTCATTCATTTATTCATTCACGCATTCTTTCATTCACTCATTCTTCCATTCCTTATGCATGCATTCATTCGTTCATTCATTCAATTATTCATTCATGCAATCTTTCACTGATTAATTAATTCATTCACTCATTCATGCATTCATTAATTCTGATTTCATTTATCCATTCTTCCATGCATTCATTCTTTCATTAATTCATTCATTCTTTCATTCATTTATTCTTTCATTCATTCACTCATTCTTTCATGCATGTATTCATTCATTCATTCATCAATTCGTTCATTCATTCACTGTTCTATCTGTGCAGGTTAGGTGTTCTTTTTGTCATGGTAGTGGTCACAAGACAGTATACCGTAATGGGGAACATGAACGTGAACGATGCAACTTTTGTCATGGGGATGGTCGGAAAAGGTCAGTCACAATCTGTATAATTTATTCTTCCCCTAACCAAGACCTTGGGCCAGTATTATCAATGATCTTACGACCAGTTTGGACGGGATTCATAATGGTGAATTGTCGTTTGACTGTAGATAATATGGAGCCCAGGTTTTGACGCCCCTAAAAGACACCCAGGAAAATATTAAGACAAAAAGG
Organism: Fragum sueziense; assembly: GCA_963680895.1. Classification (NCBI taxonomy): domain Eukaryota; kingdom Metazoa; phylum Mollusca; class Bivalvia; order Cardiida; family Cardiidae; genus Fragum; species Fragum sueziense. The sequence continues at coordinate 19,209,289 of OY804597.1, forward strand.
AAAGTGCTGGTAACCAGCATTTTCTTCTTTTGCCTCAATATTTTCTCTGATGTATTATACACAAATATTATCTTCATCAAGATCAATCTTGTTGTCTGTAACAGCTTTCAAATTGGACCATTCTAAACTTTTGTCATTGGTTAAAGGTTTAATTCTTTATTTTCTCTGTACAGAATAGCTGTTCACATTGTCATGGTTCGGGTCATAAGACCTCTTATGAAGGAGATCAAAATGAGTCATGCAGTTTTTGTCTTGGTAGCGGTGATGAAAGGTCAGTCACAGTGCTATGTTACTGTGCTGTGATTTTGTTGTGTATTGCATGTAGCATGAGTATTACATTATAAGTTGCTATGATATGCTTGATTTGGCGCTTAGAACCAGAGGATTTTATAGTTAGACCACTGTTGAAACAATATGTAAATCATTATAGTAAAAAAAGAGAGATTTGCATTATCAGTTATTGTACCCATTTGTACTAGAGACACAACAAACTATGGCGACAAGACTTATGACTAGAACCTGTAGTTGGATCAGAATGTAGAGTAAATCTGATGTTGGATTAAATTCCAGACTTTTAGATGTTGATTTTGGATTAAATTCCATACTTTGCTGTCAATATAATTTAGATTACATTCCATGAGAAGCTTTAACAGGAACAATGGCTTAGGCTTTAATGTTCAAAGTATTGAACTATTTAGATTTGATGGAGACAATTCTAATCTTTGTGAACGAATTGGAATACTGGATGAAATCATTTAAGTATTTTGTAACATTGTCTGGCGTAACTGATAAGACACAGAAGCGTTTGCTATTTTTGCATTTACCTTGACCAGAAGAGCAGCAGATCTTGGAAACTCTGGATAATACAGGGATTTAACCCTTTCCGAAACAGCAAACTTCAAAGATGATCCAATTCAAAAACTGCTGCAGACGACTGAAGGGATGTTGTTACAGATATAATTTTTGTATAAGATGGCACAGAAAATATTGAGACAAAATGAGAAACTGCTGGTCATCAGCAGTTCCTTCTTTTGCCTCAATGTTTTCCCAGGCCATTTCTATTAGGGACGTCAAATCCAGGTCTTGTTTGGAAAAGGGTTAAAACACTACGACAAAGCAGTACAAAGCTTATAAACCTGTTTTAGGCCTAGGGAACATTTTGAAAACACAAAAATTATTTGACTGTCACACAAGGAAACCAACAGGAAAGTTTATTCATGAAGGAGCAGGAAACATTATGGTTTATAATGATATGCTGAGATGTTTTATGTTTGCATGTATGCTTTAGTAGATTTTAAGTTTGTAAAGCGCTTTTTAAAGTGACATTTCAGAATTTTTTGTCATAAATTTTACTTTTATTTTTATCTGAAAGAGCATATTTCCTTATGAAAATTCTGAAAATTTCAAGCCAAAATATTGCGCCATTTACGAGAAATTTATATTTTTGTGTTAAAATTGAACAAATTATTGTGGACAACAGTTCGGATTTATATGCAATTTATCGATTATGTCTCAACTTTAAATGCGCGTTTCTCGCTTATTGGCAACAACTTTAAAAAACTAATAGTATTTATACTCATTAGAATAACCAATCTTGGCATCAAGACATACTTTGAAAAATTGAAATTGGAATGAAATGTCCCTTTAATGTACAACTGTATTTCATTTCTTTTCATTTACTTCAACAGGCTTTTGACACACATTGTGTTTTTAGCCAACAAACAATACTACAGTTCAAATATACAATAGTTTACACAGCTCGTAACAAATAACGAATGGAGAAAAAATTAAGATATATGTGTGTTAAACTATGATAAAAACATTATATTTCAAAATGATAATCATGACAATTTATATATGTCATGTTTAATGCAATGAATTTCACAATTTGTCAATTATGAATTTTGTGATTGTAGACAGATTACCGTATGACTGGTAATTTCTGTGGCTACGTAATTTTTGCGGAATTTTGCGGTCCGACACTCTTTTTCTCTATCAAATCCATTAAATATCACCTTATTTGACCATAGATATTTATGATGCATTTCTTTGCTCTTTCTGTTCCAGGTGCCATACTTGCCATGGTAATGGTATGATCGTTTGTAACTGCTGTAATGGCTACTGTAACCTTAAATGTTACATTAAACTGACAATCGTCTGGTGAGTTACTCTTTTCATGGCCCCTCCATTTCCTGTAGATAGGATGTTTACTGAATTTTACAAATTCTAAATGTCCACTGTTTAATGAAGCTGCAAGCTTCAATCACTTTCAAATAGGATTTCAAAGTTTACTAAATTAATATTACTTAAAGGAAAATATCAAGGTTGGCCCAGGTTGTAAACTTGGTAGAACTGTGTTTCTCTTATGGTTGTAACAGAAAAATGCAAACTAACATTTCCAAATGTTCTTTTACGACTGTCAGATTTTCATTGAACAAATTAAAGACCCGGTCACATAGGTTTCTGCGTCCACATGGGTCCCGTTTTAGACATGTTCCGGCTGTGATGTGGTTGTGGAATCGTGTATGTGACCAGGCCTTATCCACTGCAAAAGTATTAACCCTTTTCCAAACATGACCTGGTTTTGACGTCGCTAAACGGAAAGGCTTGGGAAAACTCCTATCCAATGTTTTCTGTGCTATATTATTCACTAGCTGCACCTTTAGTAACATCCATGTAGTTGCCTGCAGCAGCTTTCAAATTGGAACACCCTAAAGTATTGTTGTTTGGGAAAGGGTTAATAGATTTTTATATGTATGTATCTGTAGGACAAATCATGTGAAAGACCACATAGTGGAACGTACGGCCCTGCCTGATGCCCTCGTTAGAAATGTGTCTGGTCAGGTCGCATTTGAAGAACAACAACTCAGGGTATGTAATTAATTACTTATTTATACTTTCTTTTAATAATTATGGAATCTGCTCCTATACACAGACTAGTCTTTGTAAGAATAGATGTTTTGTTGGGCACCTTTGTCTAATGGAAGGATGTGTACTTCAGAATGAAAGAGTTACTAGTTCAAATCCCATCCATGCCATCAGATTTTTCTGAGCAAACAAATGATATCCAAAGTTATGTATCTTCAACCAAATGTATAAATGGGTACACATGGTATAAGAAGACAATACATACTTTGGCAGTCAAGTTTGTTTACAGCTTCTTAGAATTTTAACTTGTATCAAACTGTGCAGTTGGGTTAAAAATGATGGAAATTTAGAGAAAATGAATCGAACTGTTCCTTGTTTCAGGTATGGCCAATCAATCACTTTCCTGACCCTGAGATCAACATGGCATCACAGAGAATAGTACAGGAGCAATCTGCTGCCTACCCTACTGAGAGATTACTTATGCAGGTAGAGTATTTATCTCCTTTCTCTCAATGTTTTATAAACATCAACATGGCATCACAGAGTACAGTACAGGAGCAGTCTGCTGCCTACCCTACTGAGAGATTACTTATGAAGGTAGGGCATTTATAGTTTACCAAAAGGTAATTTTGAATTGTTCTAATTTAAAAGTGGCTGAAGACGAGAAAATAGATGTTGTTGTAGGTAAGATTAGTGTAAGTTATTGCACAGAGAATATTTAGACTAAAGGAGAAAAAGCTTCTTTCATCATTGTCTGCTTTTGCCTCAATGTTTTGACAAGCTTTTTTTACGGTAGTGAAAAGCAGGGACTGTTTAGGAAAGTGTTAATAATATACCAAACAATCACTTGTTTAACATGACTTTTAGCTTTGAAAAAATTGAAACAATAGAAAATTTCAACATAACATAATAATCCTTGAGGATGGAAAAGTTGAATGACCGCATTTTCATCTTTTCCCCCAAGGGTTTATTATCTAACATTTCGTTCTTGTTTGAAGTTGTATTCTATTTTATTTACAGAGACACCGAGTAAGAATTATTCCAGTGACGCAGGCCTTTTACAAATGGAAAGGACAAGATTTAGATTTCTTTGTGTATGGGTTTGAGAAGAAAGTCTACGCACCATCCTACCCACAACAGTGCTGCTGCGGCTGTACAATTTTATAAACTATGAGTCTTGTCATCAGATCAACAGATAAGAGAGGTGAAGACATTCTAGTGATGTTTTTACCTGCACATCTTGCATCTTTTACTCATAATATGGTCTCTGGGATGCAAAGTTTTAATTCTAGCGAATCCCAGGATGTAACATTTTATACAGATTTCCTATTAAAAATAGTGGATTAGACTCACTAAGCTAGTAGCTGGACTCATTGATATGGAATCCAGTGAGTCCCCAGGACTCGCAGTCTTAAAATTGTAAAGAAATCACTGCATTCTGATATTATTTTTAGCTCAACTTTTCAAAGAAAATGAGAGCTTATACTGTCACCCGGGCGTCGGCGTTGCAACAAAGGTTAAAGTTTTTTCAAACATCAATAACTTCCATACTATGAAAGGGATTCAACCCAAACTTGGAATACTTATTCACCATCACACCCTCTACCTTACTATTAGGGCCCATGACCCTGGGACCACTCTATTTGGAGTTATGCCCCCTTTATACTAAGCAACTTAGAAAGTCGAGCGCGCTGTTTTCGGACAGCTCTTGTTTTACCTGCACATCCTGCATCTTTTACTCATAATATGGTCTCTGGGATGCAAAGTTTTAATTCTAGCGAGTCCCAGGATGTAACATTTTATACAGATTTCCTATTAAAAATAGTGGATTAGACTCACTAAGCTAGTAGCTGGACTCATTGATATGGAATCCAGGGAGTCCCCAGGACTCACAGTCTTGAAATTGTAAAGAAATCACTGCATTCTGATATTATTTTTAGCTCGACTTTTCAAAGAAAATGAGAGCTTATACTGTCACCCGGGCGTCGGCATTGCAACAAAGGTTAAAGTTTTTTCAAACATCAATCACTTCCATACTATGAAAGGGATTCAACCCAAACTTGGAATACTTATTCACCATCACACCCTCTACCTTACTATTAGGGCCCATGACCCTGGGACCACTCTATTTGGAGTTATGCCCCCTTTATACTAAGCAACTTAGAAAGTCGAGCGCGCTGTCTTCGGACAGCTCTTGTTTTACCTGCACATCCTGCTACTTTTACTCATAATTTGGTCTCTGGGATGCAAAGTTTTAATTCAAGCGAGTCCCAGGATGCAACAATTTTTACAGATTTCCTATTAAAAATAGTGTATTGGACTCACTAAGCTAGTAGCTGGACTCATTGATATGGAATCCAAGGAGTCTCCAGGACTCACAGTCTTGAAATTGTAAAGAAATCCTTGCACTCTGATATTATTTTTATTTCAAATCTAAACCCTATATTGTGGGTACTCATTGAAATTGTCTCGATGAGACAATTCCAATGAGTACCACAACATAGGGTTTGATTAACATTTAGTGAAATATTTCATTTTGAAAAGCCATTACTCCCTCTTACCTGTAGCTCTTTGTCTTGTTTTGCAATCTAGGGATGTATTCACCAACATTTCTAAATGGATTTTCAGTGGCGGATCCAGGATTTCTTTGAGGGGGGTTCGTTTTTACAAAAAGGGGGGGTTCGTTTTACAAGTATTACACACTTTTGACTGAATTTCGGCATGAAAATGAAAGAATCAGGCTACAGAGGGGGTTCGTTTGAACCCCCCGAACCCCCCTGGATCCGCCACTGATTTTCTAAATCTTAATCACATTACAAGCCATCCGATTGGACGAGACATATGTCTTGGCCAATCAGATGGATTGTTTTGAAACTTTAAAGGTAAACTTAGAATAAGACTGGTTGGTGAATTCCACTCCTTATGCTGCGATTTTACTCTCATAGCTACAAATAAGAGGGCCAATTGCTTTTCATAATGCATTGTTTCAGTTATTGTTCACCAAATCTATTAAACTTGTCGGAACGACTCAATAACAGCCCACAACATTGGGTTTTGATTCGAAATAACAAAGCATTTACCCTCACTTATCTGTTGCTCTGACTCTGATAAAGGCTCTGAGCTTTGTCATCCAATGCAATATTGCTGTTGTACATTGTTGTAGACTTTGATTAGATCAAACTTTTGTCGATTGACTTAAATTTACGTATAAACATTTAGAATAAAAGATCTAGCAAAAGAGCCATTATTGCATTTTTTGGATCAACATTTATCCAGATCAACTTATAGATAAGTACAATTTGATCATGGACCTTGCTACACTCTATGAGTTGCTGCAGGGAATGAAGCAGCTATTCAAGAACAGTTGATCTTGATTCATGTTTATTTCATATGCTGTAAGGGACCTTTTTCCAGATCTTGTCACATTCATGTATTTTATGTGAAAGTGATGTTATTTTGTTAGAGAAGCACTAGTGTTTCAGAAACACACATTGTTTATTGTTGTATTCTTGTGATCCGATACTTGGTATGTTTAATCTTTACTATAGTAGCTTTAACCAGCAGTCTAGATTAAGATCAGCCTTGGTGTTAGCTGTCTGTTCCTTTATTTTATAGACTGTGATCAGACTTTAAAGATCAAGATCAGCCTGGATTGTCTGATACTGGTGTTTAATGTCCTGTACATACCTTTGTGCCCACATTACTGCTGCTGAAGTTGTGCCTTCTTATAGACTGTGATCAGACATCGTAATGATGAGCATTGTTATTATATCTTTTGTCAACAATGCATTCCAATGTCAGTCAAAAGCACCAAAGACTCAGATGTGAAATTTGAATAGTGCCAGTAATTCATAAACTGTGTTACATTTCCATTCCAAATACAAACATAAGCATTTTAAACTGTTTAGAGATTTGAATTAATGCATATTTATAGAGATATTTGACAAAAATGTTCAGAATTTCCTCCCTTGCATACGAAAATAGAATAAAATAATATTTGTAAATTATTTTCTTCTTGAAGCATAATCTTGAAATCCGGCACAGTGAATCAATTTATTTGAAGTGTATTTACAAGTGTGTGTAATTTGATGCATTTTGTATGGCTAGAATGTGGTGATTTTTGACAGTCTGTAATTGTAAACCTTAATTCAATCCAAGCCAAAGATTAGCCTGTGTTGACATGCAGTATGTACTTAGTATACATTGAATGCTTTGCAAGACTTAACCCTTTCCTAAATTGCACAATTTTAGGATGATTTGTTTTGAAAGCTGCTTCAGATGAGAAAACTAGTATTGATAAAGATATTGTTTGTGCACAATAAAGCTACGAAATTATTGAGGCAAAAGGAGAAAATGCTGATTATTAGTATTTTCTTCTTTTGCCTCAATGTTTTCCTGAGCTTGTTGTTTTAGGGATGTCAATACCTGGTCATGTTTGGGAAAGGGTCAATCATCTACATGTACAATCTACTAACATAAAACTAGATTTTGTCCATAAAATATTGTGAGAAAAAAAAAGAAAAGAAAAATACTGAAAATGCTTGCAATATTTAAAGTTGTAAATATTTATGTCTAGTGATATTGAGACAGTACCATACGATATTGTTACTGTAAAAACATGAAATATTCTATGTTTGTATGTGATGCTTTTATACTGATTTTCATACTGATTTCCACAAAGCTTTTGTCTTACAAAATATTGATGCTTTTTAACAAAAATCTCATAACTGCATCTTAAAACAAGCTGCAGTTAAGAGGTTTTGGTTGAAAAGCAATGATATGCATTATCTATTGCATTATCTTTTAATCCGGTGATTTATGTATGTTTTTTGTCATGAAATTTTTATGACATTTTAGACCAAAGATAAATATGTTTATCTTTAAAAGAGACCCTTATGGTATCCAAGACTGGCAATGATTACATGGATCCAGATCAGCCTTTACCAGGACATGTAACACATGAAATGAGCAGCATAAATCATGATCAGACTATATGTAGGTAGAGGCTGATCAGATCAGATACATGATGGTATCAAATGCTTTAGGTTCCTTTTTTCAGAAGCACTGAAGTCTGAAACTATTGGGGAATGGTCATGAGCACTTTGAGCACTTTTTCCTATTGCCTCAATGTTTTCCCAATTTGTTTTATATTGTTGATGTTAATTCTAAGTATCTGTATGGACAGGCATGACAAATATAATCCAAACATGAAGCCTTATTGACAATTAAAAGTGCAATATTGATAGATTTTTGTTTTACTTTTCTTTCTTTCGAACCTAGCAACTGAATCCAAATATACTGAAAGAAACTTCCAACGCAAAACCAGCTTCAATGTTGTATATTTCATTTATGTTTGTATAACTCGTAACCAACTAGAAAGACCTGAAGGTCTTGAGTCGCTCCACAGGCCTGAGCTTCATTTAATATTTAATCTAAATCTTGATTAGAATGTTCAATACCTGTGGTTCTTAGAGCAAGAAGAATGTAAAACTAAATGTTTAATACTAGGGAAAGGGTTGAAGGAAATTCCAGCTTAGGTCCATATTAGCAATGAATATTTTCCTTCTTCCAAACAGATCTAAATTTATTTATCAATTGATTTGGTCGGCACAATCCCTTCAGCCAATCAAAAATGTTGTCAGTCATAAAGTGCTGACCTGCACTCATTCGGTGGAGGTGAAAGCTTCGGTCTTTTTCATTAAAGCATTACCAACTTTCAGCATTAATATCTCGACGACTAAGCCTGATTATTAAAAATGTGTCGGTAGTTAAAAAGTTTAAATCACATTCTTTAAAGAAAGAGTTTTGTTGATGAATTTTAACGATGGATTAATGAAATATGCTGCCTCAAAAATGTTATCCCGTAACGATAAAGACCGAGGAAGTACCCTCGATGAAAAAATGAAAGTGAGGCTATGATGTCATGCTGACTGATTCTATTACTCCTTAATATCCTATGTTTCTAACCAGATAATTGCCATTTCGGAAAGTAGTCAGGACAAAATTCTTCAAAAGTCGCTTAGTTTTTAAGGTATAGGCATTTTGTGAAGAAAAGGGTTTGAGATCGTTTCTAGGGGTATTTGGGTATGCTGAGTCCAAAAATCAATGTTGCCAAGCTAAAAGATGGCTCCTTCATCATCTAATTTGCATATTTTCAAAATGGCCGCCAAAACCTCAAATATGCAATAATAATGTTGTTATTTGTCATTTTTTTGACATCTTTTTTTCTGAATATCGCAAATTTCTTGTTAACAGACTAAAACTAAATGATTTAATAGGTGATTGAGAAAAAAAAATATATTCGTTTTTGAAAATTACCGTATAAATGGCAATAAATCCCATTGAAACAATAACATTAATCTACATTTCATTTTCCTGTGTGAAATGCAGTAAAATTGTTCATAGCACTAATTTATTATTATATATTATGCATTAAAGGTAAAGTTTCGAATGCAGATATGGTAAAGAACACACATTTTAGCACAGCTGTCCTTTGACCATATATTAATACTTTTAACGTAGATCTACCTCAAACACGCCAATTCAAAAACCATGTAAATAATTGTTCGCATAATTTTGCCAAAATAATGATACATCCTAGCCACTATATTGAAATCATGATTTGGTTAAACCTTTTCCCAAAATATCCACAATAAATTCTTAGAGATATAAATCAATGTATAAAACTTTTTGGAAAAAAGTTTACCGTATTCATTCTAATAAGGGATAGTGAAGTGTGGGAAATTCCATTTTGTGGGAAATTCCATTTTTTGCACTTTCATATTCATTCATGATTCCAAACTGTTGAAAATATAGTTACTAAAAATTGTTTTAATTTACATTTTGATATCCTTAGAAATTAAATTGTGTATGAGTATTTGAAATTGAACACATATTAAACAGGTAACAAACTTAATTAGGCACTGGACAATATTAAAAAGTACAATTATCTTAGATTTCCAAATTTTGCTAGATTGCAAAATTGGTTGAGTGTGGCAAACCTATTTCACTATAGTATGTTGAACTTAATTTTTCAGAAGAAAAATTGTTTGTTCATTTTGACACTATTTCAAAGAGGCAACTTATTGATCTACCTATGATATAGATAATATCCCGGTACTAGAAACTGGATATAGTGACTGATATACTATATGATACAGATTTTCTAGTCAACAAATACACGTTACATAAACTTTAATGATTGAATGGGGTTAAATTGTCAGTAACATCACAGTGACTGATGCATATATTCATCACACATACATGTAGATTATATGTAAGCGATTCATCCTTTGGTTACAGACATTTTATAATACCTCAAAAAGCATTTTGACACCCATGGGTTCGAACCCACAAGCCCTGGATAGATAGTCTCTGTTGTTATTTATTGAACTATTGCAGCTTTATCCGAAACTGTTACAACTATTTCATCTATTTAATGATAATGCATAAAGTATTGACAGTTTCATCTAGAGCCCGTATCATTGGTTGTGTACTTACATTTGTATAAAAATCCCTTCTAGCTGTGCTCATGACAAGGGCCATATCATTTGTCATGAATTGTCATAACTTTAAAATATGGGTTTCTTGGTGTATACCCGCATGCCTTCAAAGTTCACACAAGTTTAAAATGAAGGTTCAAATATGGACGCCACACAAGGACATAAATGAGAATAGCCTAGACAGAGGCATTGGCGTCTTCAATGCTCAACATTTCTTCACACAAGGCAACCGTACCTGAGAGGCAAGTAGGAAGGAACTGATTATGATAAGAGAAGTGGTTTTTCGCCTGATACTGTACAGAGACATTATCCTGTATGGGTAGATGCTTACTGAATCATGAAAAATCGCATCAAATTCATTCAGTTCTTCTAAGAGGGGCGTTCATCAAAGATTTCCCCTGACCTACTTTCAGTTGAGGTAGGAAGTTGAAATTGTACACATACATTACCGTATACCTCTATAGGTCACATGAAATCTTGCAGCTCTGAAAAGTAATTTGTTTCTTATTTCCGTGCTGAAGTTAAGTAAAGTAGCGTGATGGAGCAAGCAGTCATCAGATTCCTTTATTTGAAAGGTCGCACTCTAAAGGAGGAATTTGATGACATAAAAGAAGTTTGTGGGGATGATGTCCCATCATAAGACTTTGTTAAACACTGGTATACTCAGTTCAAGTGTGGACGTAAGTCTGTGGAAACAGTCCGAATCCTGGGCGACCACAGTCTGTCAATGATGATGCCACCATAAAGTCAATGCAAGGTTTCAGGCACAATCTACGGTGTTCTACAGAACAGGTCTCCATAACTGCATTAAACGATGGCAGAAGTATGTCTTTCTGGCTAGAGGCCATGTAGAGAAAGATTAATATTTGTACCAAGTTTCAATTTTCTATACTTATAAGAAGTAGGTTAGGGGAAATCTTTAATGAACACCCCTCGTATATGAAGTTTGTATCTAACTTTACCTGCCACATTGTTAGTTTCTCATAAAATTTATAGGATTGATGAAAATCTTGGTACCAAAGACATAATCATTTTTCTGCCCAGAAAATATGATGTGCATACATACCACTTAATAAACTCTTATTGTCCCCATGTTGTTCTGATGCCTGAAATATCTAGCACGGCCCCTTAAAGTAGACGCGGAAATGTCTAATCACCAGCGAGAACATACATTGTGTACAGGATTGTAATGCGCTTGCACCAAACGTATGATTATAAGAAGATAGCAATTTTGTATTTGAAAATTGGACACATTCACGTGCTTTGGCATGTATCTCATTTTAAAAACGGTATATAGGGTGTGTTATCGGTTTTATTGGAATAAATACGGTGCTTAGCTCTTATGACATTTTCTGTTATCAAATCAATTCTGGTATAAATGAATTCAGATGATATTTTTTTCCGGAGCTCATTCCGATCTAGCCATAAGTACCAAAGACATGTTAAAATATTTTAGCTTAGCATCATTTTGAAAATGAACCAAATTATTTTATAAAAGCTAAATCTAAAATGTCCAAGTTTTTTTTTTAAATCAAAATGTATACGTAAACGTCTAAATTGGTATTGTTGATAAAAGTTCTGTGTTTTAACGGCGCTTTTTTTCAAAAACAAAAAAAATAATAAAATAACAAAAAAAAGATAAATAAATTCAATGTGAAAGTGATATTCTGCATAATATTTAAAAATGTTTTATTGTCAGTAATACGGTAAAAGATTATTAAAAATTGTGTCAACGTGGTTCTATTTACTTTTGAAATTATTTTCTCAGTAGTTTTAAACAATTTATGGCAGACATATCAACAATTTGGTTAAGATTATGCCAAAAACTTGAAACTTGAAAGTGATATTCTGTATGTTTAATAGGGGTTTATTGCCAGTAATACGGTAAAAGATTATTAAAAATTGTGTCAACGTGGTTCTATTTACTTTTGAAATTAATTACTTATTAGTTTTAAACAATTAATAGCAAACTACTTCAACAATTTGGTTAAGATTGTGCCAAATACTTTGATAATATATAGCGGATTTTATGTTTTTGGCGGCCATTTTGAAAATATGCAAATTAGATGGTGAAAGAGCCATTTTTGTTTCTCATTCACGTGGTAAACCATTTAGTTTTAGTCTGTTAACATGAAATTTGCGATATTTAGAACAAAACATGATGAAAAAATGATAAATAACAACATAATTATTGCATAAATGAGCTTTTGGCGGCCATTTTGAAAATATGCAAATTAGATGATGAAGAAGCCATTTTTCAGCTTGGCAACATTGTTTTTCGGATTCAGCATACCAAAATACCCTTGGAATCGATCTCAAACCCTTTTCTTCACAAAATGCCTTTAGGTGATAACTTTTCTAAATTCGTGCCCTGACTAAAGGGTTAAATGAAATGGGAGATAATTCCAGTTTAGGATGATACTGGTAATGAAAATCTTCCTTGTGCCAAATAGATCTAAATTTACTTATGAATTGTAGATCTTCCTAAATATACCATATTTCTAATAAATGTTTTGCCATTGGGAAAGGGTGAAATTCCATTCACTGTTAAGGTCTTTGAATTTACCCAGCCTAAAAATTTGCCATCTGCTAATGGGTTAACACTTCACTATGACCCTTTGGTGACCCTCTCTGTACTTCCAAATACACCCCTCATACCTCTAAGATAAATATACTGCAAGCAGTAACCCTACCACCTATTTCACACTTTACTCATTACCTGGCTGAGTTTATGCCATATAAATGAGCTCTTAACTCAGGCAGTGAAATTCTGATCAAACTGAAATATACACTCATGTAAGATCTACCAGTCACCAACATTCTGTCCAAATTTTCTATTGATTGGTCAATATTTGTTGTTGCTAGAGTGATAAAAAGCCAAAACTGACATTTTGATATTAAAGGGCAGATAACTCCAGACTTTCTTGTTCAATCTGAATTATTTCAAGGAATCTGAGAGAGGGTCACCCAATGATCATTCCTGTGAAGTTTGGTTGAAATCCATCCAGTAGTTTTTGAGAAGAAGATTTTTAAAGAAAAAGTTTACGGACGCACGCACGCACGATGGACACACCGCCATGACAATAGCCCGCTGGCCTGAAAGGCCAGTGGAGCTAAAAATTGCATATGCAAAGACTAATTCTTTATACTGCCACTGACAATAATGAAAGTACTGAAATGCACCGTATCGCACAGCCCAGAGCACCAGTACACTCAAGGGGTCAATCATGCGATTCCCAGGTTTCAGTATCACATTGAGTTCTAAGTCAGTTATCTTGTGCCACAGTAGTTACTCCACCTTTGCAAATCAGCAACGTGATCTGAAAGGGTAGAAAATGGGTCTAAGGCATTTCGTGGTTGGTGGGGGTGTAGGGACTAAAAGTGCAGTTTTTTGTTTAATGCTTTTATCAGCTAATCAGAATTTCATTACGGTGTGTTTCTACCTGAATGTTTAACGTTTACCAAAGTCTGCCGACGGTAGATAATGCACAATACAACAAAACGGCTACAACTATGAAAGTCATTCCCGCCTGCTGCATTCCAACGGCACGCGCTCTGACTTCAATGCTCAATCTTGGCATATTGTGAAGAGGAACTTTGAAAAATGGTTATAACTTAATTCAGCTATCCTTTAACAAAATCGCTGCATTCATAAAGGTTGAAATCGGTGTTCGAATTGCACGTGCAACACAAAATTGGGTATCTGTGCACAGTTGCACGTACGCAATGATGCATGACAGGATACTCAAGTTTTTAGTGAACAATTATAGTGCATGTGTAGGGATAACAATTGAAATAAATATTGTTGTAAAAAAATCAGACAGAAAGATTTTGCACGCAAAAAAGCATCTTGCGTTAGAAGTTTCTTTCAGTATATTATGTTCTTGTCAAGTTTAAACCCCGAAACTTGTTACTCTGTAAACCCTTTCCCAAACGGCCAAGATTTAGACTCTCTCAATTCAAAAGCTGGTACAGAGGACAACATGGCTGTTAATAAAGATCAAATTTGTGTACAATTATAGTATAGGAAATACTGAGACAAAAGGCGAAAAGGCTGGTTATCAGTATTTTCTTCTTTTGCCTAAATGTTTTCTCAGGCATTTTCTGTTAGGGATGTTAAAACGGGGTCTTGTTCCAGAAAAGGTTAAACATCATGGGCAAAGGAAGAAAATATCATTGTCTCACTACATTAGAAGTTTGATCCCCAAATGGCAAAGGTTTACTTTGACATTTCATTGGCCAACAGATTTTGTGCTAGTACTGGTGTTTTCCCATGAAGCAGAATCGAAAGTACATTGTAATACAACCTTCTTGCTTTCATCCCAATCGATATGAAATAAAATTGTCCGACTAAATACTAGATGACGACCTTCAGATGTGCTGCATTGTCATAATTAAATGTCATGAGATCGTTGACCCTCACTGAAAGACGCAGGTAAACAAGCTGACAGCCAGATCAAAAGGAAATTGCCATTGGAGTAAGCTATCCTGCCATTGTCTATAGCACCAAAAGGGGGGTATGCAAATTAAGCATTCACGAATTACAAATAATCTAAAATTCGAAACAAACTTGGATCCAGATCAGATTTACCTAAGTATTAACTGTATCGTGAACAGGCTTTGCATATGCACAGGTTAGCCACTTTCTAGATTCAAGATATATATTCATATAATAGAAAAATCTGATTCATTTACTCCTTCCTAATCAACAAATTTCAAGGCTGTTTCAAATATAAATGTTGCAGTAGATCTAATATCTATTACATGTATCTCAAAGAAAATTGATATGATAATAAAAATAACATCAAATGCTTTAGGGAAAAGAAGAAAATGCATTTCCTTTTGACTCAATGATTTTGAAAGCTTTCTGCAATGTAAACGTCAAAATCAATTTTAACTGGGAAAGGGATTAACAAGCTTTATTCCCAATCAGAGTAATCGCAAAAACAACTTGGAATAAATGAGCAAAACATAGGCCCTACATGCAAACCCCGAGAGTGCAGAATTTGGTTGGGGTTTTATTCAGCAACTAAATTTGATATCTAGCCTAATTCATTGTATACCGTATGCTGTCCTATAAACAATTTCCAAAACTTGGCCCTTTTCAAAACGACGGTTTCAATTTGAAAGCTGACCCGAACGACAAAATGAATGCTTACATGGATATTTTGATACACTGTAGCACAAAATAAAGAGACAAGAGGAGAAAATGCTTATCATCAGCATTTCTCCCTTTTTATACGCCAGAAGGGTCGTATTATGTTATCATCTGCATCGTCTGTCCGTCCATCTGTCTGTCCGTCTGTCCGTTAGCAAATTCGTGTCCGGTCCATAACTTTGAAACTATACAGCCTATGGTCTTGAAACTTCACAGGTGTATAGATCTCATAGCTAGGGTGTGCAGAGCGCAAGAACCACAACTCTACCATTTGTAATTTTTGAGTTATTGCCCTTTGTTTGATTCAGTTAGCAAATTCGTGTCCGGTCCATAACTTTGAAACTCTAAGGCCTATGGTCTTGAAACTTCACAGGTGTATAGATCTCATAGCTAAGGTGTGCAGAGCGCAAGAATCACAACTCTACCATTTGTAAATTTTGAGTTATTGCCCTTTGTTTGATTCAGTTAGCAAATTGGTGTCCGGTCCATAATTTTGAATCTGTAAGGCCTATAGTCTTGAAACTTCACAGGTGTATAGATCTCATGGCTAGGGTGTGCAGAGCGCAAGAACAACAACTCTACCATTTGTAATTTTCGAGTTATTGCCCTTTGTTTGATTCAGTTAGCAAATTCAACAAATATCACACACCCATTTATTTCTGAGATTCGGGCGTATAATGCCACGCCCAGCGTTGCTCTTGTTCTCAATGTTTTCACATGCCTTTTCTGTTAAGGACACCAAAACCAGTTTTTGCTTTGGAAATGGTTAAGCTAGATTTTTAGTTCTGTTTTCGTTGTCAACTGATTTGATATGACTGACCGAGAAAACAAGTTCTACCCTTTCCCAAAGAACAAAAAGAATTGCAATTGAAAGGTACTGTCGACAGCAAAGTAAATTTCCCTAAATATGTATGTGCATAAAACAAAATGCATCCTAAAGCATTTAACAAAAAGAAGAAAATGCATTTTTTTCTACTGAGAATGTTTTGTAAAAATTATTTGGTAGTTCGGAACATCAAAACGAGGATTGTCTGTGAAATGTTTACCTTTTCCTACACAAGACCTTGTTTTGACGTCCCCAATACAAAAGGCTGAGTAAACATTTATACGAAAGAAGAAAATGCTGGTCAAATGCCTCAATATTTTCCATGCTGTTATATGCACAATTTTGATTTCCATTTGTACCTACATGTATTTTATTTGTAGTCATTATATTTTGTTGTGTATAACAGCTTTCAAATTGGAGAAGTCCATTTTTTTACATTTTTGAAAGGGTTAAACTATTCGCTGTAAAGATAAGACAGTGCACTTTTAATCAATTATGGAGATATTCAAACTTGTTCCTGTTTTCACCTTACTACCTGGTTTGTTTAATTTTCATTTTTTATTGTCATCTATGCAACTTCTTATCTTGATACATATTCTTACGTATATTGTACAGAAATTATATCTTTATCACCCTTCATTCAAATTTTTTTGTCTTTGGGGAAAGCGGTAAGAGAGACGTCTGGCAGACTGTTCCAATTGAAAGTTTCAGCCTTATGTTTTTAAATTGCATACAGGTTTTATCATGCCTTTTCTATTATACAGGAGCGTGAAAACTATGTACATTATTGTACTCTTATTTGGAAATGGGTAAAAAAGGTGCAATGACGTCGTAAAAAATGATGCACTATTTTCTTATCAATATATGAATGCACCAATAATGCATCTTGAACTGTCTATGGTTTTGGTGGCTCTTTTTGATATTTACTTAAAATCTACGAAAAAACAAGATGTGTTGGTGAAACACAAATGCCCCCAAAATGGCCATTTTTGTAAAATGTTAAGTTTTCATAGAGTAACCGGTTGATAAGGGTTAATGGGTGACCTTGAGGAAGGTCAAATTGCATTGAAAAGATAGATATAATTGAAAGGAAGTTGCATACCAAATATGAGCTTTGTATGTCAAATACTTTTGGAGAAAAGGCAAATGTTAAGTTTTCGGAGTAAAATGTTAAGTTTTCGTAGAGTAAAGGGTTGATAAGGGTTAATGGGTGACCTTGAGGAAGTTCAAATTATATGGAACAGATGGATATCATTGAAAGGAAGTTGCATACTAAATTTAAGCTTTCTATGTTGAATACTTTTGGAGAAAAGGCAAATGTTAAGTTTTCCGACAGACAGACAGACGGACAGACATCAGGACACAAGTAAAACAATATGCCCCTGATCTTTCAATACAGGGGCAAAAAAAAGAAGACTGATTGACATGTTGAAATGATATCATATATTCTTGATCTCCATGTAGGCCTTTTGCTATCACAATCTAGAAAGTTTGTACAGCAGCATTTCAAACATTTGGTATGAAGGAATAAAAAGATGGTAGATCTATCTTGCATTTTCTCCATGCTTTCAAATAGAACCCAAATCCCTATTGTTGTCACTCCCAAATTATGAAAAGCTCTAAATGCTTATATCAGCAAAGATCTGGTAAAAGGGGCGTTATGATATTCAAGACGAACCTAAATCCGGTCCAGACTGTGTATATTCCGGCTGATCAAGATCCATGTCCATATCCATTACCTCCAACAATCTATATAAACTTTATGAGAGCAATATGGATCCAGATCAGAGTGCAGACAAAATTTGAGCAAAATATGGAACAATTTTATCCACTGAACTCTTACATAAAATTTTATGGACAAATAATAGTATTTATTAGTTGTTATAAAATCTCGTAACTAGAGTCTACAGCTTGATTCAAGCCATAGTTATAGTCCAGAAACATTAACCCGGGACATTTGCATGTGTAATGACCCCACTTCTGCAATGTTTTGTTGAGACGCTTAAAGGACTATGCGCACGAAAATTAAGTTGTTCTTGGTTAATTTTGGTAGAGTGTACAAGATTTTATGACACCGATAGTTTATTAATACATGTACATAACGTCAACCCAGTCTATTTTAAGCACAAAATTGAGCATGATTCCCTGTTGTTGCAGGTTTGAGCAATGCTGTAGACTGCCCACAAGGGTTTGAGATACATGGAGAGTCTTGTTACTTATTTAGTCATGGTGTAGAAACTTGGACAGGGGCGTTTGTAAGTTACATGTGTCACTGGTGGTGAACTCGGCCAAAGCGTGGGACGTTTTTTCGTGATCATAGTATTCCGTCAGTGTTGTTATAAAATATCGTAACTACGGCTTCGATAAAGCCGTAGTTACGAGATTTTATAACAACACAGACAGTTTGTCAATACATATCAGGGTAAACCCGGTCTATTTTTAGAACAAATTCATTGTTATTAGAAAAACTAACCAATCAGATCTTTGAACTCACATTTAAATGCAAAATATCTGTACCTTGTTGTAGCGAAAAACGTCCCTCGCTTTGGCCAAGTTCACCATCAGTGTGTGTATCTCCTCGTGTACAAGTAGCCTATCATAGGCAGGGTCTGCCCCTGAATAATTGAAGATATACTGGCATACTTTTTAAAAGCATCAAAAAACCTTATGCATGGTGTTGATGCAATACATGTAATCGGGAATAAAAGCATTATGAGAATAGAAGTTGCTCATTTTGCGCATTTGCATCTTTTCTTACAATGTTTTTTAAAGATCTATATCATTATTACATTTACAATCATAAAAATATATTTTCAATTTTTGTCTTAATATCCCATAAATGCCTCTCTTTGGAGACCTTTTAACCATCTCTTTTGAAGAAACAAAGCTGCAGGGTACTTTTAAAATTGAAGATGTAAATGCATTACTTTCTTCTTATATTAATCATTTTCTTTTGCCTAGATACTTTCCCAAGCATTTTCTATTAGGGGCGTCAAAACCAGGTGTTGTTTGGGAAAAGGTTAACCCTTTCCCAAACAAGACCTGGTTTTGACGCCCCTATTAGAAAAGACTTGGGAAAACATTGAAACAAAAGAAGAAACTGCTGATAACCAGCAGTTTCTCCTTTTGTCTCAATATTTTCTTTGCCACATTTTACACAAATTCTTTCTTAAATACCTTCCATTTTGTCATTTTTGTCAGTTTCTGAAGTGGGTCACCCTAAAATTTTGCTGTTTGGGAAAAGGTTAAACACTCTTTCTCAAGATCCTGGCACATTCTTACCTAAACTTCAGGAATCATGTAAGTTGTTTGGTTCCATGCTAGCAGAGATTAACGATCAAACAGAAAATGATTACATAGCGGGCAAACTAGTCGGTATTCAAGGTAAGTCGTAAATATCCCCCGCATAACATCTTTAAAGAAATAAGAGACGAAATTCACGTAGCAATAGCTTTAACACTTTCCCAAACAGGACCTTCGTTTGGCGCCCTGAATTACAAAAGGCTTAGGAACACATTACAACAAAAGAAACTGTTGGTGGCCATAGTCGTCTCCTTTTAGCTCAATATTGTCCATTGTTACAATGTACAGGAATTCTTTCCTCATAAACACTCATTTTCTCGTCTGAATCAGCTTTAGAATTTGTAGTAGATCTAGTCCAAGAATTTGCTATCTGGGTAAGGGTTAACACTTTCCCAAACGGCAAAATTTTAGGGTGATCCACTTAAAAAACTGCCACAAATGACAAAATGGAAAGTATTAAAGAAAGAATTTGTGTAAAATATGATAGAAAATATTGAGACAAAAGGAACAACTGCTGGTCATCAGCAGTTTCTTCTTTTGTCTCAATGTTTTCCCAAGTCTTTTCTATCACGGACGTCAAAACAAGGTCTTGTTTGGGAAAGGGTTAGGACATGTATGAGTGGACAATTCCAGGTTTTCACTTCTGTGAGAGAGTACAAGGTAAATGCTGAAAACCAACATTTTCCAAGACTTCATATCCCGAGATCATGCTTTTCACCCATAACAAAAAGACAAACTTTGAGACTTTGCCAAATTCAAAGATGTTGCAGACGACAATTTGAAGTGAATGCAATTTTACATTTGTTGATCTTTCTGGGAAGAAAACATTGTGGAAATTTAGAAAATTGCTTGTGGCAAGCACTATCTTAATATTCCACAATGTTTCCCAAAATGATTATCTTGTAGGGATTCAAAAAGTCATTGAGTGGAATGAGTTAAGCTTTTCAGTAAAGGAATTAAATTATTCAATTCATTGATGGGATATAATTATCATCACGGAATAAAATATCAATATATCGCTGCTTTTCAACTAAAACCTAGTAACTGCAGCTTAAAGCAAGCTGCAGTTACAAGGTTTTTGTTGAAATGCGATAAATTCAATTAAGTATTATATCATCGTTGTAAATGCAAAACATTGTATCTCGTTTTTGGAAAATTTTAAAGGCGAGGGAAAAAAGTGTAATAATCTAACTTTTTCCAAACTGAAATGTTTTACTAGAAATTTTGACATAGTGTTTACAAATAATGTGTCATTAATACTGATTAGTAAAAATATCTCAAAACATGCGAGAATTGTCTGAACTGAGCACACAAATTTGTACTTTGAAAATCGCAAGAATCGATATATACGAGGTTTTGCATTTACGCCGATGATATACCCCATGAACCAAATTATTTTGGTTGACAGCGACCAACCCACATGCCCGTTGGTGGATCGGACTGACTGACAAACAGGTGGAGAATGACTGGGTTTGGGAAACGAGTATGGACAAGATAGAGCCGGGCGTTTACAGTAACTGGGGCGGGAACGAACCCGACGGAAATTATGGCGAGAATTGTGTGTTTTATGGTGGGGCACAATGGGGGGACGCTGCCTGCTCCAGGACGGAGTATTATATCTGTGAAAAAGAGGGGTAGGTTAAACAATTACAAGACGACAGATTTTAAAACTTGTTCTAATTCAATAGTTGCTGTAGATGGCAATTTTAGATGAATTAATTTTTAAATTTTTCCATTTTTTTTTTGTAGAAATCATTGTGGAAAATGAAGAAATTGCTTGTAACAAGCAATTTCTTCATTTTCCACAATATTTTCCCAAACCGTTATCTAGGAGTCAAAGAGTCATTGTGTGGTAATGGGTTAAACTCTAGATTGTAAAGACCGCCCACAAGCCACGCTCATGTTCATTTCAACCTTTCCTAAATAAGAGCGGGGAATAGTTTTGATAATGGGTTTGGGAGACCAGTATGGACAAGATAGAGCCAGGGGTCTACAGTAACTGGGGTGGTAACGAACCTGACGGAAATTATGGCGAGAATTGTGTGTTTTATTGTGGGGCACAATGGGGAGACACTGCCTGCTCCAGGACGGAGTATTATATTTGTGAAAAGGATGGGTAGGTTTAACTGTAGGTCTTAAGTCTGATCCATTGGCACGCTTACATTCACTCTTCCTAAAATGACAGTCAATATATTCACCGGTGGTGAACTAAAACAATTTTCGCTACAACAAGGTATAGATATTTTGCGTTTAAATGTGAGTTTATAGATTTTTTTTCTATTGACAATGAACTTGTTCTAAAAACAGACCGGGATTACCGTTTTGTATTGACAAACTGTCGGTGTTGTTATAAAATCTCGTAACTACGGCTTTATCTTTATATATTTTATAACAACACTGACGGAATACATTGATCGCGAAAAAATGTCGCTCGCTTTGGCCGAGTTTGCCACCAGTGATATTAGTGAAGTTCTATTTTAAAGCTGCTGGTCTTTAAGGGAAGGGTTAAGACAGCCCAGTAGGGAGACATGAGCTGCTCTGGAACTGAATATTTATTATTACCGGTGTGCATAGGATGAGTAAGTATCGAATGTCATTATGTGAAAAAGATGGAAAGGTAAACCCTTTCACAAGCATAAAAAATAGGCTGGTCCATCTAAAGCTCGTTTTGTAGATGGCAAAATGAATCTTATTGTGTATTTTTTAACACAGAAAATGAGAAACTGATGGTCATGAGCATTCATTTTTATACGCCGCCGGAGGCGGACGTATATTGGCGTCATCTTCTCCGTCCGTCCGTCCGTCCGTCCATCCGTCCGTACGTCCGTCCACTTTTCTTGTCAACTCCTCCTAAGTTTCTGGCTGGATCTTCTTGAAACTTGGTCAATGTTATTGCCTCAATTGGTAGATGTGCATGAAGGAAGGATTTTATGGTTCGTCGATTTTTGCCTGAGTTATGCCCCTTAAAAACTTAGTCTCTGGGGCTTATTGAAATTGCAGCCTTGTCAACGCAACTCCTCCTAAGTTTCTGGCTGGATATTAATGAAACTTGGTCAATGTTATCACCTCAATTGGTAGATGTGCATGAAGGAAGGATTTTATGGTTCGTTGATTTTTGCCTGAGTTATGCCTCTTAAAAACTTAGTCTCTGGGGCTTATTGAAATAGCAGCCTTGTCAACGCAACTCCTCCTAAGTTTCTAGCTGAACATTAATGAAACTTGGTCACTGTTATTACCTCAATTGCTAGATGTGCACGAAGGAAGGATTTTATGGTTCATTGATCTTTGCCTGAGTTATGCCCCTTTAAAACTTAGTCTCTGGGGCTTATTGAAATTGCAGCCTTGTCAACGCAACTCGTCCTAAGTTTCTGGCTAGATCTTAATAGAACTTGGTCAATGTTATCACCTCAATTGGTAGATGTGCATGAAGGAAGGATTTTATGGTTCATTGATTTTTGCCAGAGTTATGCCCCCTTAAAACTTAGTATCTGGGGCTTATTGAAATTGCAGCCTTGTCAATGCAACTCCTCCTAAGTTTATGGCTGGATCTTAATGACACTTGGTCAATGTTATCACCTCAATTAGTAGATGTGCATGTAGGAAGGATTTTTGTGCTTCATTGATTTTTTCCAGAGTTATGCCCCCTTAACACTCTCTGGGGCTGATTGAAATTGCAGCCCTGTCAACACTTCTTCTAAGATTCTGACTGGATCCTGATGAAACTTGGTGGATGTTATTATCTTAATTGGTAGATGTGCATGAAGCAAGGATTTTATGGTTCATTGATTTTTGCCTGAGTTATGCCCCCTTCAATCTTAGTCTCTGGGGCTTAATGATATTTCAGCCTTGTGAACTCAATTCCTTCCAGGTTTTTGACTGGATATTTATAAAAACCTTTTTGTGAACACAACTTTTTACAGGTTTTTGTGTGAATATTTATAAATCCTTGTCAATGTCATTTTTTTTTTGTCTCAAGTTTTATAAGTGGCGGCGTATATTGTGACCATGACACTCTTGTTCTTGTTGGCCCTCAAATGTTTTCTAGAGGCTCAGACTATCATCTGTCATCTGATCATCAATTGTTGTTACACCTCAAAACCTTGTAACCATGTCATGTTTTAATCTTTTCTCAAACAAGACCTGCTTTTGACGTCCCTAATAGAAAAGGCTTGGGAAAACATTGAAACAAAAGAAGAAAATGCTGATAACCAGCAGTTTCTCCTTTTGTCTCAATATTTTCTATGCAATATTTTACACAAATTCTATCTTTAATAACATCCATTTTGTCATTTCATTTTTGGCAGTTTTTGAAGTGGATCAGCCTAAAATTATGTCGTTTGGGAAAGGGTTAAACTATGGATACAACGCTTGGGAAGAAAAGCAGCACCATGTGTTTTTTCAGAACCGAAAATGAAATTGTTGGTTAGTGAAGGGAAATCAAACAGCAAAAACATGTGATTATTCTGTCATCCTTTAATAAAAGAAATGTTCAAGTATACTATGACTATCCTTTATAATATCAGTTTATTTTCCTAACCTTTGTCCCAACAAATCCAGAGGTGCGTTCTTTAGAGCAAGATTTCTTGAGATATCTTGAGATTTCTTAAGATATTTTAGGATAAAGCGTTCTTTAGAGCAAGATTTTTAAGACGATAAACGGGAGGCGCCATTACACTACACTTGGTGCGGAACCCCTTGGTCAACTCTGTACAAACAATATAAAAGAGATTTGACCGAGTTGTTCCGAACACTCATAACCGCGGTGTTCCGAATGCTCCATACTTTATACAAATGATGTCATGATGACGTCATTTGTATAAATATGGAGCATTCGGAACAGCTCGGTCAAAAACTCCGTCTTAAAAACGCTTTATCTAAAACATCTTAAGAAATCTTAAAATATCTCGGTCTAAAGAACACGCCTCTGAATTTGTTTTACCAATCCCAGAGCCTGTTCGAAAATATTCAGAGGAAAGAAGCAAGTGCTGATCATTGGCATTTTTGCTATTTTACCTCGAAATTTTACATGATAAAATTGACATTTACATCTTTTGTAATAATTTTTAAATATTTCATTGTCTGCAATTCTTAAATTTACATTGTCCTAAAATTTTGTTGTCAGGAATAGGATTAATCCTTTCCCACACAATGGCACCCTTTGGATGGCCCTTAAAGAAAAAGCTTTGGAAATCAAAGAGATATAAAAGGTTAAGAATCATAAGTCTATACTTGTATGTATAGTCACAGAGTTATTTGGCACAAAGTTAAATGCATGTTAACCCTTTCCAAAACAACGATTTTTTTGGGATTGTCCAAATTGAAAGCTTATGCAGCAGACAAAAAGGTTGTTGATAAAGATAGACTTTGTGTATAATACAGCTCAGGATATATTGAGGAAAAAAAGAGGAAATGCTGGTTATCAGCATTTTCTTTTTTTTATCTCAATATTATCACAAACCTTTTCAGCTAGGGGCATCCAAACCAGATCTTGTTTGGGAAAGGGTTATCACAGAGTCTTGAATATTATTTGGCACAAAGTTAAAAGCATATTAAAAATGTACATATTTACAATAAGCACCAGGATCCGAATCAGCACAAGTGAATGTTTTGCACTAGATTAAAAAATAATGTATTATCTCATTTCCCAACTTGATTGTGTCGTCTTCGTTTGTAATATTTCATGTACGAACTTCCTCTGAAATGATAGAAGCATAAAACATAATCGAACAACCCTTCCAAAAACAAAACCTGCTTTTACTGTCATTTATAAAAAGATTGGGTAAACATGGAGACAAAGAGGATGCTGATAAGCAGCATTTTCTCATTTTGCCTCTATATTTTCTATAGTACTATGCACATTAATCATATCTTTTTCTAATTTGATTAGTTGGAATTATTGGTGTTTGAGAAAGGGTTACCACACATTGACTTTCCACAAGATATAGGCTTTGGAAACCATTGTGGAAAATGAAGAAATTGTTTGTGTCAAGCAATTCCTCATTCCTACCATGTTTTCAAACTATATAGACCGAGAATTATTAAATTTCAATCACATTAAATTGTCGTCTAAAACATTTGGAAAAAGGGTCCTTATCATCTGGCAACATGAATCCAGATCAGCCTGTTCATACACACAATCTGATCTACATCCTTATTATTCTTTAATGGCTTCTTCCTTACATATGTGACTCGTCATGCTAAAAGGGACCATATCAGAAGTCAAAAATTCCACATGTTGACAAACTTGTCAGACTCGGCACTGGTCAACCAGATACTTTATGAGAATAACAAACATATAGTAAGAAAGGGAAAACATTCCGTATCTAGAAAATTACAAAACAAGAGTTGTCCGCGGACAACGTAGCTCGCCTATACAGCAGCTTGTCACAAAACAGCTATTTTTTAAAAGTAGGTCAGACTCCAAGGTCAAGGTCACAAGGTCAAGGGTCATGGTCCAAAATGAAAGGTCTTGGCAAGAGGTATCCATGTGTGAAATATCAAGGCTCTATCAATAATAGTGCATGAGATATAGGTTAGGTTAAAGTTTTTCAAAAGTAGGTCAAACTCCAAGGTCAAGGTCATTAGGTCAAGGGTCATGGTCCCAAATGAAAGGTCTTGTCGATATGTATCCATGTATGAAATATCAAGGCTGTATCTCTAATAGTGCCTGAGATATAGACAAGGTTAAAGTTTTTCAAGTGAAGACGCAACGGGACGGTACGCGACGCGACGCCGACACTAGGGCTGTGACATTAGCTCCCCGGACATAAAGTCCCGGCTCGCTAAAAAGTGAAAAGTGTCAGCCCTAGTCTGGCTGCGCAGACTGACAAGGGTTGATATTTTTCACACTTCCTATAAGGTCCTTTTTAGTGTGGCGGGTCACATATAGCAACTGTAAGTTAGCTGCATTGATACTTTTTAGATAGTGTTTGACAACAAGCTTACCTGACAAACATGCTTCCTCCCCTCTAAATTGCACATATCGTTGGTGGAGAGTCAAAACCTCGTAACTACAGCTTGAATAAGCTGGAGTTACTAGGTTTTGACTCCCCACCGATGATATGCTGTTTTCAGTTACATTTGTCTTATGCAACAGCTTTCAACCCTTTCTCAAACAAGGCCTGGTTTTGACATCCCCCAAATAAATAGGTTGGGAAAATAATGAAAGAAAAGAAGATATTGCTTATCATCAGCAATGTCTCCTTTTCTGTTAATATTTTCAATGCTATGCTATACACATACATGTATTATATTCATGTTCATGTCCCTTTTTTCTTCTGCAGCAGCTTTTAAATTGGACTACCCTATAATTTTGCTGTTCGATAAAGGGTTAAATTTGACCTTTCCATCTTTCTGCTGTTTCAGGAAGAACCAATGACATTTTCATTTAATGACATTTTGATTTTACACAAAGATAACCTACTGTATAATTTCTACATTATCTATAGCCCACTGATCTGCCCCCTCACCACCATGGCCTGGCTGCCACCATCTAAAATGTACGCCCAAGTTACGGGCGGCCATAGGAATGTCGTAAGAGACCCGACTGGGTGTTAAATAATCGCCCGGGTCATGTCGGGCTATCAGCTTCCAATCTGTACCCTGTAATACAAATATTTGTCCTTTTCAAACAATACTTTCTACGTAACCCTTTCACAAACAAGACCTGGTTTTGACGTCCCTGATAGAAAAGGCTTGGGAAAACATTGAAACAAAAGAAGAAACTGCTGATAACCAGCAGTTTCTCCTTTTGTCTCAATATTTTCTGTGCTTTATTTTACGCAAATCCTATCTTTAATAGCATCCATTTTGTCATTTGTGGCAGGTTTTGAAGCGGATCACCCTAAAATTTTGTTGTTTGGTAAAGGGTTAAACATACATACTTTAGGCCTTGGAGATGTGTCCAGGTGTCAAAATGTCCCTCTGAAATTATTCCTCTGAGTTGTGGGATTAGGTGTATAACTATGTGTTTTGTTTGGCAAAATAATATGATTGTTATTGTGAAAAGTTACATAGCAATATCATTATTAGTTGTAAACTTGCACGTGAGACTTGATCATTTATTCTGTATAACAATCCAACACTTTCAAAGCAAAATCATTAACCCATTACCACACAATGACTCTTTTTGACTCCCCACAAGCTAATGGCTTTGGAAAACATTGTTGGAAATGAAGAAATTGCTTGTGACAAGCAATTTCTTCATTTCCCACAATGTTTTCTACACAGAATGATCAAAAATGTAAAATATAGCTCATTTGAAATTGTCGTATGCATCATCTTTGAATTTGGAACAGTCTAAAAGTTTGTTGTTTGGCAATGGGTTAATTGATGCACAGATATATGTAGACAGATTACAAGTAAAATCTTAGGAAAAGAATTTCACAATTGTGGACATAAAACATCACCACTTTTCTTTGAATGGTCATGTTAGATTTTAACAAGCTGACTCCTATATACCCCCCAAATTGATTTTGGGGGGTATAATGAATCATCACCAAAATTTGATATGCACATATTTGAGAGCTACTAAGCATAACTGTAAAGTTTTTTTGAAATCCGTCCATTAGTTTCCAAGAAATTGAGTGGACAAGAAAATTCACTCAAGGGCCGTAACTCCGTCAAAAATCAATGGACTGTGAAATTTTTTTTTAGTATGCACATCTCAACTTAGTAATGAGTTCACATGTGAAGTTTGAACAAAATTAGTCTAATAGTTTATGAGAAATAGAGTGGACAAAAAATTGAAAAACCGATCAACACACATTGATTTTGCGTAAAATGGCAATTTTCAGCAAAGGGCCATAACTCAGTCAAAAATCACTGAATCATCACCAAAATTTAATATGCACATATTTGAGAGCTACTAAGCATAACTGTAAAGTTTTTTTGAAATCCGTCCATTAATTTCCAAGAAATTGAGTGGACAAGAAAATTCACTCAAGGGCCGTAACTCCGTCAAAAAACAATGGTCCGTGAAAAAAATTTAGTATGCATATCTCAACTTAGTAATGAGTTCACATGTGATGTTTGAACAAAATTGGTCTAATAGTTTATGAGAAATAGAGTGGACAAAAAATTGAAAAACCGATCAACACACATTGATTTTGCGTAAAATGGCAATTTTCAGCAAAGGGCCATAACTCAGTCAAAAATCAATGAATCATCACCAAAATTTGATATGCACATATTTGAGAGCTACTAAGCATAACTGTAAAGTTTTTTTGAAATCCGTCCTTTAGTGTCCGAGAAATTGAGCGGACAAGAAAATTCACTCAAGGGCCGTAACTCCGTCAAAAATCAATGGACCGTGACCAAAATTTAATATGCACATCTTCACTTGATAATGAGTTACCATATGAAGTTTGAATTTAATTGGACCAGTAGTTTAGGAGAAATAGAGCGGACAAAAAAGCTACGGACCAACCAACAGACAGACAGACAGACAGACAGACAGACAGACCAACGGACAAGCTGACTCCTATATACCCCCCAAAATTGAATTTGGGGGGTATAATAAGGAATGAGGATTTAATATCCATATTGCTCCATTACTGCTACCTACCCTATTTGTTGTATATTGTAGAAGAACACCTCTATAATCTGACATATCATCTGTTTTAACATTACAGTCCGGGGTCTGTGCTCTACAGCCAATTTGTAACACAAACATTATCTTACTGAAAATACAAGAAAAATATATGTTATATGTAACATGTGAAAATATACTAGAGTTAAAACTAATCTAGATGGACATACGGAGAACATGATTCAAATAGCACCTTTGGTTCTGAATAAAAGTGAAGAAACTGTAATCAAAATTAGACTCACACCGGTAAAGTTTGAATGAAATCCATCATTCAGATAATGTGAAACTTAGCAGAGAAATCAGAGAATGTCAACCAAAATGATATGCATATTCCTGCTAATTGCTAAATTTAATGCCCCTCAGAATTATTGGCCATGGTCTATAATCATAATCTGCAATTAATCATTATACCAATGTAGGCGCTATTCTTCCATTTACAGGAATTTACTCTGTTTTTCTTTACATAGTTGAGATAAAAATCTTTGATCAAGAAAGTGGAAATATAGCAACAGCAACTGGAAATACTGCCTAGTATTAATGAACAGGAACAAAAGAATCAGTCCTTACCTAGCTTTCTGCAGGTCCATTTCCACTGTCAGTGCCTGTCTCAGCCCACATCCATTGAAGTACAGTGTTTTACCATGAGCGTAAGGTAGTAGTGCCCCACACCCAAACCCTATACCCCCGCCAGACACACTCTCCCAGTTAGATGTGTAGATTCCACCCTCAAATGAGTCAAACATTCTTGTAGGCAGGTCCTTTATAGGCACACAGGTTCTACCTGAAAAGGAATTGTACAAAAACTTTGGATTGTTACGTATCATGTCACATAAACAAGAGTTCCTAATGACCATCAGTACTCATTTTCATTTCATTTACATGTAAGTAACAAAATTTCCAAGACAACAAAATTAATACATTTAAAGAAGGGTTTGAAAGAAGTACATTAAATGGCATGTAATTCAGGCCTCATTAACCCTTTCCAAAACAAAATTTTCGGGAAGTCCAATTTGAAAGATGCTTCTGATGTAACAAGTTTGTCTTGATTGGTCAATATTTGTAGTTGCTAGAGTGAAAACAAAGTCAAAATAGAGCCGAAAATGGCAATTTTGTCAATGTCAAGGGCACATAACTCATGATGTAAAATTCAGATCAAGCTGAAAATTAAACCCAGGCAAGATCTTATTGTCAACATTATTCTGTCAAAGTTTTGTCTTGATTGATCAATATTTGTAGATTTTAGAGTACAAATAAAGTCAAAACCAGCTATTTTTTACATTCAAGGGCAGATAACTCAGGTTATTCTAATTCAATCCAAATTCTTTGAAGGAATCTGAGAGAGGGTCACCCAATGATCATTCCTGTGAAGTTTGTTTGAAATCCATCCAGTAGTTTCTGAGAAGAAGATTTTTAAAGAAAAGGTTTACGGATGGACGGACACATGCACGACGGACACACCGCCATGACAATAGCCCGCTGGCCTGTCGGCCAGTGGAGCTAAAAATGGAAGTTGTTAAAGAAAGGATTTGCGTAAAATATAGCACAGAAAATATTGAGACAAAAGGAGAAACTGCTGGTTATCAGCAGTTTCTTCTTTTGTTTCAATGTTTTCCCATGCTTTTCTATAAGGGACGTCAAAACCAGGTCTTGTTTGGGAAAGAGTTAAAGAGATCCACATATAAATGGTAATCAAATTGAGCCTATATGAGTTGAAAAAGTGAGAAAAGATTTATTAACAAACAGGCTGGTACCATATTTCAACTGAATCATACTATAAGAAAGGAAGCTCTTTGAATTGCTTTTCATATAAATAACTAAACATATTTGACTTCTATGCCTAGATTTAGCCCATTCCAAAACAGTGACACCTCTTGATGCCCCACAAGAGAAAGGCTTAGGAAAATACTGTGGAAAATAAAGAAATTGCTTTCGCAATGTCTTACACTGAAAGACCAAAAAATGTAAATTTCATTCACTTGAAATTGCCGTCTGCAATGCCTTTGAATTTGTACCAGTCTAAATTTTTGTTGTCTGGTAATAGGTTAATCCTACCTCTGTATCCCTCGTCACAGTGACATCTGCCTCCTTTACAATCTCCGCGGCCTCGACACATCTTTGGGCATTGTTCCCCAACATAGATGTCATCCAGGGCCCAGCCTGGGGCCGCCACTTCAGTGGAATTCTGCATCCACCGGAAACGAGTATTACTGGAACACAAAACAAGATTGATTGCTGTAAAATTAATCTGAGTATATGATTTTATATGAACCTTCAAAAATTTTGGACAAACCCAAAAGTATTTTGTTTCAATTGAAAATATTCAAAATGTTTCTATCCTGCTAAAGAGTGGTAGGTTCAAATCATTAATTAATGACAAGAATTCTCTGGACATTATTCTAAAACTGAAATGTGATCAAGGGCATTGCCTGGAGCACCTACATCTGATGGTATGTTGGTAACTAGCACTTTCTGCATTTCTCAAAACTTGTTTCAAAATAAGAAGTAGCTCGAAAAAAATAATAAATTACCTTGAGAATGTTTTTTCTGTGAGTGGTATGGTAACTCTAGTCCATGTTGGGTAAGCGTCCGCTGTATAAATACTGGAGTAATGGAAACTGTTGGGTAGACAGTCCATGCGCTGATTGACGTCGGGTAAACAAAGGGGGACAACTTCATGCCACTCCTCGACACCTGGGTTCTTGTTGAAGGACAGAACAATGGGAGTGTGAGGAATACAGGCATTGACAGCTTTACTGCAACCTATGGCTATCTGTCAGAGGAAATAAGAAATGTTAGTTGATTAATCCTTTCCAAAACACAATACACTAAAACAAGACTGATCGAAATGTAAAGGTCTCACAGGCAACAATATCAATGTTACTTAACCTTTAATTGTAGATCTAGTATGTTATAGAAAAGCAAAAAACATTGTAGGACTTTTTTTTCAAGAGCTTTATCTGTTGCAGATGTCGAATTAATCTACCCAGTATTCCCAAGAAACGCCTGGTTTTCACATCCCAAACAGACAGCATTTTGAACAACATTCAGGTAAATTAAAAGGAAATGCTGCTTATCAAGGAGTTACCAGAAAAACTACCCAAACATGAATAATTAATTACCTTAAATTGCAAAATATAACCACTCTGAACAATCATTTGTTTAGTTGTAAAATGGCGCTCTCCCTTTCCTTCATCCCAGTATATCACACTGTCATCTTTTTTACACACTTCTGTCTCAATTCTGCCAAATGGGTTGAACTCCCATGGCTGATCATTTAACACACGAGTCTCATTAAAGTCTATCTCAAATGTGGCTGGATTGATCTCTTTACCTCCTGAAATAGATAACATCAGAACCCATTACCGGGCGACAAAATTTTAGACTTGTCCAAGTTCAAACCTATTGCATATGACAATATCAAGTGCATGAAATTTTACATTTTTCTGTGTTTTCGTGTAGAAAACATTGTGGAAAATGAAGAAATTGCTTGTCACAAGCAATTTCTTTATTTTCCACTATGCTTTTTAATCCCTTCACTTTGTAGGGTGTCAAAAGGTGTCATTGTTTGGGAATGGGTTAAACCTTTCAAAGTCTTTGTTTTCTACTTTGAGAAGAAATTTATTTGCATTCACTTTTCCAAAAGCACATGATGATCATTCATAACATTGCGAGACAAGAAGAGATTGTGGCAAGAAATTGATACTTTCAATCCAATAGATCTTTACAAAGATATCTACTGACTAAAAGAAGGATAGGACAAATATCATGAAAGAATTCTGAGTTGAAACAATCTGCTTATGAATTTTAAACATAATATTAGTGCTTAATCCAAAACTATTGCAAATGCCTATAAAGTCATATGCATTTACAATAGTTTTGCCTGACTCCTAAACTATACCTTACCAATATAAACATTATCAATAGCCCATGTTGGAGGGACATGGTTGGGGTCTTCAGAGAGAGGCTGCCACCATCTTATTCTGGTACTTGGCGTCCGTGCGTCCTGCGGCAGCTTGATGTAGTCTCTACGCGGGTAGAAATAACTCGTATAATCCAGTGTGTGTAGAGTATTCCAGTGTATCCCTCCATCTGTAGAGTACTGTAGAATCACGCTGTGTTCATGTCCATATGGTTTATAACAACCTGGACTCTGACCTTCACCCCCAACGGTAGCTGTGTACTGTACAAACCTAGTGAGTAAACAAACATTAAGTTAACCCATTATCAGATGGCAAAATTATAGACTGGTCCAAATTCAATTTGAATGGAATTGAACATTTTTTGGTCTTAAAGGTAGAAAACATTGTGGGAAATGAAGATTTTCTTCATTTTCTGCAATGTTTTCAAAAGCCTTTATCTTGTAGGGCATCAAAATGTGTCATTGGGTAAAAATAAATTAACAAAAATACACACATCTAATTCATACCAAGGCTGAAAATGCTGATGACCTGGCATCTCTAAGATCCATATCTGTTGTAACAACTTGTCTAATATCAGGACCATTAAATTTTAGAGCAGTGCCTTCTACCAGATTTATACACGGATCTTGTGTAGTCCCTGACACATGAGAGCATACTTTATATATCAAAACAAACAACAAACAAACTAACCTGGCATCTCTAAGATCCATATCTGTTGTAATAAGTTGTCTAACACCAGGACCATTAAATACTAGAGCAGTGCCTTCTACTAGATTTATACACGGATCTTGTATAGTCCCTCCTTGTACCATGGACCATTTACTCTTGTCTATATCTGGGTCAGTGTATACATCCTTCAATTCTTTCTAGAAAATACAGACAATTATAGATAAAACATGGTAAAGCCTGGTTTTGCCTATGGAAAGCTTAGAAACTTTGAATTAGAGATAAGAAGAATATGTTGAAAGGACTTTAAAACAAGGGATTGTTTAGAAAATAGTTACAAACCTAGCATATTAAACATGTAAATGGTAAATATATTCCTATATACATGTATTTTCGACTTTCTTTTTTCCTAAATGATTACTGTACCCTGACTCCTTCACTTGTAAAAAACTTTAAGAGGAGAGCATGCATCTAGTTCTGAATGTAGCAAAAACAGTCTACAATGGGAATAGGATGCTGCTTGAATGCTGATAACTCACCAGATTTCTGGTGTTCCATGGATAACACCCATCTCCCTGGTATCCCTGATCACACACACATGCTGCACCCCCTACCACACGACAATCACCATGTCCCCCACACAGATTCTCACATAAACTGACAGTATAACTCACCAGATTTCTGGTGTTCCATGGATAACACCCATCTCCCTGGTATCCCTGATCACACACACATGCTGCACCCCCTACCACACGACAATCACCATGTCCCCCACACAGATTCTCACATAAACTGACAGTATAACTCACCAGATTTCTGGTGTTCCATGGATAACACCCATCTCCCTGGTATCCCTGATCACATACACAAGCTGCACCCCCTACCAGACGACAATCACCATGTCCCCCACACAGATTCTCACATAAACTGACAGTATAACTCACCAGATTTCTGGTGTTCCATGGATAACAACCATCTCCCTGGTACCCCTGATCACATACACATGCTGCACCCCCTACCACACGACAATCACCATGTCCACTACACAGATTCTCACATGCAGGACCAATATACACGTCCTTCAGTCCAAACTCTGTGATTGCTTCATCATCAGACACTGGTCTCTGCTGCCATCGGAAACGGGTAGAACTGAAAATGTGATGAACTTAGGAATCAATTTTACAAAGTTTTCATTGTCAATGCTAAATAAAGCCTAAATTCTTAAAGTGACATTTCACATTTATTTCATTTTTAAAAATTATGTCTTGATGCAAAGATTGTTTATTCTAATGCATAGAAATGCTATAAGTTTTTTGAAGTTGTTATTTATAAGCGAAAAATGCGCCATTAAAGTTGAGACAGAAATGACAAATATTTTGACTTGAAATTTTCAGAATTTCCATAAGAAAGGACGCTCTTTCAGATAGAATAAAATTAAAATTCATGTAAAAATAATTGTGAAATGTCACTTTAAACAGAAGGAAACATGGCATTGAAACACCAATCTATTCCATTATTTTAGTATTCGCCTTATATAGATAAGAACTAAAGTTTTGTTTAACTTTTAATAGAACTTAAAACAAACTGAACATTCATATATCAATAAACTTAGTCATAATCCGGATTTCTCAGTTATATGTACATGGTTTAAAGAAAGGTTTGGAGCTTACAGGCCGCAACAATAATCCCAGTAGGATAATAGCCCTATTACGATAGAGCCTTACTAAGATTTCAAGTAGCCGAGAGTCACCCGAATCGCCTCTTACAATCCTCCTCAAAAATCCACACAATCCCTTTGTATCCCTGCAAATCCATGCAAATCCAAGCAAATCCCTTTTATCCCTTCCAGCTAACCAAAGCCAAATGAAAGAGTTGGAAATTACCTATGTCCGAGCAAAATCCGCCTCTTATGAAAAAACTATAATTTGAGCTGAAAAATATAATTTGAACTGAAAACCAGACTGCAGCCCCAATGATAGGATGAATCCCCAACAATGTTAGGCCTATAAAAGGAGGCACAGTCCAGTATTTCCTATGCCAAAGACCATTTCTTTTTATGCTAACTGTTAAAGCCATGGTAAACACCCAGACAGGATTGATCCCAAGCATGATTGCTAGGCCTATCAAGGCAAATACCTTAGGCATAATTATGTGCAATATAATCAAAATCCCATAATCCCAATTATCCACCAGATGCAATTCCGGGTAACTCTCAGCCACTTGAATTTTCCGCGCCTTCCGCCAAATTGGTGTTGCGACAGTATAGTTTTGACAGAATAGAAGATTTCGACATTGAGCCAAATAGGCCTATAGTAACCATTACAGGACTAGACGATTAGTCCTGAACCATTAATCAAATTCTTAAAGTCTCAATTAACTATATAAGTCACTCTTGCTAAAGATTTTATGAACCCTACCATTAAATATGACTAAACAAGAAAGTTTAATACTGTTCCTGAACATTATTACATTAGCATGCTTGTCGCTAGAGATACA
Organism: Fragum sueziense; assembly: GCA_963680895.1. Taxonomy (NCBI): domain Eukaryota; kingdom Metazoa; phylum Mollusca; class Bivalvia; order Cardiida; family Cardiidae; genus Fragum; species Fragum sueziense. The sequence goes on from OY804597.1 coordinate 19,245,617, forward strand.
AATTCAAAAACACTTTCGAGTGACTTTTCACTTAATAACGCGACCATGTCATACTATGAATATGACTAGACAAAAAAGTTCCTGATCCTGAACATTACACATATAAATCTGTTTTCCGCTAGAGGTACAAAGTCAAGTTTTCACGTGTCCAATAGGTATTCTGTCGCTGTGTCCACCTGATCGTGTCCCCGTTAACGATGAAGGCAACCATCCGTCGCAATTCCAATTGATTAAGTCCTTTGACGTTGTTAATCCTTATCCTTGGTAAATCCATGACTGGCTAGTAGGTACCAATCCTAAAAATAGAATAACTGGAGCGCAGATACTGGAGTCATACATATTTGAAATGTGTCCACTAATAAAATACCCAGTAATATCCTCTTATCATGCTGATCATTAGCTGATTTAAGATCAATATTGAATTAAGTGTATAATTGAAAGCTCATGACTCTAATTGAAAATATTCCTAACTATATAACTGCAATATAGAATTTCTCTCTATGCCATGAATTACTATCATATATTAGCTCACATAACCGGGGAAAAGTATTAAGATTGCCGCATTGAGCAAAGGGTGTGGTGGGTGGGTATTCAATTTTTAGTGTGTTGATAAAAGACCGCGTTCTCTTAAGCTTAATATTGAAAAGTGATTCACACGGACACCGTGAGACTTTTTAACTATGACACCGCCCAAGGGAGATTACTCCGAAGAACGGATGGCAAAACAAAATAAACACGATTATTGAGTAAGCAATAATCGCTATTATTTTAGTATTCGCCTTATATAGATAAGAACTAAAGTTTTGTTTAACTTTTAATAGAACTTAAAACAAACTGAACATTCATATATCAATAAACTTAGTCACAATCCGGATTTCTCAGTTATATGTACATGGTTTAAAGAAAGGTTTGGAGCTTACAGGCCGCAACAATAATCCCAGTAGGATAATAGCCCTATTACGATAGAGCCCTACTAAGATTTCAAGTAGCCGAGAGTCACCCGAATCGCCTCTTACAATCCTCCTCAAAAATCCACGCAATCCCTTTGTATCCCTGCAAATCCATGCAAATCCAAGCAAATCCCTTTTATCCCTTCCAGCTAACCAAAGCCAAATGAAAGAGTTGGAAATTACCTATGTCCGAGCAAAATCCGCCTCTTATGAAAAAACTATAATTTGAGCTGAAAAATATAATTTGAACTGAAAACCAGACTGCAGCCCCAATGATAGGATGAATCCCCAACAATGTTAGGCCTATAAAAGGAGGCACAGTCCAGTATTTCCTATGCCAAAGACCATTTCTTTTTATGCTAACTGTTAAAGCCATGGTAAACACCCAGACAGGATTGATCCCAAGCATGATTGCTAGGCCTATCAAGGCAAATACCTTAGGCATAATTATGTGCAATATAATCAAAATCCCATAATCCCAATTATCCACCAGATGCAATTCCGGGTAACTCTCAGCCACTTGAATTTTCCGCCACAATATATTTGCCTAAATTTATCCCCCAAAATTCAAGGTTGGCACAACTCCGACAATTTGTCTTTTAATGCATCCAGAAATAATTCTTGTCCTACACAATCTAAGTGCACCCCGTCCCTCCTGAAAAAGCCAGGCGTAACATTGTCTATATCACAAGACATAAAGTGACCTTTTAGTTGCTGCACGATTTGGCGACCAAAGCGATTAACTCTGCGACGTTTGTTGTCCTCCTTGCTGCCAGGTGGCCATGTCAGTCTAGGCAGGATGTCGATCCACAGCAATGTGGTCGACTCAAAACCGGCATGTAGATAGCGTAATCCTGAACGAATGAGCGCGAACAACCGACGCAGCGACAATCCCTGAATGTCATTCCCACCCAAATGAATCCCAACTACCATAGGAGGGGTGGAGAAGACTAGCTTCAGCTGTATGTTATGGCGGAAACTGGTCCATGACATGCCACGGATCCCCAGCCACTGGAACCGTGTGTTTTCTAGTAAATTTCTCTTTCCCCTGCTTATAGCGTGCTGTTCCGCCCAATGTATGATAGAATCTCCCAGGAGCCAAATGTCTGCAGAATAGAATTTAAATGAATAAATTCAACTGACAACATTTTATTGCATTATGTATCTATTTGAAATCTTGTGCAGGCTTGATTATTTTTATTATTCGAAAAGTTATTGTTGTTTTTTGAAGTTGCTGTTCTATGTTCTTATATACCTTTTGTATGCATCGGAGCGCCACCTACCTAAGATTTTAATTTTCTCATCGGACAAACCCATTGCAAACAATTGTGTAGCTCGGCCTATGCGAAAGCTATGAGACTTTATGCTTCTACATCCTGGACGGACCTTCGCTACACATTTAGCCAGAACTGCCGAAAATTGACTTCTGGTCACAGGAGAACCGTTAGCATGACATAGAAAGGGACCTTCGATAGTCGGGCGCAACAACTTGAATTCTGCCACTGCCTTAACTGGACAGAGTTCAGGGTTATCCTCACAAGGAATTTTCAAAGTGGTTGAACGAAGACCTATTTGGTTGGTTTTCGTAACATGCAGTTTCAGGCAAAGATGTTTCGCATTGGGATGAATGATGACATCGTTGATTTGCAAAGCTCTATTTGTCAGATCGGTTACCGAAACCACTAACTCACTTACCCTAAATAATCCATAAAATGCCATTAAGAACGCTGCTTTGAATAGTTTTGTCTCAAACTGGTTGTAACATACACTTGATAGCACATTGCATATGTCTTTAAGTATATTGAGCGTGATTGGTAAGCGGTTGTCTTTTTGTTGCCTAAGTCGCGAGCAGCCTTCAAGCATTTTTTTAACTAAAAAGGAATCGCGTAAATCAGTCCCTCCAGCAAGCTTATGCATGTGATTCACCCCTGCAATGTATGACATGATTGTTGCCCCCGCCAGACCTTTTTCGAAGCAGTAAGAAATGAAAAGAACAACACAATGATTAGTGGTGGGCCAAACTGTACTCAACTTGTACTCAACCAAAAACTTATGAAAAGCGGACCATGCTGTTCTATATGCCAAAGCAGTGTTGGGGGCTATACTATTTTTCAGAATTTTGGTTACACCTTGTTGAATATCGACCATGGAAATGCCGGAATTGGTTGAGGCTCTGGATCTGCTTCCGGGGCCATTTGTCTGAATTTCTCCACCTGTAAACGAGACAAAGCATCACACAGATTATTTTTTGATCCAGCCACATGAGTTGCTTTAAGGAAAATATTTTCCTTAAGACAGATAGTTGTAATATGCCTTAAAATGACCATAACATGTTCCGATTTAGAAGTCATACTATTGATAATTTCAACTACGGCCATATTGTCACAGTTAAACCTTATCTTTTTATTGCGAAAGGCAGTTCCCCAAATGCAAAGAGCTACGAGAATAGGAAAGAGCTCCAATGTAGTAATATTTGCTGTGATGCCCATCTTGTGCCATGCCTCAGGCCAAACACCATGTGCCCAATGACCCTTGAAATAAATTCCAAAGCCTACATTAGCAGCGCTGTCCGTGAATAATTGCTCATCCTCATTTGAACTCCAAAATTGGTCATAGAAAACAGATATGCCATTAAAATTTGCAAAGAAGTCTAACCACATAACCAGATCTAATTTGATGGCCTTTGTTATCCGAATGTGATGGTGCGGTTTAGTCAAACCACAAGTTGCATTTATAAGACGCCTGCAAAATGGCCTACCTGCTCGGATTGCACGACAGCAAAAATTCAATGAGCCGATAAGTGACTGCATTTCTTTCAAATTTGTTTTTGTAGCATTTAGCATGTTACGGATTTTGATGCAAACCTCTTCTACCTTTTCTTGAGGGATTCGCACTTGGAGTTTTACTGTATCAATCTCTAAACCTAAAAATATAAGAATCTCGCTCGGACCCTCAGTTTTTTCATGGGCTAAAGGTACTGCCAGCCATTCCAAACTTTCTTGCATACTCAACATAGCCCTTTTGCAACCCTTGGTGTCTCGATCCCCACCTAAAAAATCATCTAAATAGTGTAACAATCGGCCAGATGGTAATTTGCTTTTTATGAAGTGCTCCAAAAATGTTGAGAATTTTTCGAACAAATTACAACTTATCGAAAGTCCAAAAGCCAGACTCTTGTCTACATAAAATTTGTCCTGAAACTTAAAACCAAGCAATTCTATGTCCTCTAAATGTACTGGCAATAATCGGAAAGCATTTTTAAGGTCCATTTTAAATAGCTTGCAACCTTGACCCAGCTCTTGTACCATGCTTACCGCTTCGTCGAAGCTTGTGTACTGAACAGTGCAAAGTTTTGGATCGATGAAGTCATTTACCGAGTGATCTTTCGGGCTAGACAAATGATGAATTAGTCGGAATTCGCCAGGTGTTTTCTTTGGTACTAAACCGATAGGGCTAACTTTTAGATTAGGAAATGGCGGTTCCATAAAAGGACCTGCAACCCTACCGGCTTGAATTTCCTTCTCTATTTTTTGCTTGACTATGCCAACATTATCCAGAGCAGACTTCAAATTTTTGCTATTTTGTGGACACCTGGGGCCCGAATAATTGAGTTTAAAACCATCTGTGAATCCCCGCAACAAAATATCTCTATCGCTATGAGTATATGTAGAAAGAGCATTTGCCAAATTATCTAGCTGAATGGGTGTTGGTGCAATCGTATTGAGGTTGAAGTTGCTAACTTTAGATTTATCTGAAATTACCATTGTTGTGCCTTTGTTTCCCGCCGTTTGAGCGCCCCCGGTTATTTTGTGATCGAAACGGAAGAGAATTGGCACCCATACCAGTACTTGTATTCAACTGATTGAAGCCATGCTTTTTGAAACATGTGCACTCGGGATGCGAACCACGACAAAAAGAGCATATGTGCGCGAAACGACAATTTGTCCAACGGCAATGCCCCTTATTATAGTCTAGGCACGCCAGTGGACGCATAGGGTTAAACATATTTGCATGCATTGTTTGTTGATTTTCAATATTTGACTGCATTGTACTAGTTGTAGAAGACTGATGTGTTGCATTGTCCCCCAACGAACAACGCCACCACAAATCTGTGTTAATATCAGCCCAAGACGACTTCACATTCTCCTGCCTTAAACGAAATTGTTCATCATATTTGCGCCAAGCAAATCCGCCATGCTTATAAGCTGCTTCTCTAATGTTAAACATGTATTTAAGCAAGTCCGCCGCTTCCTCTCGATGAGCTACTAAATAAATGGACATGAAAATAATAAATGCATCAGTCCATTTCTCAATATTTGGTACCCTATTTTTTATGTCTTTGGGCCGTGACTCCAAAGTTCCTTCATTCGTAATACATAAAGGACCCCCACTGCATATTTCCTCTAATTCCCCCGAGCCTTTTAACAGTAAAGCCAAATTAATGAAGCTTCCTCCCCAAATTTTTTCTCTCAAAGAAATTGGGACATGAGCAAAAACCTCATCACTCCGGCAGCGAGTTTTGTTTACATTGGTCTGAAATCGGCCACCACACCCTTGCAAAGTTGGGGCTAGCTCCGGAGAATTCAACTCCGGTCCAGCCGCCCTCTCCGTTGTAGGCGAACTGGGAAGTGCGGGAAATTCCGCTGCCCTCAAAATCGCCTCAAAATCCACGAATCTATTACCCGATTCGCCTTCTTCCCGACTTTCAGGTTCCTCAGGCGCTTTCCTCTTTCTTCCTCTAGGCATGGTTATCTCGATCCTCAACTAAATGACTGAAATTATTCAATTTTTAGTGTGTTGATAAAAGACCGCGTTCTCTTAAGCTTAATATTGAAAAGTGATTCACACGGACACCGTGAGACTTTTTAACTATGACACCGCCCAAGGGAGATTACTCCGAAGAACGGATGGCAAAACAAAATAAACACGATTATTGAGTAAGCAATAATCGCTATTAATAACCAGTAGTGCCAAAGTCACAATATACACCAGATTTTTTCATTTAGCTCCCATTTTCCATGACATAGTGCAATATGACCCAAATCCCAGCAATACGAGAAAATACCAGCAATATTCGAATGATCAGGTAATTAGAATCATTCTTTGAAAAGTTTATCAAAATCTATCTACAAATGTAAGATGAGTCGTGTTAAGAATATTCATACGGACTGATGGACATGCAGACAGAGAAGATGATACAACTATACCACCTCCTTTAGAAGCTTAACTCTTTCGCTGCCAAATTTCCTGGAAATGTCCTATTTCCAGTGCCAAATTTTGGAAACTTCATAAGAGGGCTTATCAGTTCATAGCATAGTAAACAAGAGCCGTCACAGACGGATTATGCTCCCCGAATAAGTGTTTGTCACAAAATAAAAACTATCATACATTAAGCCCCCTTTTCCCATGACAGCTTTTTTGTACACACATTATTTATAGAATATGGTCTAGAACATCCTATTTATTACATGAGCACAAAATTTCATTAAATTCTGCCCATTAGATGAAGAGAAATAAGAGAAAAACTAATTTTTACACTAAGGCCCCTTTTTCCATGACGCAGCCTTAAATTTACAAACGGAGAAAAAGGTCCCTAGGTATTGACCCAGGGAGTTCACATGTGAAGTTTCTTTGAATTTGGTCCAAGGGTTGCTGAGATATGGCTGTGGACGGACGGACGGACGGACGGACGGACGGACACACGGACGGACACACGGACGGACGGACGGACAGCGTGGCGACTATATGCTCCCCCGAAATTTTTTCGGGGAGCATAAAAATGATTGTCTGATAATACTAAGCTGAAACTTTCAGTAATCATTTCACATAAATTGCTTTGCCTAATAGCATACTTTTTATCAGGCAGTTTGATCAGATGACCTTGCCATTGACCTTGAATGAGCTCATTAAGCTATTGTTCGAAAGTCACTGATTGGCGACATTGGCAGTCTCCCTATGGGTCGCTTATCGGCAACATTGGCAGCGAAAGAGTTAATGTCAATTCTGTTAATGACTACAAAGTACTTGAGAACTCAATCAACATTAATTCTTCATTAATCTTCTAACATGGTCAGGTAACTAGGTACATTCTATATATGTTTCATCCAAATCAATCTGAAAATGTTCAAGGACTTGCATTCACAAGTTGTGAAGATACATACAGAAATGTCAGGTTGGACAAAATAATAGGTAATTGCAGAAGATGATGCCAATATATTGTCGCTTTGCAACTAAACCCTTGTAACTGCAGCTTGTTTTAAGCAGCAGTTACAAGATTTTTGTTGAAAAGCAGTGATATGGCAACTTCAGGGGAATCTAAAACTAAAACAACAACATACTTGGACAAGGTCATCCCGTTGAGGGGTAAGGTGACTCTCTGCCATCTCCCCATGGGGTCTCCGTAGTACAGACTAGCCATGGACGCTTTGTATGGACAGGCCGGATTGTTGGGTAGACATTGTGGTACAACATTGTTCCAGGTCATACCGTAGTCTGTAGAATACTGTAGATGAACTGGTGCTACAGTCTTGTTCCAGTCTCTCATACAGCCTGTAAACATTGTAAACAAGGATAAACATTGTAAACAAGGATAAACATTGTGGTACTACATTGTTCCAGGTCATACCGTAGTCTGTAGAATACTGTAGATGTACTGGTGATACAGTCTTGTTCCAGTCTCTCATACAACCTGTAAACATTGTAAACAAGGATAAACATTGTAAACAAGGATAAACATTGTGGTACTACATTGTTCCAGGTCATACCGTAGTCTGTAGAATACTGTAGATGTACTGGTGCTACTGTCTTGTTCCAGTCTCTCATACAACCTGTAAACATTGTAAACAAGGATAAACATTGTAAACAAGGATAAACATTGTGGTACAACATTGTTCCAGGTCATACTGTAGTCTGTAGAATACTGTAGATGTACTGGTGCTACTGTCTTGTTCCAGTCTCTCATACAACCTGTAAACATTGTAAACAAGGATAAACATTGTAAACAAGGATAAACATTGTAAACAAGGATAAACATTGTGGTACAACATTGTTCCAGGTCATACTGTAGTCTGTAGAATACTGTAGATGTACTGGTGATACAGTCTTGTTCCAGTCTCTCATACAACCTGTAAACATTGTAAACAAGGATAAACATTGTAAACAAGGATAAACATTGTAAACAAGGATAAACATTGTGGTACTACATTGTTCCAGGTCATACCGTAGTCTGTAGAATACTGTAGATGTACTGGTGCTACTGTCTTGTTCCAGTCTCTCATACAACCTGTAAACATTGTAAACAAGGATAAACATTGTAAACAAGGATAAACATTGTAAACAAGGATAAACATTGTGGTACTACATTGTTCCAGGTCATACCGTAGTCTGTAGAATACTGTAGATGTACTGGTGATACAGTCTTGTTCCAGTCTCTCATACAACCTGTAAACATTGTAAACAAGGATAAACATTGTAAACAAGGATAAACATTGTAAACAAGGATAAACATTGTGGTACTACATTGTTCCAGGTCATACCGTAGTCTGTAGAATACTGTAGATGTACTGGTGATACAGTCTTGTTCCAGTCTCTCATACAACCTGTAAACATTGTAAACAAGGATAAACATTGTAAACAAGGATAAACATTGTGGTACAACATTGTTCCAGGTCATACTGTAGTCTGTAGAATACTGTAGATGTACTGGTGCTACTGTCTTGTTCCAGTCTCTCATACAACCTGTAAACATTGTAAACAAGGATAAACATTGTAAACAAGGATAAACATTGTAAACAAGGATAAACATTGTAAACAAGGATAAACATTGTGGTACAACATTGTTCCAGGTCATACTGTAGTCTGTAGAATACTGTAGATGTACTGGTTCTACAGTCTTGTTCCAGTCTCTCATACAACCTGTATGTATTGTAAGTGCATAATTGAGTTGTTGTGAAAAATATAACAAGAGTTATTCATGGACAACTTGACTCAACTTAATGGAAGCTTGTCAGAGATCAAGGTCATCTGGCCATAGGTCATAGTCCTAAATGAAAGGTCTTGACAGGAGGTATCCATGTGTGAAATATCAAGGCTCTTTCTATGAAATAGCATAAGATAAAGGCAAGGTAAACCTTTTTTGTAAATCAGATCAAACTCAAAGATCAATGTCACAAGGTGAAAGATCATGCTCCAAAATGAAAGAAGGGTCTTTGCTGAGGGTGTCCAAGGGGATAAGTTACACTGCACCCGCATGATAAAGATGAATTCTAAAGACAAATGTGACCTTAAAGTGTCCGATGATCGGCAAGATTAAAGTCTTTTGCCGAAAGAGCACCTTACTATTAACCAAATATCAAAGTTTCTACAATTTTCCAACATTAGAAGTGTTTTTATTTCGTCTTTTAAATTGGATATTTTGGTCTTTTCCGATCTTTGCCGAAGAAAATACGCTAAACTTCCGACTTGAAATTATGACGTCATACTTGCCACTGAATGACGTCATGGCGGGAAAAACGGACAGTCATGGGTCATTTCCCGGAAAGTCTGAAATTTCTGAAAAAGTTAAATGTCCGACACTTCTGTCATAAAGCGACTTCCCCAATCGATACTCAAAACACGGAATTTGTCCTCAGTAAATGTTAGAAAAAAATGTTAAAACAGTCAAAGAATAGGTCGTAAGTGAATTAAGGAATGTGCCAAAGAACGGTTTAAGTTTGTCTGTATTACTCTTACGATCGAGAAATGGTTAAAAACTGAGACTTCGCTATATGACAGAAAAGTCGAACATATTATCTTTGTCAGACACCTCATGCTCTAGATTGGGGGCGGATTCAAGCCATTGATGACGTCAATCCGTGGCAATTTTACGGAAATTGCCGATCTTTATTTTCTCGAAAATCAGTTTTTCAACGATGTAAAGAAAAGCAAATAAAACTTTTAAAACAACCGAGTTTGGCGGATCTTTTATAAAACACGTTAATTTAATGATTTTCTTCCAATATTCGGTGCAATAAACTGCCAAGCTTGGTAGCCTTTAACATTTGACATTGACATAGAGATAGTACATTGATACTCACCCACATTATACCAGAACTGTAACATATGTCCCTCATTTATAGCCAGATCCTGTGTCGTTATTGTGGCACTCTCATCTGAGTCTGTTCCAGAGATAGCTCGGCCAATCGCAACATCCTCCACTTCACAATAATCCCCAGTCTTCACATTATCAAATGTGTTCCACTGATCTGGGTCTATACCGTGTGGGAAATCACTCTGCATGAGATCTGGGTTGACTTGTCGTCCACCAACACGTAAATTATCAATCAGCCAGTCATCCTCATTCAGCCCACTATGTTCTAGTTGTGTGAAACTTATCTGTGTGCCATTACGTCTTGCTCCCTCTGGTAACTTCATTGTTACAAACCTGAATCATGAAAAGTTAACGTTCAACTCTATCAAAAACGGGAAAATATAACAAACACTAAACGCTATTGTAGATGAAAAAATGAGTTGTAATAATGATAGAATTTATGTATAATTGAGCAAAAACAGCAACCTTTAGATTGTTTCCAATTAAACAGTTAACTGATGGATAGGCAGACACACTAAAATGACAAGTCATGACAATAGTCAGCCAGAGGAGTCAAAAATCTGACAAAACCTGCTGCCCAAACTATAACTAAATTAATCACACATACTTAGATAAGTCTTTATCATCATTTTGTCCATTTGGATCAATATAAAATGCTAAAATGGGGTAGCAGATAAGATTCCCACTTACGTTGGACTTCTGTAGTTCATATAGTGCAGTATACCCATGTTGGTCCAAACCATACCATCCGGCGAGTATGATATCAACACACTCTCATCTATATGGTCAGGGGTGGAGTGACAGCCATACATAAAGTAAAACTGTACAAACACTGCATCATTCAGGTCTAAAGGTTGTGTGGTTAATACCCTGGAACAGTTCTGAAATTGTATGTTACTAAATTATCTCACAATCTGGCCAGTACACTATAACACACTCTCATCCATATGGTCTGGGGTGGAGTGACAGCCATACATAAAGTAAAACTGTACAAATATTGCATCATTAAGATCTAGAGGTTGTGTGGTTAATACTCTGGAACAGTTCTGAAATATGTTACAATCATAATGTTACTACATTACACTTGGGTAAGCATGTAAACCAACACAGAGAGAAAGTGAACAATCTCTCATACATCATACTCTCTTCAGGAAAAAATGTTTCCCATGTAAGTAGTATTCATTTTGTATTTTTCAAAAGTTGTAGGTATAAACATTTAAATCACAAGTCATATAAAGGTTTTCTGGTTTGATTCTTTATGATTTATCTAGACAAATCTACATTAGTCTGCAAATTCTGTTGTTTTTGCATCATAGTTGGGTGTTGGAAACATTACTGATTTGGGGCCATTATATATCTAGATGTCTGAGATTCATAATTTTGTTGAAGGATAATATCCATCCTAAGATTTGTATGTAAAAATCAATGGATATCCTACCCCTGTAAAATGCATTGCTAGACCAGAGGCCAGTTTCTGACAGGTTTCTGTCCGTTTTCCCCCTGCTATTTTGTGCCAGTTATTTGTCTCCACTGTAAACATGTCATACAGATATGTTGATAACTTCCGTGTAGCAGAATCACAATGGTCTCCAGTCCAGCCTTCATCACAGCTGCAACAACAGGAACATTGTTTTATATTTTATCCTCTCCAAAATGAAACAGTTTTAGTCCAGTCCAATTTAACCAATTACCACACATTGACGCTCTTTGACACCCTACAAGACAATGGCTTTGGAAAACATCGTGGAAAATGAAGAAATTGCTTGTCACAAGCAATTTCTTCATTTTTCACAATGTTTTCTACCAGGGAAGATAAACAAATATAAATTTTCATTCACTTGAATTTGCTATTTTGTGCCAGTTATTTGTCTCCAATGTAAACATGTCATACAGATATGTCGGTAACTTCTGTGTGGAAACATCACAATGATCTCCAATCCAACCTTCATCACAGCTGTAACAACAGGAATGCAGTTTTGTATTTCATCCTTCCCCAAATGGTAAAATTTTAGTCAAGTCAAATTTGAAAGAAGTTGCAAAACATATTCAATGTGATAAAATCTTAAAAATGTGTGACTCTCTGTGAAAAGCATTGTGGGAAATGAAGATATTGCTTGTCACAAGCAATTTCTTCATTTATCACATTGCTTTCCCAAACCTTTGTTTGAGGGGTGTCAAAATGCAGAAACGCCTGGGAATGGTTCAATATCTAATCTAAGTACACATTATTTTATCATGCTTTGGAAGGAAACACTGATTTAAATGATAACATGAGGCATCCAGACAGTAGATATGAAGAAAACGTTACTTAAGTGATACCATACATGTAGTAGTTTTGACAGTACATACATTCTCTGTGAATATATCCTGGGCAACTGACTAGGCCATCCATTTTAGCAAATAGGATCTATATAAAGAATATAAAATATTTTGTTTTTGCATGATGCATGTGACAAACACAAGCAATCAGACATTGATTATTCCCCAAGAAAAAGAGCTGATCTGAACATCTTAGATGAACAGACACAAAGTATGAATATTATTTATATACTTATTCTCAAACATATTTGGATGGCACATACAAACATCAAATATACTTACATACAACCATCTGGTGTACATCTACCATGACCTGTACACCATCGTGGACAATCATGGCCGATATACAAGTTACCCACGGCCCAGCTATCTTTGTATAAACACAATACACAACATTTACTTACATACAACCATCTGGTGTACATCTAACATGACCAGTACACCATCGTGGACAATCATGGCCGATATACAAGTTACCCACAGCCCAGCTATCTTTGTATAAACACAATACACAACATTTACTTACATACAACCATCTGGTGTACATCTAACATGACCAGTACACCATCGTGGACAATCATGGCCGATATACAAGTTACCCACAGCCCAGCTATCTTTGTATAAACACAATACACAACATATACTTACATACAACCATCTGGTGTACACCTCCCATGACCAGTACACCATCGTGGACAATCATGGCCGATATACAAGTTACCCACAGCCCAGCTATCTTTGTATAAACACAATACACAACATTTACTTACATACAACCATCTGGTGTACATCTAACATGACCAGTACACCATCGTGGACAATCATGGCCGATATACAAGTTACTCACGGCCCAGCTATCTTTGTATAAACACAATACACAACATATACTTACATACAACCATCTGGTGTACACCTCCCATGACCAGTACACCATCGTGGACAATCATGGCCGATATACAAGTTACCAACAGCCCAGCTATCTTTGTATAAACAAAATACACAACATATACTTACATACAACCCGCGGGGTTTCCGCAATACGGTTCTAACTCCACTTTTTATCAAAAATCACTTTTTTACATTTTTGGAACTAACTAATGTCAATACCTTATCCCTTAAAATATTTTGCAAAAATTCATCATTATTAATTGAGAAAATTGAATTTGTTTAAAAGGTTCTAACTCAAAATGGTATTTTGTGTTCCTGCAACACGGTTCTAACTGGCCCAGTTAGAACCGTGTTGCAGAAAAAAAATCTGAGTTAGAACTTCTTTTATGTATCATTTCATCAATGACACCAGTAACTAACATGGCAGGTTAAAAAAACATATAATAATGGTTTTCAGTTGATTTTCTTGTTTTCTAACCCTTTTCCTGCTAAATATAATCCTTATAAAGTCAACGTAAATTTTCGGTAAATAACGATAACTTTAATAGTTCTTTGTATGTATATAACTCTTTTGGCAATAAATTCTTTGAATAAACTTGGCTTGCAAGTGACACATATTTAGTTTAGACTAAAAATCAGCCTTTACAGTATGATCTTTGTCTATTAGCCAATATTCTGAAAATTTTGGAAGAGAAAGATATGACTTGGACTCTAAATTCTAATGAATTCAGTGTAAATTAGAGGTACTGTTTTTTGCAAGAGTAGTTTGATTTGGTGGATTTATAAGAAGCTTTCTTTGGATTCATTCCATTATAGTAATATGGTTTATAAAATTAATAATTTTCCTACTTATTTGATTGAAGTCTCACTGTTTAATCTACATTTCAAGATCCATGATGCCATTTGCATTTAAAACAAAAAATGATTGTTTAGATTGCTTCCGCTTCATATTTGGAATTATGATAAGGCGAACCACATCATTATTATAGCATTGAAAAACATTTCAACGTTTATATTGTCTTAGATATGATTATAACTCAACGGTTATTGTCCAGCAAGGTTAACCCGGGACAACTTTATTTTCGTGCGTAAAGTCTGTTAGTTGAGCGACTTAACAAAACACAGCCAAAGTAGGGTCATTACATATGCAGATGTCCCGGGTTAATCTTGCTGGACAATATAACTGTAGACTTGTATACAAACAAAATACTACTTGTTGTTGAAAATGACCCGACACAAAACCCTTCCTTTTTCAAGAATAAACGAGTTAGGACATAAATTTAACTTCTGGGGTGGACAAAATCCCCTTGGTATATTTTCTGGGGTGGGCAAAATACCCTTGGTATAATTTCTGGGGTGGACAAAATCCCCTTGGTATAATTTTTGGGGTGGACAAAATCCCCTTGGTATAATTTCTGGGATTGACAAAATCCCCTTGATATAATTTCAGGGGTGGACAAAATCCCTTTGGTATAATTTCTGGGGTGGACAAAATCCCCTTGGTATAATTTTTGGGGTGGACAAAATCCCCTTGGTATAATTTCTGGGGTGGACAAAATCCCCTTGATATAATTTCAGGGGTGGACAAAATCCCCTTGGTATAATTTCTGGGGTGGACAAAATCCCCTTGGTATAATTTCTAGGGTTGACAAAATCCCCTTGGTATAATTTCTGGGGTTGACAAAATCCCCTTGGTATAATTTTTGGGGTGGACAAAATCCCCTTGATATAATTTCTAGGGTTGACAAAATCCCCTTGGTATAATTTCTTGGGTTGACAAAATCCCCTTGCTATAATTTCTGGGGTGGACAAAATCCCTTTGGTATAATTTTTGGGGTGGACAAAATCCCCTTGGTATAATTTCTAGGGTTGACAAAATCCCCTTGGTATAGTATCTGGGGTGGCCAAAATCCCCTTGGTATAATTTCTGGGGTGGACAAAATCCCCTTGGTATAATTTCTGGGGTGGACAAAATCCCCTTGGTATAATTTCTGGGGTGGACAAAATCCCCTTGGTATAATTTCTGGGGTGGACAAAATCCCCTTGATATAATTTCTAGGGTTGACAAAATCCCCTTGGTATAATTTCTGGGGTGGACAAAATCCCCTTGGTATAATTTCTGGGGTGTACAAAATCCCCTTGGTATAATTTTTGGGGTGGACAAAATCCCCTTGATATAATTTCTAGGGTTGACAAAATCCCCTTGGTATAATTTCTTGGGTTGACAAAATCCCCTTGCTATAATTTCTGGGGTGGACAAAATCCCCTTGGTATAATTTTTGGGGTGGACAAAATCCCCTTGGTATAATTTCTAGGGTTGACAAAATCCCCTTGGTATAATATCTGGGGTGGACAAAATCCCCTTGGTATAATTTCTGGGGTGGACATTATCCCCTCAATATGTAAATGCAAGGGCGGACGAAATCCCTTGATCACTTTTTAAAGGTGTTCAACATATTTCTGAACTATTCGTAGTCTGGTCATGACGTCCAAAGTAATAATTAATCGAGAAAACATTGAGGCAAAAGAAGAAAATGATTATAGAGATATTTTCTCCTGTTATCTTAATATTTCTGTGATATGATATATTATACACATGTCCTATTACAGTTTTCCATTAACACAAGCAATAATGGTCTTTACATCCATAGTAGTATTTGATCAAGAAAACATTGAGGCAAAAGAAGAAAATATGTGTGACCTACATTTGCTTAGCTCTATGAACATGCATCAATTCTACCAACAAAATTCAACTCCACATACCGAGAGGATTTTGTCTGCCATTGCAATATTACTGAGGGGATTTTGTCCTCCACAGTATTTCATTGAGGGGATTTTGTCCGCCCTAGAAATTCAATTGAGGGGATTTTTCCACCCTGCAAATTCTACTGAGGGGATTTAATCTAGCTTTTGAACTTCTCTATACTTCTAAAATATTGTTCTACAACATTCTAGACTAAATAATCTCATTTACATATGTTTGTAAGTATATTAGGCTTGAAACAAGAGCTGTCACTGTAAGATGACAATGCCCCCAACACCGCTTTGATTTTAAATTATGGCCAATCTATGTTCAAGGTCAAGGTCATCCAGGGGTCAAGGTCACCAAAGTATGTGCCTACAGAAAGGTAATGTACCAAGGAATGTTGTGGTAAAGTATGAAGCGAATATGTTAAGTAATAAGGAAGTTATGGCCAATGTTAAAGTTTTTGGACGGAATGACGGACGGACAGACAGACGGACAGACGGACAGACGGACAGACAGACGGACGGACAAGTCAAATTTATGATGCCTCCCTATCGGGGGCATAAAAAGCTTATATTTTTAAATATTTAATTATGAAAGACAATTTCATTTTAGTGTTATGC
This sequence comes from Fragum sueziense, assembly GCA_963680895.1. NCBI lineage: Eukaryota > Metazoa > Mollusca > Bivalvia > Cardiida > Cardiidae > Fragum > Fragum sueziense. Next base: position 19,262,231 of record OY804597.1, read on the forward strand.
ATAAATCAGCGCCTTGATACTTATTGAAGCGCTTTTCATAGATTTTGGCTACAATTTTTCTTGTGTCATCAAACAAAACCACAGAATTAACATTTAAAACTTTGTGGATAAGATATAGGCATGATTTCCTACATAAATACCTGCCAAATTGATAGTGCTATATGAAATTTTTATGAGTTAGAACTGTTTTGCGGGTAACATTTTTGTCAATTTTTATCATTTTTTTCTGCAACACGGTTCTAACTCAAAGTTTTTCAAATACAATATTTTGAACAAACTTCACATAGATTTTATTTATAACATATTATCTGCTATAGAAAAACAATTTCAGAAATGTTTCTTATTGAACAAAATTTTTCCTTGTAAAAAAAATTAATAGTTTTTTGTCTCTCCTGTAAAATAATGAAAAAGTGAGTTAGAACCGTGTTGCGGAAACCCCGCGAATTATTGATCAATCAAGACAAAACTTGGACATAATGTTGGAGACCATAAGATCTTAGATGAGGTCAATTTTCAGTCTGATCTGACCAGAAAGATGAGAGTTATGTGCCCTTGAATTGGGCAAAATTGCGACTTTTTTGCTGTATTCAAAAAAAGAGTTTATCTAAGGGAAGGAACTCTGACACTACTTTACTTCAGTATAAGTAGAGTTATCTAGTTTGATAGAGGATATAAATAGATTTACACTCTTATTAACCCATTACCAAACAACAAAATTTTAGCCTAGTCCAAAATCATAGGTGTTGCAGACGACAAGTTCCATTGAACAAAATTTAACATTTTTTGGTATTTCTTGGTTGAAAACATTGTAGGTAATGAAGAAATTGTTTGTCAAAATGTTTTCCAAAGCCTTTATTTTGTGGGGCATCCAAAAGCGCCAATGTGTGGGAAAGGGTCAATAAAGACAAAACTTGGACACAATGTTGGGGACTTTAAGATCTCAGATGAGTTTGATTTTCAGTCTGATCTGATCTGAAAGTCAAGAGTTATGTGCCCTTGAATTTGACAAAATAGCCATTTTCGGCTGTTTTCAACCTTTTTTACGCTCTAGAATCTACAATTATTATACAATCAAGACAAAACTTAGACACAATGTTTTGGACCATAAGATCTGGGATTAAGTTGATTTTCAGTCTGATCTAATCAGAAAGTCAGGAGTTATGTGCCCTTGAATTTGACAAAATTGCTGTTTTTACTGTTTTCGACTTTGTTTACACACTAGATAGAAACTACAATTATTGACCAATCAAGACAAATCTTGGACACAATGTTGGAGACTAAAAGATCTCAGGTAACTTCGATTTTCAGTTTGATCTGATTAGAAAGTCAAGAGTAATGTGCCCTTGAATTTGATAAAATTGCTGTTTTTGGCTGTTTTCGACCTTGTTTATACTCTAGAATCTACAATTATTTATCAATCAAGACAAAACTTGAACACAATGTTGGGGACTATAAGATCTTGAATGAGTTTGATTTTCAGTCTGATCTGACGAGAATGTTGAGAAATATGTGCCCTTGAATTTGACAAAATTGCCATTTTTCGGCTGGTTTCGACCTTGTTTACATTCTAGAATCTACAATTATTGATCAATCTATACAAAACTTGGACACAATTTTGGGAACCATAAGATCTCATATGAGATCTATTTTCAGTCTGATCTGATTTGAAAGTCGAGCGTTTTGTGCCCTTGAAATTGACAAAATTGTTGTTTTCGACTGTTTTTGACCTTGTTTATACTCTAGAATCTACCATTTTTATTTATCAATCAAGACAAAACTTGGATACAATCAGGGCTACAGATAAGTGTAGGTGAAGACATACTAACATTGTTTTTTCGAATTCAAATCCTATGTTGTGGGTACTCATTTGAATCGTCTCGACGAGACGATACAAATGAGTACCTACAACATAGGGTTGGATGAGCACTGACAGCATTATTGCAGTTTGAAAAGTCACCACCCCCTCTTATCTGGAGCCCTGTACAATGTTTGGCACCATAATTTAGATCTTGGATGAGTTAGATTTTCACAACCTTATTGACCATAAGTTCTTTTTCAGTCTTAAAGTAATAAATATTAATTGAATTGAACAAAAGTGTTGCTCATATCATTTAGGTTCAGGTGAGCGATATAGGACCATCATGGTCCTCTTGTCATTGTTTGCCATGGCCATGGCGCAGTTCAGGTACTGTGCACATAGGACGGGTTTGATCCAGATCGCGGCAAATATCCTTTCAGACAAGATTGTCTCCCACCAATGGTTTGATAATCGTTTACCTATGTGGGCGAGTAGCTGGAGGCTAGGTTAGGGTGATGTAGACTGGTTTGAGAAACGAATGGAACTCATGGTTAGATGATCCAGTCGCGCGATATGACCATAGCAGTTTAACGCCAATCAATTAATCAATGCTATTTTGTACACAAATATCAACCAATGTTCATATTTTAGGGCTAAGCTTTTATGGAATAATCAATATTTCTGCTGTTTGGTAAATGGGTGGGTACGGAGTATGTTTTATGAATAATATTCATAACGATGCACCGTCATCATAGAAATAGCATTTAATTTTTTGACATTTCAGCAACTGTATCAAAATAATTAGGTAAACATCTCATTGGTACAAATAAACACATTGTTTTTGAATGAAAATTCTGTGTCATCCTGCGATCTATTTGATCAGCAATCCATTTAAAACCCGCCGCACGGATTTCGCGTACAGCACAATCAATGGGGACGTCCGACGCCCCCTTTTTACACCTTGAGATTTTTGACAAGTCATTATTATTATGGATCGATTTGTAGCCCAATATAAAGGTTATATGATATTTGCGACTCTGTTATTTACTTGTTAATTATACCCAATAAACATCTGACCTATTTTATAAACTAGATCTATAATCTGCTTGGCCCACTTTATCCAATTTATTTTGATTAATCCCTATCCCAAACGACTAAAAATTGTAAAATACAGAAGACTAAATGGGTTTTTACAAAGATCGATTTTGTGTCCAATATTAATGTAGCACAAATTCTGAAAGGAAAACAGAATCTAATTCAATGATATCTTTGGAGTAGAATGCAGCAAAGAAACTATTTAGACAAAAGGAGAAACTGTTAAATATCAGCATTTCTTCTTTTGCCTCAATGTTTTCCCACGCTTTTCATAACAGGCTTATCAAAACCCTTTTCCTAAAACAGATGCCTTTTGAAGTTTTGATACAATAGTATTTAAGATTTTGGAAGTATTGAAGAAAAGAGAAAACTGATAATCAGCATTTTCTCCTTTTTCCTCAATATTTTCTAGCTTATCACTTAGAGCTTTTATTCTGACAGATTAATTTTGTAGTCAGCAACACCTTTGAATTTGGAACAGCCCAAATTTTGTCATTTGAGAATGGGAAAGGGTTAACCCTTTCCCAAATAAGACCTGGTTTTGACGTCTCTAATAGATATGGCTTGGGAAAACATTGAGATAAAAGAAGAAACTGCTGATAACCAGCAGTTTCTCCTTTTGTCTCAAAATTTTCTGTGCTATATTATAAACAAATTCTATCTTAAACATGGTCCATTTGTCCTCTGGAATGGCTTTTGAAATGGTAATTTTGAAAATTTGCTGTTTTGGAAAGGGTTAGATTATTTAGGAGTGGAGGGATCTATAAATAGTGGGAGTATAATGGTCACATGAGGGGAAGTGTAAATAAGATAAAAATATATCTCGGTATAGTTTCGGTTTCACAATGGACGAGAAATCGGGCCTACTACAAGGATATGTTTATATCTTTAATTAAATTAATTAATGTTCACTTCCCTTGCCTAAAATCTTTTATTTGATTAAGATTAAGTTCTTTTTAAAAATCAAGTTCTAAAGACCTAGTTGTATCACTATTTTATTCATGTAAATGTAGCTACCTAACTCTAACTACCTGGACTCTAGGTAAAGTAGGCAGGTTTTTTTAATGTTTTCCCTATTCTTAAATTCTCCAAAGACTGCAATTATTTTAAAAGAAGCAGGGGATGATAACCAAATGGAAGGGTAAAATCCAACCCCCCCCCCCCCCGCCACAAAAACACAGGTCTGTAAATGAAAATCTGCCACTCGGAGAATGCAGTGATATAGACATTCACAGTGTAATGATGGAAAAAGACTCCCCCCCCCCCTTTGTATTTTTGAACCCCCGTCTGAGAATCCTGGATTCTCCGCAGATTCATGGATTTTGTTTTTCTACATTCAGCAACTTCACTGTTTAATCCGACTACCTATATTTGCTCCCATACCCAAGCTTTATTGTTTAGAGAAATAAGGAAGAAAATGTTGCTATTAACATTTTTTCATGTGACCATGTCTGAAATAAATATTTTCTTTAATACTGAATCATCAGTAACTGAAATTAAGACATGTCTGACTTACATCAAGTTGTAAAGTAAAAGGCTTATCAACATAAAGGATTGTTAAGTTCAATGTAATACTAATTTTTAATCATGATATTAATCCTTTCCCAAACAAGATCTGATTTTGACGCTTCTGATAGAAAAAGGCTTGGGAAAACATTGAGACAAAATAAGAAAATGCTGATAATCAGCATTTTCTCCTTTTGCCTCAATATTTTCTGTGCTATACTGTACTTAAGGCAATCTCTATCAACATGCATTTTGGTTTTTTGATCAGCTTTCTAAATGGAACACCCTGAAATTTTGCCATTTGGGAATGGGATTAGATAAAGATTTAGGGTGTTTATTAACTGTTATTAAAGTAAAAACCTGAAAGGATAATGACACTGGAATTGAAAATGTAAACTTTTGAATGGAAAACTTTTTGAATGGTTGTGTCTCACCCTTTAATCCATTCCCAAAAGACAAACGTTTGGACCAATTTGAAAAGAGCTGCTAGGCTACAAATTGATTGATATCAAAACAAGAAAAGAACTTAAGAAATATCAAAGCAAAAGAAAAAAAATGCTGATTATCAGCATTTTCTTCTTTTGCCTTGAGATGTTTTCCCAAGCCTTTTCTAACATACCAGTATGTGTCAAAGAGTGTGACTATTTAGAAATGGGTGAAAGATGCAAAGACCCAATTTATGTGAAAGAACAGCACCCATGACAATTGACCCCTAAATTTTCATGCACAGGTTTTACTTTATAGAATTTAGTTCTGTAATGTGTATTACAAAATATAAAGCTTTTAAAGTCTCTTTTTCTGATTGTATCAGACATACATAATCATCAGTGGCGGATCCAGACGGGGTTCTGATGGTTCAAACAAACTCCACTGTGTGGACTAATTGTTTCATGCAGAAATTCAGTCAAAATTGTGTAATATTTTAAAAATAACCCCCCCCTGATTGTATGTCAGAACCCCCTTCGCAGAGATCATGGATCCACTGCAGACAATGTACCTCATGTCCTGTGTTTACTTTCAGACAAGCTAACAAGGCAGCCAACTACTCCGGTGGGACGATGCATCCTGGTCAACCACCGATGCAATATCCTGGTCAACCAGCTGGCCAATATCCAGGTCAGCCCGGTGGTCAATATCCAGGACAACCGGCACCCCAGTATGGAGGACAACCAGCCAACCAATACCCCGGTCAGCCTGTAGGCCAGTACCCCGGCCAGCCTGGTGGTCAGCCTGGAGCCTATCCAGGAGCATATCAAGGTCAACCTGGGGTACCCTACCAAGGTGGGCCACCGCCTGGCGCTCCCCCTGTCCAATACCCACCTCAAGGTATCTATATAGATCTACTGTCATTTTCTGTACCAGTGTAAGCTTTTACCAAATAACAAAAGTTTTAACCCTTTCCCAAACAGCAAGATTTCAGGACTGTTCATTTTGAAAGCAGACAACAAAAGGGATGTTGTTAAAGATAGACTTTGTGTATGATACAACATGGAAAATATTGAGACAAAAGGAGAAACTGCTGGTTATCAGCAGTTTCTGCTTTTGTCTCAATGTTTTACTAAGCCATTTCTTCAAGAGCTGTCAAAACCCGGTCTTGTTTGGGAAAGGGTTAACCAATTAGAATTAAAAGGAGCTGCAGACAATGAAAGTGGTGTCATTTTATGCATGCATAAAAGTTGTACATTATTACATTGGTAATCATTTATTATATGAGATTGGAACTGTTAGGCACATTAGAGCCTACTTTGCAAATTCTGGTAAGACTGTGATTTTTGATGAAGTTTATCAAACATTTGATGACATCCCTAATTTAAAAAAAAGCTTTATAATAGTAATAAGGGCACGCCATACCAGTTCTTGTGTCTAATGTCTACATGTTGTCACATTTAATTACAGGGGCAGGTCCAGGTGGTGTTAATGTACAGTGGAAAGGAGAAATGCCTGATCAAGACATCATGGATGACCCTAATGCAGTCCCTACAGCCCCGTCAGCTCCGCCCCTTGAGAAGATGGACACAGTAGCTGGTTATGACAATGTTGGAGTTTCAGGGGGATTTCTACCTCCACCCTCGTATGATGAGGCCATGAGACAAGAACAACCAGAACGACAGGCTGTCACTGGGTAAGGAGGAAAATGTTAACCTTTTTCCAAATTGCAAACTCTACATGTTAAGATACTCCAACATTGATTATTTTCACAACATAGAAATAGTTTGAATTAGGAAAATCGCAGTGGGGAATGTGGGATGGATAACAACTACGGACAAAATTGCCCTTATTCAGATAAGAAATTGTGCAATAACTTTATTATTTTTGTGTCAATTATCAAGCGGTTTGTTGCATTTATCCCACCTTACTGAGCTCTTTTCTCATATGTATTTCTTATTTGTAGAATCTGTTTAGATCTAACCTATTCCAAAAAGTGATCCCAACTGACCAGAGAAAGAACAAAAAAAATAAGTTTTTTTCTCTGGCCGGTTGGGATCATTATTTAGAAAAGTATACAAAGTTTTTCAAATAAGTCATACATCTGAGGAAGGAGCTCAGGAAGGTGGGTTAATGCAACTGACTGCTTGAACAGGGTGTACAAGGTTCGAACTGCATTATGGGTAATTTCGGTTCCGCAATGGAGAATTTTGTTGAAAATTTCCTCGACTCAGGTAAGTGTTTATCAAATGTTTCCGCCAATTCACGACCGATTTTAAAAAAACTAACGTGGAGTGCCCCCGCCTTAACGAAAGCAATCATCGGATGTTAATTTCACGTCCCAGCACACAGTAATAAAAAAGTTATTGAAGAACGAAATTTGGAAAACGCGTTTTCTGATGGCACCGCCGTGGATAAATTTACAATGGTTTTGAAGAAAAGGAGCTAAAATACCATTGCCCGAGTACGAAAGCATGCTGTGTGTTATCAGAACGAGCCGAACTGCGGTCCGCCTGACCATAACCCTCAGAAATCTGATTAATACCATGAAATTTAAGCAGTTTGCAAAATTGCTCCGCCGTGGAGAGTGTAATAAAAAGCTCCGCCGTGGAGTAAAAACATGTTAAAAGACATGCATTGTGCTTTGCCACCGATAGGAAATGGATCGAACCATACAAATGCATTTTTGTATATCACCTATGTATTATCTTACTTAGATCATGCCTATGTACGTAGTAAGACCGTAAAAAATATAAATGGTGTAATTAAAAATGCAATCCATTCTTCTAGTTCAACAACTCTATGAATCCTATACCGATTTCCATGTTTTCATGTATGAATATGGAAGTACGGGAGACCGGGTCTATCTGCTACACGGGGCAAGTTGTTACACCTACAGCTGCACGACAATGACCTCACGCGCAATGTTCTAACTTTCATGATATGGTGTCTTTTATTTAATTTTTCTTCTATAAAAACTTCTCAAAAGTCAATCTTGGAGATTTAGATAAAAATGCAAATTATAATTGAAAATCTGAAAAAATCGTATGAATGTAAATTGTCTTTGAAATTTCCATTTGACTCAGTTCACCCGGGTAGCTCATCCTACATTATAAATGTGTTTTCACAGACAAAATAAATCTGTTTCTTTGAAATCAATCTTTTCTACAAATGCCACACTGTTTACCCATGTGATTATCTGAAAGTTCAAAAATGTGAATGGGGGAAGTTGTTATATATGGTTTTGGCAACTTGTTACACTGTAATGATACAGTAGACCTATTGTGAATTTGTTTGGTCTCGTAATACAAAGCCTATTCTTCTTTTCCTACAATGATTTCTAGCGGTTTTTGTGTGTGCTTCAAACACATTTAACCAAGTTTTCTCCTCTGGACGTAATAAAAAGGTCCCAAGATATATGAAAACCCTTGTGGAATAGGGTTGTGATGGTAAATGGTAAAGACACCGACCTTAATAGGTAGGACGAACTGTCCATGATGACCAGAACCGAAACGTTTAGCCCTATAATGATTTGCTGAATTTGAAATGGTCATTCTATCTATCTGTGTGGTCATCCTGGATCCGCCCTTGCTGCCCAAGTTCGTTAAATATGACAGACTTCCGAATGCCATATACCTGAAAATTTCTCGATCAAAGACTTCAAAGTTGGTTACAATATTTTCGTCCAGGGTCACATTAGGTCTTGTCCCAGGTGTACCTATTTTACAAAAAAAGAGAGGAATTTTTTATATATAAATCCTATAAAATTATTCTAGTCAGCCATGATTCATGAAAGCTAACAGCGCGAGTTTTTATAGATCTTTTGAAACATAAAAAAGAAATAAAAAAAGGCACCGATTTCTTTGATGGGATTTGATTATCATACAAAAGTGAATATATTGCTGTAATGCTTCAGAAACAGACAATCCAGCTCCCATGTAACTTTTAAGGGCTATTGACGGCTAAACCATATGTTAACCATATGACATCATGGAAATGTGTATAAAATGTGTATCAATACTGGTTCAGCTATGGTTAGAAAAATAATCTACAGAAGTAATTGCATCCTGTTTTATCCCAATAGGGAATCGTTTTCAAATAAAGAAGTACATTTTCAACTGTGTAATTGAAAAGAATATAAAGCTGTAACAATCTTTTACTGAATCATTGGAGGCCTTTCACATCATGTAAATTTATTAGTAGCTCTTGGAGCAAAAACACTACATTGATCAAAACTTGGAAGGGCAACTTTGGGTGTTTTAACCGCACGGGTTCTAGACGTCTTTTCTATTTCATAACAATTGGCTTGACCTTTATGCATGTCATAGTGTCACTAATGACGGTGCATACACAATGTGACCAAATAGTAAAGAAAACTTGCAATGTGTACATGTATATCTATTTTGGCTTGCATAAATGTAATTTTGTAAATAAAGGTAATATTTATATTTAATCTATATTTTTCTCTGATGAGTTTTTTGACATGAATATTGCTTTAGGTTTGTACTGTATGCTACTGTTGATTTTACTGAATAAAAAATGTTTTAAGGAGCGCAATTAAATTTTCATTGGAAACAAGTTTTGGACCAAAACATCACCTTCATCAATAAAATGTATTAAATGACATTGTTACCGATTTTGGATTTCTATGTAATTTAGCTCAAAGTAAGAGGAAACATATAGCATGTTTTTGTGATAATATGGTATCTTGACAAAGACTCCAACATACTAAACTTTGGAATTCAATGTTACTCTTTTCGCAAATTTTACTGAAAAATATGCACATTTTAATGATTGATTCAATAAAAAAACATTCACAATAATTTCCTGAAATATGTTTTCTTGTATGAATGTAATGCCTTATGTATCTCGGAGAAAATTCAATTGACAGATCTTGAAAATACATAAAACTGAGGTTTTGGGACACATGAAAATGGGGACATGTTTCGTGTCATAGCGGGAATAAGTCAAGGTGCCTTTTTGGAATCTAAGACACTAATTGCATTTTCATAGCTTTTATATGGTCATTATCATCATGAAAATTCATGAGTGGGCAGATTTTCAATTATAACTTGCTTTCTTATTTAAATCTCCAAGATTGACTTTTGAGAAGATGATATAAAAGAAAAATAAAAGATAAAAGATACCATATCATCAAAGTTAGAACATTGTGTGTGAGGTCATTGTCGTGCAACTGTAGGTGTAACAACTTGCCTCGTGTAACAGAGAGACCCGGTCTCCCCTACTAACATATTCATTCATGAAAACATGGAAATCGGTGTAGCACTGTGTTCATTAGGTTACAAGCAGCCCATGAATTTTACCCGGAAGGTTAACTGTACATGGATTAGACAGCTATGCAATGAATGTAATTCTATCTCAACTCTGACCTCAAGTACTGGTCATGGTATGTTATCAGTAGATCTATCAAAATACTGTCTGACTGACCAGCGTCCAGGCTTCGCATTTTTCCAGTTTTAATGATATATAGATGTCAAAGTACTGAAAGTACAGTAAGTATATCATATACAAATGTGACAAATTGTATGTAGAGGAGTAACCATTGTTTGTTTTGCACTTGTTGTTGCTCATGACATCTCAATGTTTGATCAGTGTACAAACTTGGGCGTAACAATATCATTTTCAGCATTTAATGATTTGTAATTTTGTTTTCAAAATTTATATTCTAAATGCAAAACGTAACAAAAATTGATTGTTGAAACTTCTTTTTAGTGAGTCAGGACTTTATCTCTCTGGATCCCTTGTGTTGGCGTCGCGTCCCGTTTGTTAAATCAATTTCTTCATTTCCCACAATTGTTTTGTACGGAGAAAGATTCAGAAATATAAAATTGCATTCATTGAAAATTGTCGTCTACAGCATCTTTGAATTTGGATTACCCTGAAATTTTGCCGTCTAGTAATGGTTTGAAAAGACAAACTATGTCTTCGACTTTAAAAACCAACAGAAAATGCAAAACATATACAGTCTTGGCTAGATAAGAAAAGAGTTTTAGAAACGGTTTCAGGTACCACATTGTGATAAAAATTATAGTTGGTTTTGTAATATATGGATAATAGTATACATTATTTTCCCCAGATTTCTTATCAGTGTCTAAGACCGTTGACGACAAAACGGATGCTGATGAAGATTAAAAAAATAACAATGCAGCTCAAGATATTGAGACAACAAGAGAAAATTGTGGTTATATTCATTTTCTTATATTACAACAATGTTTCCGAATCTGTCTCTTACAAAGACTCCAAAACTATGAAAGTTTGGACAAGGGTCCTCACTTCCCCAAATTAGACTAAATGTTTTACGTCACCACTACGGAAGGCATTAGAAAACATTGATGAAAGAGAGAAGAAAATGCTGACAACCAGCACTCTCTATCTTTTCCCCAATGGCGTCTATGCTATGACGTTTAAATACTCTGATTTTTAAACAAAGGGGCCTACATTTTTGTCTGCAACACCCTTGAAATTAGACAGACCTTTAAATTTGTTGTTTATGGAATTGTAAAGCAAAACTGGAGCACTCTAGGTCATTTGATAACAAACTTGTCGAAATTTGAAAATGTTGAAGAGTTGGCTTTGTTCTGTCGATAAGTACCATTCAACATAAAATTCCAACAATGTTTTATCTCTAGGGTACTTGTTTAGCCCTCTCTTCATTTTAAACCTTTCCCACGCACAACCTGGCTTTGTCAGGCCTGGTAGAACCTGCTAGAGGAAACATTGAGAGAAAATAAGGAATTGCTGATAATCAGCAATTACTCTTTTTCCCCTCAATGTTTTTTATGCCCCCGATAGGGAGGCATCATAAATTTGACTTGTCCGTCCGTCCGTCCGTCCGTCCGTCTGTCTGTCCGTCCGTCCGTCTGTCTGTCATTCCGTCCAAAAACTTTAACATTGGCCATAACTTCCTTATTACTTAACATATTCGCTTCATACTTTACCACAACATTCCTTGGTACATTACCTTTCTGTAGGCACATACTTTGGTGACCTTGACCCCTGGATGACCTTGACCTTGAACATAGATTGGCCATAATTTAAAATCAAAGCGGTGTCGGGGGCATTGTCATCTTACAGTGACAGCTCTTGTTGCCTAATAATATGCAAATATTCTACCCTTGACATGAGTTATGTTGTCGTCTGCGACAACTTCCAAATTGGATCAGTCTAAAAAATTCACCGTTTGGAAAAGGGTTGTACGGTTGAGAATTGAATATATCGTCGTTTTTCAACGAAGATCTCGTAACTGCAGCTTAAAACAAGCTGCAGTTACGAGGTTTTTGTTGAAAAGCAACTATATCGACCTTCATCGATGCTGGATGGTATGTTAGGTTCAAATGAAGTAGGGAACAACAATAATAATCTTTTTATCCAGTTAACCAGTTAACAACACCTAGTTTTGATGTCTCTAATACAAACAGCTTGGGAAAACATCGAAGAAATAGAAGAAAATGCTGATAATCAATCTTTTCCTGGTTATCTTTCACACAAACAGTATCTTATTAGCATCTTTCATGTGACATAAGTGTCTTCATCAGTTTTCGAATTGGACCACCCTAAAATTATGTTGTTTGAGAAAGGGTTAAACTGTTATGATATAAAATACTTAAACCATAATCCGTAATGAATGATGATCCAACATAATATAAGAGCCGAAATATCAATGATTTATCAAGGAAAGGAGATAAAATCTAGTCAAGTGTTACGCTAGGTAATTTATGGGTCTCATGCTGGGTTTTACTGACCACTCGGAGATCAGGAATCTGATAAGCACTTGTTAATGGAGTGAGTATACAAACAAGTAACGGTCAAGGAATCTTCACTGGTGAGGTAGTCAGATACATTTGATTATTAGATTGGTAGGATCAACGAGATTGTAAAATAATATAAAAAGCTTTGTAAGCTGCCTTAACCATTTTCTAAACAAGACATGGTTTTGGTGTTCCTAGTAAGAATATTTTTCGATAACATTGAGGGAGAAGAATAAATTGCTGATTATCATTTTCCAAAAATATTTTCTATGTTGTAATATACACAAAAGTGACATTTCATTTTTATGATATCAGTTTTTTGTTGTCTCCAACTCTTTTTAAATTTAGACAGTCTAAACCTGGGTCGTTCGGGAGAGGGTTGAAAAACAATTCATTTTAACGGCGAACCACTTAAATTGTACAATTACGGAGACGCATGAAAATCAATGGAAAATACCAAATACATAAAATGATTGCTGGCATATAAAGTTATTCTAAATTATGAGTTATTTTAAAAGCGTTTATGTGTACTCTCCGAGTAAAGCACTAAAACAATACGACGTTAACTGTGTCATGCCAAGTTTACATTTTACGGTCTTACTACGTACATAAGCATGATCTTAGTAAAATAATACATAGGTGATATACAAAAATGCATTTGTATGGTTCGATCCGTTTCCTATCGGTGGCAAAGCACAATGCATGTCTTCTAACATGTTTTACTCCATGGCGGAGCTTTTTATTACACTCTCCACGGCGGAGCAATTTTGCAAACTGCTTAAATTTCACGGTATTAATCAGATTTCTGAGGGTTATGGTCAGGCGGGTCGCAGTTAGGCTCGTTCTGATAACACACAGCATGCTTTCGTACTCGAGCAATGGTATTTTAGCTCCTTTTCTTCAAAACCATTGTAAATTTATCCACGGTGGTGCCATCAGAAAACGCGTTTTCCAAATTTTGTTCTTCAATAACTTTTTTATTACTGTGTGCAGGGACGTGAAATTAACATCCGATGATTGCTTTTGTTAAGGTGGGGGCACTCCACGTTAGTTTTTCAAAATCGGTCGTGAATTGGCGGAAATATTTGATAAACACTTACCTGAGTCGAGGAAATTTTCAACAAAATTCTCCACGGCGGAACCGAAATTACCCTAATGCAGTTCGAACGTTGTACACCCTGTTGAAAAAAGATGTAGAAATAAGAAAGTTATTGCACAACTTCTTACTTGAAGCAGGGCTAATTTGACCGTAATTCTATCCATCCCATGATGCACAATGCCCAAGGTGAAAATATTGTAAAGAAAGAAAATGCCATATTTTCTTTATTATAAATTCATTTGAGCCAAGATCTGGGAAAAGGTCCTTTAAGGCTTTTGAGCCTAACATGGTTAAAGATAATCCTGCATATACACGCAGTCTGATCATGAACTACGTTAATCTCCAATAGATTCTTCGTGACCTGTAGCAACTGTGAGACAGAAACATGGATCCCACTCAAACTGCTTTTAGACACCGGCTGGTCGTTAAACACTGCTTTCTAAAATGCTATTAGGGACCTTTTTCCAGATCCTGGCTCATTTATTTTTCTTCCATATTCAGGTTACCAAAGATACAAGAAGATGAAGCCAGAGAAGCTCTCCTGTCATTTGTGGCTGAACATTGTTGTTATGGTAAAGGTGCTGCACAAGGACTGACATTCAGAGATCTGCAACATTCTAGTGCTTTTCATGTAAGTATTTACCCATTTCTGTAACATTTTATACTTTTTAAATGAGCCAGGATCTGAAAAAGGTCCCTTATAGCATTTGAGACTACCATGTTTCCAGATCAGTATGTGCCTTAGAGCAATCTGAACAGGGTCAATGTTGCTGTTTTGCAGTTGTGACAAATCATGGACAAGCTATTTTAGGACAGCATGGATCCAGATCAGACTGTGCGTTTGCACAGGCTGGTCTGGATCCAGGTTGTTCTCAAATGCTATAAAGGATGTCTTTCCAGATTCTGGCTCAAATCTTTCTGAAACACCATCATTATAGACCACTCCAAAATGATAGGCATTCAGATGACGAAATATATGTCGCAAAAAAGAGATGTACAGATGAGAGAGGTATTTGCTTTTTGAAACACAAAATATTTTTTAATGTATCAAACACTATATTGTTTGTAATCTTGGAAATCATTCTGGAGACATTTCAAATGAGCACCCATAATTATAGAGTTTGGGATTACCGGTTTAACAAAGCAGTTGTTTTTATAGAAATGATTTTGTCAGCCCACTTGAAATGATAGGAGCTGCTTCAATATGACATAGATCATGTCAAATGCAGAATCAAAGAGTTTGCAATTTAAGTTTAAAAAGAAATTTTGTGTACACCACTTTTGTTATAATATTTTATTGCTGTATTTAATCATTGTTTCAGTATACACTGGAGACATTTGGAGAAAGTAGATCTACATGCTGGGCCTACGAGCCTTATTCAGGTACAGGGTGGTCTGTAATATTGATACATAAACAATGGTTGGTGTCCTTTTCCCACAATGATATAAGAAAGGTTAAGTGCAATACTGTTGTAATTGCCTATAAATGAATATGATTATACTGCTTCTGTGGTCTGGTTGGCAGGGTGTCTGTCTTGACAGCAGGTGGTGGCAGTTTCGAAACCGAAAGGAAGCCTGTCTGCCTAGATAAAGAACAGTTTACTCTAGACCCATCTTTATCAGAGGCACAGCATCTAGGAATCAGGAGGCACTATGCAATCTGACAAAATTGTCTTGTAAGCCAAAATAGTCTCATTCAATAGAAGTTACATTGTAACAAAGAAAGCTCTTTTTTCTTTTTATTCTTGTCCTGATGACTTCAAATTTTGTTTCAAGTGAATTGCCACTTTTTGTAGAAGTTTATCCCAAGTCTTTGTTACAATAATTGACTAGAAAGCAGACAATGCAATGTAAGATCAGACTGCGTGCTACACTAGTTTAATGACAAAAATGAAAAAAAGAGAGAAATGGTTATTTATGAAATGATAAATGTTAGGAGCAAACACATGAATAGGATCATTTTTAAAAGCCATGAAAGAGGGCCTTCCATAAATATTGCCAGTCCACAAACTAACTTTATCTCATTCATATGATAATTACCATACTCAATATAATATATAAGTACATATGTTTATTGTCATGAGAAGGGTACCAAATGTTGACACTGTATCAGATATTTTGTATCACCCTGTATGTTAAATACTTTGGCATGAGAGAAGAATTAAGTCTGATCAAAATTCAATGCTATAGAATCTAGTAATAGAAAACAAGGCATTTCCTTTAACCCCTTCCTAAACAGCAAAGTGTAGACTGTTTTGATTTGACAGCTGCAGCAGATGACAGAATTGGTGTAGATAAATATGAAATATATGCACAGTGTAGCACAGAAAATATTGAAGCAAAAGGAGAAAATATTGCGAGTCAGCATTTTCTTTTTTGCATCCTTGTTTTACAGGTGTATTCTCGTAGAGATGTCAAAACAAGGACATGTTTGGGAAAGGTTTTAGTTAAGATACTCCATTTCTCTTTAGAGAGAGAATCATTTAGGGTATATCTTTTTCCATTTTCTTTTAATGTTTGTTTGCAATGAAAGTTCTTAGAACAGTCATGCAGAAGGACTTTTTATGCCCCCGTATCAAAAGATTGGATGCATATTGTTTTACTCGTGCCTGTCTGTCTGTCTGGCCATCTGTTTGTCTGTCTGAAAACTAAATATTGGGCATTTCGGGGGCATTGATGTTTAACAAACACATCTTGTTTTTAAAGCTTTCTGTTATGCCCGCATCAAAACCAGAAACTGTGTTGAAAAGGGTTTACCCTTTACGGAGTGCAGAAATTTTAGACTACTGCCATTTGAAAGGAGTTGTAGAAAACATACTGGTCAAAAGTTGCCATTGTGTACATGTATGTTTAGCTTAGAAAATGTTATTTGCTAAAGAAAAACTTGCTGATTATCAGCAATTTCTTCTTTTCTCTTGATGTTTTCCCAAGGCATTTAGAACGGGGTTGATCTACATCAAAACCAGTCTTTGTGCTAGAAATGGCCGATTGTAGAAAAACTTTATATTTGTCACACTGAAAGAGACCTTATGTGAAGTCAATAACCCTTTCCCTAACAAGACCTGGTTTTGACGTCCCTAATAGAATAGGCTTGTGAAAACATTGAGACAAAAGAAGAAACTGCTGATAACCAGCAGTTTCTCCTTTTGCCTCAATATTTTCTTGACTATATCACACACTATGTGAATCTTTATCAACATCCATTTTGTCGTCTGCAGCAGCTTTTGAATTGGACCACCCTAAAATTTTGTCGTTTGGGAAAGGGATAAAACCAAATTTCAAGAAACTGAGCAGACCCAGCAGAGGTCAGCTAGATGTCATATTTTTAAAATGGAACGTAAGAAAGAGAAAACATTATAGATTCACAAAATTACTAAATACCTAGCAGTGAAAAATTTCGATCCTAGTCATCAGCACAGACTGACTAGAGTCGATATTTTTTACATTTTTTCTCATAAGGTTCCTTTTAGAGTGAAAGGTCACATTTATACAATGTTCTATCAACCTGTGTACAGGTCAGCCTATAGATGGACCTCAGAATGGCCCTGCTCCAGGACCCTGGCAGATACAGGCTCAACCTCCCACAATGTTTCAAGATCAAAAAACCCATATTGAGGTGCCACATACAGCCTCTATCAAGGTAGGTTCAACTTTGTTATGGTTAACTCCCCCAAACAGTGACACCTTTTCATGAACAGTTTTATTGCTTTTGAAAATGTTAAAGAAAAGGATGAAAATGCTGATTACCAGCATGTCCTTTTTTATTATACGCCTGAAAGGTCGTATTATGTTATGGCCCTGCTCGTCGGTCTGTCTGTCCGTCCGTCTGTCTGTCCGTCCGTTAGCAATTTCTTGTGTGCGCAACTCCTACAGTTTTGATCGGAATTTGATCAAACTTGCCACAATAAATGTCCATGGTGTCTAGTTGTGCACCTCGCTTACGGAATTCAGATAACTCTTTTCGTTCTTGAATTATCTGCCCTTGAATTAAAGAAATGCCCATTTTCTTGTGTGCGCAACTTCTCCTACAGTTTTGATCAGAATTTGATCAAACTTGCCACAATGAATCTCCATGGTGTCTAGTTGTGCACACTGCTTACGGAATTTAGATAACTGTTTTCGTTCTTGAATTATCTGCCCTTGAATTTAAGGAAAAATGCCCATTTTCTCAAAAATGCCCATTTTCTCCTGTACACTACTTCTACAGTTTCAACCAGAATTTAATCAAACTAGCCACAATGAATCTCTATGGTGTCTTGTTGTGCAAACAAAATTTTGATAACTTTTCATGTTTGAATTATCTGCCCTTGAATTGAAAAAATGGCCAATTTTTACTGACAAGCCCCTTTCGGGCGTATATGCGCCGCTCTGCGAAGCTCTTGTTCCTTCAATACTTTCCACCCTTTCAAAGAGAAAATTCACTCTGACAGTCACATTAATTATATCATCTGCAACACCTTCAAATATTGGATAGTTCTGGACTTTGTTGTGAAAGAAAATGGCTTCAATGGATTTGTTTTTCCGCCTGTTTCAGAAACTGATAGCTATGAAATGGAATTGTCATACTCTGTAATGTTTCTTCTGTACAGATTAGTGATTAAGATAACAATATAGGGTTAATTGAAACTCATAACTGTACTGCCATAAGGTTTAATCACCAAAGTCATAAAAAAGACAAAGGAATTATTATGATGCGTGCAATGAGACTGGCTTCTATTAATCGCTTTCTTTCATTATTTCAGCCCTGTCACAACTGCCTAGCTATGGGTAGAATCAGATGTCACAGATGTCATGGCCGAGGAAGGGTAAGCATAGCTACAGTAAAGAGGGTGTAATGGCTATTCAAAATACATTAATTGTTGTAATACTTATTGTTCATCAAAAACTATGTTATTGGTACTTATTAAATCATTACCACACACAGGCATTTTGATGCCCCACAATATAAAGGCTTTGGAAAACATTGTGGGAAATGACAATATTGCTTTTGACAAGTAATTTCTTCATTTCACACAATTTTGTCTACCCCAAAACACTAAAAAAATCTAAATTTCATTCCCTTGAAATTTTCTTCTGCATCATCTTTGAGTTTGGACTAGTCCAACACTTTTTGTTTGGTGATGGGTGAAAATCGTCTCATTTTCTTTTGCCTTGATGTTTTTCAAGCGTCTTTGTTTTCCAAGCCCTTTCCATGAGAGACGTCAAACCAAGCCTTGTTTTAGAAAGGTTTATGAAACAGTGGTTTTGAACCTAGACCAGCTCAAAATAGAAAACTTGTCCACATTGAAAAAGAAATCTATTCATTTCTTTATTTTTATGCAACTTCTCATTTAAATTACATGGCTCATATAAAGGGGCATCTCATCAATATGCATCTTTCCATGTCAAGTGATATCAAGGTCAAAGCCATCTTTCAAATTCAAGGTCATCTATCAAGGTCACAATGGAGCATTTGTGTTTCCCAAGCACACCTTGTTTAGTCTTACATATTGTCAGGACATAAAACCCTTTCATTCACTCATTCTTTCATGCATGTATTCTTACATTCATTCATCCACTGTTCTATTCCTTTTATTCCTTATGTATGCATTCATTCATTTGTTTATTCATTCATTCAATTATTTATTCATTCATGCAACCTTTCATTGATTAATTAATTCATTCACTCATTCATGCATTCATTCATTCATTCATTCTGGTTTCATTCATTTATTCATTCATTTCATTCATCCCATTCATTCACTCATTCTTTCATGCATGTATTTTTACATTCATTCATTCACTGTTCTATATGTGCAGGTTAGGTGTTCTTTTTGTCATGGTAGTGGTCACAAGACAGTATACCGTAATGGAGAACATGAGCGTGAACGATGCAACTTCTGTCATGGCGATGGTCGGAAAAGGTTAGTTACAATCTCTATAAATATCCCTAATAAGACCTTGGGACGTATTCACCAACATTTCCTTATTGAATGTCTTAATCCAAATTACATTACAAGCCATCTCATTGGACAAAGATGTATGTCCTGGCCAATCAGATGAGTTGTTGTGTAATTTTAAAAGAAAACTTGGAATTAGACTTGTTTGTGAATACCACCCCTAGTCTTGACATCCCTAAAAGACAAGCTAAGGGAAAACATTGAGGCAAAAGAAGAAAATGCTGGTAACAAGCATTTTCTTCTTTTACCTCAATATTTTCTCTGATGTACCGTTTTTGTACAAATATCATCTTTATCAACATTCAACATCAATCTTGTTGTCTGTAACAGCTGTCAAATTGGACCATTCTAAACTTTTGTCATTGGTTAAAGGTTTAATTGTTTATTTTCTTTGTACAGAATAGCTGTTCTCATTGTCATGGTTCAGGTCATAAGACCTCGTATGAAGGAGATCAGAATGAGTCATGCAGTTTTTGTCTCGGTAGCGGTGATGAAAGGTCAGTCACAGTGCCATGTAACCGTGCTGTGCTTTTGTTGTGTATTGCATGTAGCATGAGTATCTGGTTACAAGTTGCTTTGATATGCTTCACTGGTGCTTAGAACCTGATGACTTCTAGTTAGACCACTGTTGTAACAATATGTAAATCAATATAGTATAAATAGAGATTTGCATTGTCGTTTATTGTACCCATTCGTACCAGAGACACAACTAAGTTTGGTGACACGAATTAGGATTAGAATCTGCATTAGGATGAGAATTTAGATAAAATGTTGGACTTAATTCTGGACTTTTAGAAGTCGATTTTTTATTCCATTCTGTACTTTGCTGTTGGTGTTAATCAAATTAGATTACATGAAAAGTTGTGACAGGAACAATGGCATAGGCCTTTTAAAGTGTTCCAAGTATTGAATCATTTAAATTGAAGCGAGAAAATTCTAATCTGTCAAGCGGATTGGAATACTAGATGAAATCATTCAAGTATTTTGTAACAGGGTCTAGCGTAACTGATAAGATTCAATGGCATTTGCTATTGCTCCAATTATCTTGACCAGAAGAGCAGCAGATCTTGGAAACTCTGGATAATACAGGGGTTTAACCCTTTCCGAACTTCTTAGATGATCCAATTCAAAAGCTGCTGCAGACGACTAAAGGGATGTTGTTAAAGATATAATTTGTGTATAAGATGGCACAGAAAATATTGAGACAAAAGGAGAAACTGCTGGTCATCAGCAGTTTCTTCTTTTGCCTCAATGTTTCCCCAAGCCTTTTCTATCAGGGATGTCAAAACCAGGTATTGTTAGGGAAAGGGTTAAAACACTATGACAAAGAAGTACAAAGTTTATAAACTTGTTTTAGGCCTAGGGAACATTTTGAAAACACAAAAATCATTTGACTGTCACACAAGGAAACCAACAGGAAACTTTATTCATGAAGGAGCAGGAAACATTATGGTTTATAATGATATGCTGATATGTTTTATGTTTGCATGTATGTTTTAGTAGATTTTAAATTTGTAAAGCGCTTTTTAATGTACAACTGTATTTCATTTTATTTACTTCAACCGGCTTTTGACACACACAGTGTTCTTAGCCAATACAACAAACAATACAACAGTTCAAATATACAATAGTTACACAGTTCGTAACAAATAACGAATGGAGAAAAAATTAAGATAAACATATGTATGATAAAAACATTATATTATAAAATGAAAATCAGGATGATTTATATATGTCATGTTTAATGCAATGGATTTCACAATTTGTCAATTATGAGTGTTGTGATTGTAGACAGCTTACTGTATGACTGGTAATTTCTGCAGCAACATATTTTTTGCGGAATTTTGCACTCTTTTTCTCTACCAAATTTATTAAATATCACCTTATTTGACCATAGTTATATATGATGCATTTCTTTGCTCTTTCTGTTCCAGATGCCATACTTGCCATGGTAATGGTATGATAGTTTGTAACTGCTGCAATGGCTACTGTAACCTTAAATGTTACATTAAACTGACAATCGTCTGGTGAGTTACTCTTTTCATGGGCCCTCCATTTGCTTTAAAATAGGATGTGTACTGCATTGTACAAATTCTAAATATTTACTGTTTTACTAAGCGGCTAGCTTCAATCACTTTCAAAGTTTACTAAATTAGTATTACATGTGCTTAACCCTTTTCCAAACAGGACCTGGTTTTGACGTCCCTAATAGAAAAGGCTTGGGAAAACATTGAGACAAAAGAAGAAACTGCTGATAACCAGCAGTTTCTCCTTTTGTCTCAATATTTTCTATGCCATATCTTAGACAAATTCTGTCTTTGATAACTTCTATTTCGTTATTTGTGGCAGTTTTTGTGGATCACCCAAAAATTTTGTGTTTGGGAAAGGGTTAAAGGAAAATGTCAAGGTTGGCCCAGATTGTAATCTTGGTAGAACTGTGTTTCTCTTGTGGTTGTAACAGAAAAATGCAAACTAACATTTGCAAATATTTTTATACAACTGTCAGATTTCCATTGAACAAATTAAAGGCCCGGTCACATAGGTTTCTACGTCCACATGGGTCCCGTTTTAGACATGTTCCGACAGTGATGCGGTTATGGAGTTGTGTATGTGACCAGGCCTTAACCACTGCAAAAGTATTTATAGATTTTTATATGTATGTATCTGTAGGAAAAATCATGTTAAAGACCACATAGTGGAGCGTACGGCCCTGCCTGATGCCCTCGTTAGAAATGTGTCTGGTCAGGTCGCATTTGAAGAACAACAACTTAGGGTATGTAATTAATTACTGTACTTATTTATACTTTCTTTTAATAATTATGGAATCTGCTCCTATACACAGACTAGTTTTTGTAAGAATAGATGTTTTGTTGGGCACCTTGGTCTAGTGGAAGGATGTGTACTTCAGAATGAAGGAGTTACTAGTTCAAATTCCATCCATGCCATCGGATTTTTCTGAGCAAACAAATGATATCCAAAGTTATGTATCTTCATCCAATATCATCTTCATATAAATGGGTACACATGGTATAAGAAGACAATATATTTTGCAGTCAGATATGCCATTTGTTTAGTTTTTCGGTTTTCGAACGTTCAGGCAACAAACCAAACATGTGAAAAACAAAGATTGTTCACAGCTACTTAGAATTTGATCATGTTTAAAATGTAGAGTTGATCTAAAAAGAACTGAGAAATTTTGAGAAAATGAATCGAACTGTTCCTTGTTTTAGGTATGGCCAATTAATCACTTTCCTGACCCAGAGATCAACATGGCATCACAGAGAATAGTACAGGAGCAGTCTGCTGCCTACCCTACTGAGAGATTACTTATGCAGGTAGGTAATTAATCGAGGGGTCAGCGCAAAACTATTGTAAGTGCCTATATTTATATAGGCACTTACAATAGTGTTGCACTGACCTCTCAAAATTTTATAGGCTACCAAAAGGTAATTTTGAATTGTTCTGAAGACGACAAAATAGATGTTGTTGTAGGTAAGATTAGTGTATGTTATTGCAAAGAATATTTAGACAAAAGGAGAAAAAGCTGGTTTCATCATTGTCTGCTTTTGCCTCAATGTTTTGACAAGCTTTTTCTTTTACGGTAATGAAAAGCAGGGACTGTTTAGGAAAGTGTTAATAATATACCAAACAATCACCTGTTTAACATGACTTTTAGAATATGGTTGAGAGAGAAAAAAAAAAAAAAACGGCAATCATTCCTCTTTTGTCAATATTTTCTACATTGTTAAATCATTCAAAATTTCAGGTTTGATGTTTGGAATTTAATGTCACCTGAAATCTTATTTGATATGTACAGTCCTAAAAATGTCGTAGTTTGAAGAGGTTCTTGGCCAAAAAAATTTTGGTTGATTCAAATTCAAAGGTTTAACAGATGACAAAATAAATGTGAAAATAAGTTTAACAAGATGTGTCTGTGAAACATGAATGCCCTCGAAATGGCCAATGTATAGTTTTTGGACAGACAGACAGATGGACAGACAGACATGAGTAAAGCAACATGCCCCCAATCTTTCGATATGGGGGCATGAAAGGGGGCATGAAAATTTACTTGCTACATGGATAGCATTGAAAACATCGAAACAGTAGACATAGCATAATGATCTTTGAGGATGGAAATGCTGAATGACAGCATTTTCTTCTTTTCCCTCATGGATTTATAATCTAACATTCAGGCATTATTTTGAAAACTGTTATTTTGTTTTATTTACAGAGACACAGAGTGAGAATTATTCCAGTGACCCAAGCCTATTACAAATGGAAAGGACAAGATTTGGATTTCTTTGTGTATGGGTTTGAGAAGAAAGTCTACGCACCCTCCTACCCACAACAATGCTGCTGCGGCTGTACAATTTTATAAACTATGAGTCTTGTCGTCAGAGCAACAGATAAGAGGGGTGAAGACATTCCAGTGATTTTTTTACCTGCACATCCTGCATCTTTTACTCATAATATGGTCTCTGGGATGCAAAGTTTTAATTCTGGCGAGTCCCAGGATGCAACAATTTTTACAGATTTCTTATTAAAAATAGTGTATTAGACTCGCTAAGCTAGTAGCTGGACTCATTGATATGGAATCCAGGGAGTCCCCAGGACTCACAGTCTTGAAATTGTAAAGAAATCACTGCATTCTGATATTATTTTTATTTCAAATCCAAACCCTATATTGTGGGTACTCATTGGAATTGTCTCGATGAGACAATTCCAATGAGTACCCACAACATAGGGTTTGATAAACATTTAGTGAAATATTTCATTTTGAAAAGCCTTGGCTTTACTCCCTCTTATCTGTAGCTGTATGTCTTGTCATGCAATCCGGGGAGGTATTCACCAATATTTCTAAATGGATTTCCTAAATTAAAATTACATTACAAGCCATCTGATTGGATGAGACACATGTCACAATTAGATGGATTGTTTTGTAACTTTAAAGATAAACTTAGAATAAGACTGGTTGGTGAATTCCATTACTTATGCTGCGATTTTACTCTCATAGCTACAGATTAGAGGGGCAATGGCTGTACAAAAATGTGGTATTTCATTTATTGATTATCGAACCCTATATTTAAGGTACTCATTAGGACCATCATATCGAGGCAATTCTAATGAATTCCCTTAATTAAGATAGGGTTTGGATTTTGAAGATAAAATTTAGAATGTCTTTACCCTCTCTTATGTTTTGCTCCAACTCTAAACTTTGTCATCCAATGCGATATTGCTGTTGTACATTGTTGTAGACTTTGATTAGATCAAACTTTTGTAAATTGACTTGAATTTACACATATAATGTATGACAAAAGATCTAGCAAAAGAGCCATTATTGCATTTTTTGGATCAACATTTATCCAGATCAACTTATAGATAAGTACAATTTGATCCTGGACCTTGCTACACTTTATGAGTTTTCGCAGGGAATGAAACCGCTATTCAAGAACAGTTGATCTTGATTCATGTTTATTTCATATGCTGAAAGGGACCTTTTTCCAGATCCTGTCACATTCATTTTTTTTATGTGAAAGTGATGTTATTCTGTTAGAGAAGCATTAGTGTTTTAGAAACACACATTGTTTATTGTTGTATTCTTGTGATTCGATACTTGGTATGTTTAATCCCTACTATAGTAGCTTTACCAGGCAGTCTAGATATAGAACAGTATTCATTTTTAGCGAGCTGGGACTTTATGTCCGGGGAGCTAATGTCACAGCCCTAGTGTCGTCTTCAAAAACTTTAACCTGGTTTATATATCAGGCACTATTTGAGATACAGTCTTGATACTTCACACATGAATACCTGCTGCCAAGACCTTTCATTTGGGACCATGACCTTTGACCTAGTGACCTTGACCTTGGAGTTTGACCTACTTTTAAAAAACTTTAACCCGGCCTATATCTCGGCCATTTTTACAGATACAGCCTTGATACTTCACACATAGATACTTCTCAGCAAGACCTTTCATTTGAGACCATGACCTTTGACCTAGTGACCTTGACCTTGGAGTTTGACCTACTTTTCAAAAACTTTAACCTGGCCTATATCTTGCACTATTATAGATAAAGCCTTGATATTTCACATATGGATACTTGGTACAATGACCTTGACCTTGAGACCATGACCTTTGACCCAATGACCTTGACCTTTGACCTTGGACTCTTTTTTGTGACAAGCTCTCATATAGGCGAGCTATGTTGTCCGCGGACAACTCTTGTTTTATATTGGTGTAAACTGTCTGTTTCTGTACATATTGACTTACCCCAAAACACTGCGGAAGTTGTGCCTTCTTATAGACTGTGATCAGACATTGTAATGATGAGCATGGTTATTATAGCTTTTGTCAACAATGCATTCCAAGATCAGCTAATGAGCCTAGATAGCTCAGTCAATAGCTAGATGTTGTTGGTTGGAATGCAACCTTGGAAACCATCCTTCCTGACATTAGACAAAAGTCATCTTGCTTTCAAAGTATATAAATTGTTTATTAATCGTCTTAGTGGGATGAGCAGCTGGAGGCTCGGATAAGGTTTTGTATTTGTACTGATGGGATGAATACCATGAATACATGGTAAGGTGTGCCAGCCACTGAAATATAACTGGAAAATTGTTGAATGTGGCATTAAATCATTCCAATTCAATCCAATTCAAGATTAGCTTGTGCTAGCATGCAGTATGTACTTAGTATACATTTTATGCTTTAGAAGACTTAAGATTAATTACATTAATTACATTAATTAAATAAAAATGTTCTAATACTAAAGTACATTTTGTCCATAATAATAAAGAAAAGAAAAGAAAAAATACAGAAAATTCTAGCAATGTTTAAAGTTGTAAATATTTACATCTAGTTATATTGAGACAGTACCATACAATATTGTTTATGTAAAAACATGTAGTATTCTATATTTGTATGTGATGCTTTTATACTGATTTCCACAGAGCATTTGTCTTACAAGATATGCCTTATCTTTTAATCCGGTGATTAACATGGTTTTTGCCATGAATTTTTATGCCCCCTTATCGAAAGACTGGGGGCATATTGCTTTACCACGGTCCATCCGTCTGTCGGTCATTCGGAAAACTTAATGTGAAAACTTGATGTTGACCTTTCCTCCAAAAATTACCATTTCGGGGAAAAATTACCATTTCGGGGGCATTAGTGTTTCACAAACACATCTTGTTTTATGACATTTTAGACCAAAGATGAATTAGTGTGGATCTTAAAAAAGGCCCTTATGGTATTTGAGACTTACAATGATTACATATAGATCCAGATCAGCCTTTGACAGGACATGTTACACCTGAAATAGCATTTAATTTTGTGCTAGAAATAGACTTTGTTTGATAGAGTGTCAGTGTTACTATAAAATCTCGTAACTACGGCTTGATTCAAGCCGTAGTTACGAGATTTTATACCAACACCTACAAAATATCATTGTTTGTCCGAAATTACATCATGATTAAATTGATAAAATTGTTCCCTTGTAGCAGCTTATATCAAGATCAGACTATGTAGGTAGAGGCTGATCAGCAAACAAGACTGTATCAAATGCTTTAGGGGCCTTTTTTCAGACGCACTGAAACTATTGGGGAAAAGAGGAAATTCTGGTCATGAGCACTTTCTCCTATTGCCTCATTGTTTTCCCAATTTATTAAAAGTATTTTATCGTTGATGTTAATTCTAAGTATCTGTATGGACAGGCATGACAAATATAGTCCAAACATGAAGCCTTATTGACAATTAAATGTGCAATATTGATAGATTTTTGGTTTTAGTTTTCTTTCTTTCTAACCTAGCAACTGAATCCAAATATTACTATGTTCGATCTAGTCAATTTTAAACCCTGAAACAAATAATTTTGCTAACCCTTTCTCAAATGACCAGGATTTGACTCTCCCAATTCAAAAGCTGTTACAGACAATACTATGACTGTTATATCTCACGATAAATGACCTGGCAGAGCAGCCCATGCTAATCAAATGGAACGCTCTGCCAGGTCAATTATTGTCCGCTATAGTAAAGATAAAATTTGTGTACAATTGAAGTACAGGAAATACTTGGACAAATGGAGAAAATGCTGGTTATCATGAATTTCTTCTTTTGCCTCAATGTTTTCCCAAGCATTTTCTATAAGGGACGTTTTAAACGGGGTCTTGTTCAAGAAAGGGTTAAACATCATTGGAAAAGGAAGAAATACCGGTTTTAAAATTTTGTTTCACATCATGACAAGTTTGAATCGAGGTCAAGTTTGACATTTCATTGGCCAACATATTTGGTGCTAGATCTAGCACTGGTGCACATACTCCAAGGAAGCAGATTCAAGAGTGATTAATACAAGCTTCTAGCGTTTGTCACAACCAATATGAAAGAAAATTGTCTTAACTAAATACTACACTACGACTGTTGGACACGCTGTCATGTTCTTTTTAATGATACATGGGCCAGGTCTTGTTTTGAAAAGGATTAAGTTAATTTTGTTGTCAACCAATTTCATATGACTGACCCAGAAAAAAAGTTTAACCCTTTCCAGAAGATAAAATAAATGATTTTATTGATATTGAAAGGTGATGCCGCCAGCAAAATAATCTTCCCTAAATATGTACATGTAAAACACTGTATCCTACATTGTAAAACATTTAACGAAAAGAAGAAAAGGCACATTTTTTTCTAATCCGAATGTTTTGTTAAAATTTCTTGGTGATTAGAAACACAAAAAGACAAGGATTGTCTGTGAAAGTGCTAATCCTTCCGGAACAAACCTGGTTTTGATGTCCCTAATGTAAAATGCTTGGAAAACATTGATGCAAAAGGAGAAAATGCTTATAATCAGCATTTTCTGCCTTTTCTTCAATAATTTCATACCTATTTGTACCTATTTTGTTGTCTGTAACAGCTTTCAAATTGGAAAGTCCAAATTTTTGTCATGTGGGAAAGCGTTAATGTTCCCTGTAAAGATAAGGCAGTGCACTTTTGATCAATTATGGAGATATTCAAACTTGTTCCTGTTTTCATCTTGCTACCAGGTTTGTTTAATTTTCATTTTTCATTGTCATCTTCTCCTTAGCAACTTCTTATCTTGAAATATATTCTTTTGTATATTGTACAGAAATTATATCTTTATCACTATTCATGTTCTCATGCCCAACATCTTTCAAATTGGATTTTTTTTGCCTTTTTGGGAAAACAGTAAGAGAGATGTTGGGCATACTGTTCCAAATTGAAAGTTTCAGCTTAATGTTTTTAAATTGCATACATGTTTTATCATGCCTTTTCTATCCTATAGGATCGTGAAATCTACGTACATGATTGTACTCTTATTTGGAAAAGGGTTAAAAGGTGCAACGAAGTCGTAAAAACGATGCACTATTTTCTAATCAATATAAATGCACCCATAATGCACCTGGAAATGTCTAGGTTTTTGGTGGCTCTTTTTGATATTCATTACTTTAAATCGCTCAGCGAAAAAAAGAAGACTGAATGAAATGTTGAAATGATATCAGATATTCTTGATCTCCATGTAGGCATATTGCAATCACAATAGGGAAAGTTTGTACTGCAGCATTTCAAACATTTGGTATGACGGAATAAAAAGATGATATCTTGCATTTTCTCCATGTTTTCAAACATTGGCCCAAATCCATTTTGTTGCCACTTTCCCAAATTATGAAAAGCTCTAAATGCTTATAATCATGATAATAATATGATGACTCTGCACGAAACAGTTGTAACTGCCTATATGTTTATAGGCAGTTACAACTGTTTCGCGCTGAGCCATCAACATATCAGCGAGGATCTGTTAAAAGGGGCCTTACAAAATTCAAGACCAACCTAAATCCAGACCAGAGTGTGTATATTCAGGCTGATCAAGACCCATGTCGATATCCATTACCTCCAACAATCTATATAAACTTTATGAGAGCAATATGGATCAGGATCAGACTGCAGACAAAATTTGAGCAAAATATGGAACAATTTTATCCACTGAACTCTTACATAATTATGGACAAATAATAGTATTTATTAGTTGTTATAAAATCTCGTAACTAGAGTCTACAGCTTGATTCAAGCCATAGTTATAGTCCAGCAACATTAACCCGAGACATTTGCATGTGTAATGACCCCACTTCTGCAATGTTTTGTTGAGACGTTTAAATGACTATGCGCACGAAAATTAAGTTGTTCTGGGTTAATTTTGGTGGAGTGTACAAGATTTTATGACACCGATAGTTTATTAATACATGTACATAACGTTAACCCAGTCTATTTTAAGCACAAAATTGAGCATGATTCCCTGATGTTGCAGGTTTTAGCGGGGCTGTAGACTGCCCACAAGGGTTTGAGATACACGGCGAGTCTTGTTACTTATTTAGTCATGGTGTAGAAACTTGGACAGGGGCTTTTGTAAGTTACCTCCTTGTGTACAAGTACATAGGCAGGGTCCACCCCTGAATAATTGAAGCTGTACTGGCATACTTTTTAAAAGCATTGGAAAACTTATGCATGGTGTTGATGCAATACATGTAATCCAGAATAAAAGCCTTATGAGAATAGAAGTTGCTCATTCTGCGCATTTCCATCTTTTCTTACAATGTTTTTTTATTGATCTATATCATTATAATTACAACTACAATCATAAAAATATATTTTCAATTTTTGACTTAATATTCCATAAATGCCTCTATTTGGAGACCTTTAACCCATTACCACACAATGACTCTTTTTGACTCCCTACCATACAATGGCTTTGGAAAACATTGTGGAAAATGAAGAAATTGCTTGTGACAAGCAATCTCTTCATTTACCACAATATTTTCTACAATAAAAGAATAAAAAAGTTATATTTCATTCACTTCAAAATTTCGTCTGCAGCACCTTCGAATTTGGGACAGCCTAAAATTTTGCCGTCTGGTAATGGGTTAAAGCGACATTTCAGAATTTTTTGTCATAAATTTTACTTTTATTTTTATCTGAAAGAGCATATTTCCTTATGAAAATTTTGAGTCAAAATATTGCGCCGTTTACGAGAAATTTATATTTTTGTGTTAAAATTAAACAAATTGTTGTGGACAACAGTTCGGATTTATATGCAATTTATCGATTATGTGCGTGTTTCTCGCTTATTGGCAACAACTTCAAAAAACCAATAGTATTTATACTCATTAGAATAACCAATCTTGGCATCAAGACATACTTTAAAAATTTGAAATTGGAATGAAATGTCCCTTTAACCCCATCTTTTTTGAAAAAACAAAGCTGCAGGGTACTTAAATTGAAGATGTATAGGCATTACTGTCTTCTTATATTAATCATTTTCTTTTGCCTCGATACTTTCCCAAGCATTTTCTATTAGGGGCGTCAAAATCAGGTGTAGTTTGGGGAAAGGTTAAACACTCTTTCTCAAGATCCTTGCACATTCTTACCTAAACTTCAGGAATCATGTAAGTTGTTTGGTTCCATGCTAGCAGAGATTAACGATCAAACAGAAAATGATTACATAGCGGGCAAACTAGTCGGTATTCAAGGTAAGTCGTAAATATCCCCCCCCCCCGCATCACATCTTTAACCCTTTCCCAAACGACAAAAAATTAGAGTGATCCACTTTAAAAACTGCCACAAATGACAAAATGGATGTTATTAGTGATAGGATTTGTGTAAAATATGGCACAGAAAATATTGAGACAAAAGGAGAAACTGCTGGTTATCAGCAGTTTCTTCTTTTGTCTCAATGTTTTCCCAAGCCTTTTCTATTAGGGATGTCAAAACCAGGTCTTGTTTGGGAAAGGGTTAAAGAAATAAGATACGAAATTCACATACAATAGCTTTAACACTTTCCCAAACAGGACCTTCGTTTGACGTCCTGAATTACAAAAGGCTTAGGAACACATTACAACAAAAGAAGAAACTGTTGGTGGCCATAGTCGTCTCCTTTTAGCTTTATATTGTCCATTGTTACAATGTACAGGAATTCTTTCCTCATAAACACTCATTTTCTCGTCTGAAGAATTTGTAGTAGATCTAGATCTAGTCCAAGAATTTGCTATCTGGGTAAGGGTTAACACTTTCCCAAACGGCAAAATTTTAGGGTGATCCACTTAAAAAACTGCCACAAATGACAAAATGGAAAGTAGCCTATTAAAGAAAGAATTTGTGTAAAATATGACAGAAAATATTGAGACAAAAGGAGAAACTGCTGGTCATCAGCAGTTTCTTCTTTTGTCTCAATGTTTTCCCAAGTCTTTTCTATCAGGGACGTCAAAACAAGGTCTTGTTTGGGAAAGGGTTAAGACATGTATGAGTGGACAATTCCTGGTTTTCACTTCTGCGAGAGAGTAGGAGGAAAATGCTGAAAACCAACATTTTCCAAGACTTCATATCCCGATCATGCTTTTCACCTATTACAAAACGACAAACTTTGAGACTTGGCCAAATTCAAAGATGTTGCAGACGACAATTTGAAGTGAATGCAATTTTACATTTGTTGATCTTTCTGGGAAGAAAACATTGTGGAAATTTAGAAAATTGCTTGTGGCAAGCAATATCTAAATATTCCACAATATTTCCCAAAACGATTATCTTGTAGGGATTTGAAAGGTCATTGAGTGGAAGGAGTTAAGCTTTTCAGTAAAGAAATTAAATTATTCATTTCATTGATGGGATATATTATTGTGGAATAAAATATTAATATATCGCTGCTTTTCAACTAAAACCTAGTAACTGCAGCTTAAAGCAAGCTGCAGTTACAAGGTTTTTGTAGAAAAGCAACAGATTCAATAAAGTATTATATACCCCATGAACCAAATTATCATCGGTGGGGAGTCAAAACCTTGTAACTCCAGCTTATTCAAGCTGTAGTTACGAGGTTTTGACACCCCATCGACGTTATTTTGGTTTACAGCGACCAACCCTCATGCCCGTTGGTGGATCGGACTGACTGACAAACAGGTGGAGAACGATTGGGTTTGGGAGACCAGTATGGACAAAATAGAGCCGGGAGTCTATAGTAACTGGGGCGGGAACGAACCTGACGGGAATTATGGCGAGAATTGTGTGTTTTATGGTGGGGCACAATGGGGAGACGCTGCCTGCTCCAGGACGGAGTATTATATTTGTGAAAAAGACGGGTAGGTTAAATTGTAGATTTTTTGAAAAGACCAACCACAAGCCACACTCCTGTTTAAGCTTTCAAAAACAAGACTGGGTGTCATTTTCATCATAACATTTAAGGTAGTCTATCCCTAATGAGATTTGTGTGACTTCTGAATTTTTCGGACAACGTAGTAAACATTCTGATGTAGAAATTGCCGATTTGCCCCTTTCCCAAACAACAAAATTTTAAGGTGATCCCGTTCAAAAACTGCTGCAAATGACAAAATGGATGTTATAAAAGATAGGATCAGTGTAAAATATGGCATAGAAAATATTGAGATAAAAGGAGAAACTGCTGGTTATCAGCAATTTCTTCTTTTGTTTCAATATTTTTCCAAACCTTTTGTATTAGGGACGTCAAAACCAGGTCTTGTTTGGAAAAGGGTTAAAACTCATTATAATGTTTCTGTATAGAGTGGATATGTTATGTATATTTACAACATCACGCAAAAAAAAAATCTGATGTCATGTGAATCTCATAAGGGATACATCGGATGTTGCAGGTGTTTCGAATGACATGCTATTAAATGCTTTTATGAAACTGACCCAAAGTTTCGCCATCCCATGAAGAAATTGTTTTTGGATAACATTGTAAGAAAAGAAGATAATCAGCAATTTTTCTGTTTCCCTCTATATCTTCTATTGACATTCACATTTCCTACATTTGACATAAATCATTATGTCCTTTGCAACTCCTTTGAAAATAGGGCAGTCCAAAACAAGTCGGAAAAATTGTATTTTTACAAATCAATGTGGTGAAAGTTTGTAAGTGCCATAAAATAGAAAAATTCTGAAGGGAAAGAAGAAAATGTTGTTCATCTGCATTTTCTATTTTCATAAAAAAAATCTTCAGTCTTTGCTGTTCTAAATTGTGCATATTGTTTAACTTTATGTTATACAAAGATCTATATGTTTCAGGTCTGGAAATGAGATTGTTGGATAGATTCTAGTGGAGGGAAATCAAATAGAGAAAACATGCAATTATTCTGTCATCTCTTTTTAATGAAAAAAAAATCTTCAAGCATATTATGTCTCTTTCTTTACGTCAGTTCATTTTCCGCAATTCGTGCCCAAAAAGGCACTGGATTGAACTAGAGCTCACAGTTTGGAAAATATTGAGAGAAAAGAAAATAATTCCAATGACAAGTCCTTTCTTCACATTCCCCTCAACCTTTTCCAAATTAATAGATACATATTTCCTTCTGTATGTTGCAGTCTAAACTTTGAATCAGGACCAGTCTCAACTTTGAATGACGACCAGTCTAAATCTTGAGTTAGGATCAGTCTTGATTTTTAAGAAAGGGAAAATAAAGATTTGCAATATCATGGTGGATTATCACATGAAACAACAATTTCAGAAAATCTTCAATAACATGATGGATTTTTGAAAAATCAACTGATTAAATAGTTATTGAAGATCAACCAAAATTTTGGTTGATCTTCAATAACATTTTTTTAATCTGTTGATCTTTAAAAATCCACAATGCCCAGCTTATTCCTCGCATTTTCCCACCTCCTCTGCTTCAAACTGTATTCAAATTGGTCAAGTATTAACAAAAATATCTACGATTTTCTGAAATTGTTGTACCTGTATCATGTGATTATCCACAGAGAATATAGAAGTTTCACTCTCAGACAGTTATTTCTTTTGAATGGATATGAGTTCAGAAAGCCTTCTAGAAAAAGAGGAAAATGCTATTAATGAGCATTTTCTCCTCTTCCTACAAGGTTTTCAAAGCTTTGTCTATCAAATTAGTGCAGTCTAAAATTCTGCCATTCGGGCAGGACTAAATATGAAATGTAGCTTTATATTTAGTTTATCCTTTTTCAAAATGTAAACAATATTATGCAAAGATTACAATTGGCCATTACTTTGCAGTTTTATCAATAAACTAGAAAGACCTGAAGGTCTTGAGTCGCTCCACAGGCCTGAATTTCTTGTGGTTTACTATATAAAAAATTTGACAAATTTATCTAAATGCTTAAACCGATATATTTTTAAATTCTTGTGATTCTTAGAGCAGAAACAAAGTAAAGAGAAGCAATTATGTGGTCAAAGAGAAAAGAAGGTAAATGATTGACTAATATTTTGGAGATTTTTAGAGTGATGATAAAGTTGAAAACTGTCATTATGCCAAATTCAAGGGCACATAATTCAATATGTGAGTTAATAATTGTGGTAGACTAAGGGAAGTAACTTTTGATAGGAGCAATTTAAAGTTCAGTAAGAGTTGTTTTTCTTTATGATAATTAGTTCAAGAAGTTGCCATTGTGCATGTAACATAGTGGTCATGAAAATAAAGATACATTCTGATCTAAAAATATGATTCTGACTTGATAATTTATGTCTTGAACACCACAATAATCAAGCTGAATATCAAACTCAAGCAAGATCTTATGGTCTGTCCAAATTTTGTCAGTATTAATCTATATATGTGGCCACAAAAGTGAAAAAAGTGTCGAAAACTGAAATTTTGTCAATTTCTAGGACACATAAATCAGATTGTAGCAATGCAATCATCCTGAAAATTACACAAAAGCAAGATCTTGTTGTCAACAAGATTCTGTCCAAATATCATCTTGATTGGTTAACAATT
This sequence comes from Fragum sueziense, assembly GCA_963680895.1. NCBI lineage: Eukaryota > Metazoa > Mollusca > Bivalvia > Cardiida > Cardiidae > Fragum > Fragum sueziense. The sequence continues at coordinate 19,297,616 of OY804597.1, forward strand.
ATGGTTGTTAGAGTGAAAACAAAGTCAAAAATTGAAATTTTGTCAAATTCAAGGGCACATAACTCATGATGTGAAATTCCGATCAAGCTGAAAATTGAACCCAGGCAGTATATCATGCTTATATATATTTTGTCCAAGTTTTGTCTAGATTGGTTGATATTTGTAGATTTTAGAGTAAAAATAAAGTCAAAACCATCTTTTTTGACGTTCAAGGGCAGATAACTCAAGTTAATCTAGTGCAATCCAAACTCTTTGTAGGAATCTGAGAGAGGGTCACCCAAGGATCATTCCTGTGAAGTTTGGTTGAAATCCATCCAGTAGTTTCTGAGAAGAAGATCTTTAAAGAAAAAGTTTACAGACGCACGGACGGACGGACGGACGCACGACGGACACACCGCCATGACAATAGCCCGCTGGCCTGAAAGGCCAGTGGAGCTAAAAAACTTTTTAACAATATTGTGTTAAGTCTTTCCCCCACAATAAGCCCCGGTTTTCACATCTATGTGGCTTATGTGGTTTTCTAAAACAGCAAGAGAAAATAACAAAACACTGATGATCAGCCATTTCTTCTTTTCCCTCACTATACTTGTATATCATACACATTGTCTACTCTTTGTGACACTGATTTTTTTGTCTGTAACACTTCTGAATTTTGACCAGCCTAAAATTTTGTCTTTTAGGAAAATAAAGATTTAATAAGTCTATAGATACATTTAATCACAGAGTTTTTAACATTATTTGGCACAAAGTGAAATACATATGAATCATCACACTAAAGGGTACCTTCTGGGATGTGTTAAAGTATTGACCATTAAAAGTCAGTCTGCACAGATAATAGGGTAAATAGATCTAATTCTAACTCAAATATAATTTTCCAAATTTTCAAGGTTTCCCTGCCTTTCTACATGTTCAATTCCCAAACATGACATATGGTTGACCTCTGACGAGTCCACTAATCCGTTTCTAAAATTTTGTGGTTTTTTTTTTACTTCCCACAAGGTCCCTGTCAGCATGACAGATCACATATCATAAAATGTACATATTTACATCATTTAGCGCAAAAAACTGATTCAGAAAAAAAAATCTTTTTTGAGCTAATTTATAAAATCATGTGTAACTCATTTGCCAACTTGATTGTGTCGTCTTCGTTTGTAGTATTTCATGTAAGAACTTCCTCTGCAAATATAGAAGGATATAACACACTCTTAAACCTTTCCAAAACAAGACTTTTGACTTTTCTAATGAAAAAATATTGGAAAAACATTTAGACAAAAGAAGAAAATGCTGATAACCAACATATCCTTTTTTTCCTAAGTTTTTTTGTAATACAGTTTACATTTCATTCATATCTTTTTTATCCTCAGTTTTCATCCTCTTTTGCAATATTTTTCAAATGGGCTTCTTAGAATTATAATATATTATGTATTTGGGAAAAGGTTAACTAAGAACAAAAAATAAATATCTAGACTTTGTCAGATGACTAAAACCTTGGAAGTACCACCATGGTTTGAGATATATTGATTTTGAAATTGTTCTCACTAGAACATACATAACATTCAATCCGAACCACCAGCTGATGATTTCTATAAACAAGAGGACCATGATGGTCCTTAATCGCTCACCTGAACTGAGATTTACAAGGTGAGAAATAATTGCACCTTAATCTCATGATATCCAAAAGAGCATTCCAATTCTCAATAGTCTTCATCCTTGTGAATAGACAAACATTCTGAAGATATTTCATGAAGATTGAAAAAAGATTGTATCATCTGCATTGCTAACAAGGATTTTGTCTTTAAGGCCTCTTTTCCCACAATATCCAACAGAATATTCCCATAGTCAATAGGCTTCATTCTTGTGACTAGACAAATAATCTGACTAAATTTCTTTATTATTGAGCCAAAATTATTGTCTCTATAGCGCTAACAAGGATTTTGTCATTAAGGCCCCTTTTCCCATGGCATCCCATGGAACATTCCTTTTTTTCTCAGAGTTCATTATTGTGACTAGACAAACACAAGTTTCTTTAAGATTAGACCAAAATTGTTGTCTCTAGTGTGCTAACAAGGATTTTGTCATTAAGGCCCCTTTTCTCATGATATCGACTGAAACATTCCAATTTTTTATAGGGTTTATCTTTGTGACTAAAACAAACATTCTTTTTAGTTTCATGAAGATTAAACCAAAACTGTTGCTTCTAGAGTGTTAAAAAGGACGTTGTCATAAAGGCCCCTTTTTCCATGATATCAAAATGGAAAATTCCGATTGTTGACAAGCTTCATCCTTGTGAATAGACAAAGATTCTGATCAAGTTTCACGAAGATTAAGCCAACATTACGGCCTATAAATTGCCAACATGGATTTTGTCATTATAGCCCCTTTTCCCGTGGTATCCGATGGAATATTCAAATTTTCTGTAGGGTCCATCTCTGTGACTAGACAAACATTCTGACCAAGTTTTATGAACATTGGTCCAATATTGTAGCCTGTACAATGCTAACAAGGATTTTGTCTTTTAGGCCCCTTTTCCCATGATATCAATGAGAAGGTTCCAATTTTCAACAGGGTTCACCCCATATAAACCCCAAGAATCAACAACATAGAGCCCTATGTAAAAATACTGTTCCTGTATCTTGCACAATACATAGCTAAATGTATTGAGATGAACAAGTTTTCCAAGTCAATGGTCAAAATGTTAGAGATAGAACTCTTAACCCCTATATAAACCCCAAGAATCATCAACATAGGGCCCTTTCTTCATTGCAAAATAATTAATTTTATAATAATTTAGTAAAGAGCTAAAGAGAATATAAGTTGCAAAATAGAAGCAAGTCTGATTATAAATCCAAAGAAAAGATAACAGAAAACTGATAACAGCTAGATTAAATCCTCACTTGTTTACTTAAGCTGGGAAAGTCTAGATCATTGATCAGATAAAATCCAAGTTTATCTAAATGGACCAAGGGAGGCAACTTTAACACAAAGTCTTACGGCTTCACTGATTGATTATCTTCCTTAGTAAGTCTGATAAGCCCCACCCTGCCACGCCCACATTTTTTGACAAATCTTAAAATTTGAAAACAAAACTTGAAGAGAGTCACTCAAGGAACATTCCTGCCAAGTTTGGTTCAAATTGACCCAATGGTTGATTTTTAAATAATTTTCTTAGGATTTTTAAGCCCCGCCCTGCCACGCCCACATTTTTTGGAAAATCAAAAATTAACGAACAAGTTTTGAAAAAGGGCACCCAAGGAACATTCCAGCCAAGTTTGGTCAAAATTGGCCCAATGGTTCAGGAGGAGAAGATGTTTAAAGAAATTGTGAACGGACGGACAGACGGACGGACGACGGACGGTGAGCGACCACAATAGCTCACCTTGAGCACTTCGTGCTCAGGTGAGCTAAAAATCATTCACTAATGAAAAATGAAAGATAAATTTTATTGAATATCATCATCAAATATTTCTGACAAAAGAAATAGCATTCACACTTATACAGGGTGTCCCAAAAAAAATGGAACCCTATTTCAAAGTCATATATTTTAAGGCATAAGCATACAACCTAATTTTTTAATTTGTAGTACTGAAGATACATTATTTTTGCACATGTGTTCTAAATTTTACTTCAAAATATGTATTGGTTCCAAAGTTATATGCAATTTGATAAAGACACTAAAAATCCTTTTTAACACGAAATCGATTTTTGCGCCTTGTTTGTTCGTAAAAGCGCACTGACGGTCATCTGTTGAATTCCTTACTGTTGTACATGTATGTGCCAATTTTCTCAAAATTTAATATAAATAGTGGTCCCACGATATTCTGATTCTCTTCAGACAATAAAAGACCATACTCAGTTACTAATTATAGGTTATACTGGTCAAAACAAAATCATGTCGATGACAGTCAGTAATTTTATGTAATATCGACAAGATGATTTGCGCGTGCGTCTCTATAATAACATGTATTATAGGTTCAAAGTTTGTTTACAAATATCTGGAACCACTATACAAGTGCCGCATGTGCAAATTTAGTCCATATGGCGGCGTTTTGAAATAATTCTACAATACTTGTCATTTGAGCGCTGACTGACATATTGGTCAGTAATAAAAAGTGTATATGATTACATGTATTATGAATCTGTTATACACTTTGATATTGTGTTTGTATTCATTTTTGTTTTGGGCTACATCGCAGCTCTAACAGTTTATTTATTAGCAGAAAAGATGAAATGAATATGCGGCATTGTAAGTAAAATGTTTCAAAATCACTTTTGTATTGTACTGAATATATTAAACAAGTGTGACGCGTCGATATATTAAATGAGTGTAGGTGAGCACTGCAAAACGGAAAAATCGATATCGTGTTAAAATGTTTTTTTGGGTGCATTCATTTGATTGCCAATATTTTCAAAAGTAATGGACATTTTTCAACCAAATTTTACCTGCTAATAGAAAACTGTCGTGTCTATTGCATATCTAAATTTGGTGGAAACATATTACTTGATACATGAGCAATTCACTTTCAAAAATGGGTTCCGTTTTTATTGGGACACTCTGTACATCTAAATATATTTAGCAAAAAGAAATGTTCTTCCAATCAACAAATTTGTTTACTTGCACTTTACTTCTACTTTCATAAACAAGCTTTCTTTGCTCTAAACAATTAACATACTGTTTTAAGAAACATTTGTCTTGTGCAACTGCTTTAAAATTGGACCTGATTAAATCTCTGTTGTTTGGGAAAGGACTATAGATCCATATTTTCAATTAACACAAAGAACACCTACTGTATAATTTCCACATTATCTATAGCCCACTGATCTGTCCCCTCACCGCCATGGCCCGGCTGCCACCATCTAAAATGCACGCCCAAGTTACGGGCGGCCATAGGAATGTCATAAGAGACCCTACTGGGTGTTAAATAATCGCCCGGGTCATGTCGGGCTATCAGCTTCCAATCTGTACCCTGTAATGTAGATAATTATCAATACACAAAGAAATAGCATATGTGTGTGTGAAAATAAAAACTTCCATATCGAACCCTAACAAAAAAGTCTAAAAGGTAGTACAATAAATTATTATGGTTAAATGTTTGTCACAGTCATATTACTTGGTCTATCTTTTACACATTAGTAAAGTTTCAAGGTAATAGCATTAACCAGTAGTAAGATATAAAATATATACACAACCTTAACACAGAAATTATACTAATATACATTCATAACAGCTCTCTTTTCTTTGAAATATTAAGCTTATTTAAATCAGCTATTATTCTGATTCTGTATGCATATTAATATACCTACCCTATTAGTTGTATATTGTAGAAGGACCCCTCTATAATCGGACATATCATCTGTTTTAACATTACAGTCCGGGGTCTGTGCTCTACAGCCGATTTGTAACACAAACATTATCTTACTGAAAATATATAACAAGTATAATTTATGTCATAAGAAACATGTGTAAATATGCTAGTGCTATCACTAAACCAGATGGACAGAGAGAGAACATGATTCAAATATCACATTGTCTGTGAATAAAAGTGAAGAAACTGTAATCAAAATTAGACACACACCGGTAAAGTTTGAATGAAATCCATCATTCAGATAATGAGAAACTTAGCAGAGAAATCAGAGAATGTCAACCAAAATGATATGCATATTCATGCTAATTGCTAATACTTAATGCCCCTCAGAATTATTGGCCATGATCTATAACCATAATCTGCAATAAATCATTATACCAATGTAGGCGCTATTCTTCCATTTACAGGAATTTACTCTGTTTTTCTTTACATAGTTGAGCTAAAAATCTTTGAACAAGAAGGTGGAAAAATAGCAACAACAGCTGAAAATACTGCCTAGTAAATAATGTACAGGAACAAAAGAAAGTCCTTACCTAGCTTTCTGCAGGTCCATTTCCACTGTTAGTGCCTGCCTCAACCCACAGCCATTGAAGTACAATGTTTTACCATGAGCGTAGGGTAGTAGTGCCCCACACCCAAACCCAATACCCCCACCTGACACACTCTCCCAGTTAGATGTGTAGATACCACCCTCAAATGAGTCAAACATTCTTGTAGGCAGGTCTTTCATTGGCATACAAGTTCTACCTGCAAGGAATTGTACAAAACAAGATGTGTTTGTGAAACACCAATGCCCCTGAAATGGCCATTTTCCTAAAATGTTAAGTGTTGATAAGGGTTAACAGATGACCTCGAGGAAGGTTAAATTGCATGGAACAGATAGATATCATTGAAAGGAATACCAAATGCATACCAAAGTTGAGCTTTGGATATCAAATACTTTTGGAGAAAAGGCTAAAGTTTTCGGACAGACAGACAGATGGACGGACAGACGGACAGACAGACAGACGGACATAAGTAAAACAATATGCCCCTAATCTCTCAATACGGGGGCATAAAAAATTTGGATTGATATGTATCATGTCATGTAAATAAAAGTTGCTAATGAACAGCAGTTCTCATTTTCATTTCATGTACATGTGACAAAATTTCAAATACCACAAGAGCTCCATGGAAATGACACATATGCCTACACTTAAAAAAGGCATGCTATTTAACCCTTTCCCAAACAGGACCTGGTTTTGACGTCCCTGATGGAAAAGGCTTGAGAAAACATTGAAACTAAAAAAGAAACTGCTGATAACCAGCAGTTTCTCCTTTTGTCTCAATGTTTTACGTGCTTTAATAATATTATACACAAATCCCTTCCTTTTAAACATCAATTTCGTCGTCTTAAGCAGTTTTCAAACTGGACCACTATATTCTTGCCGTTTGGGAAAGGGTTAAGAAGTACATTAAATGGCATATAATTCATGACTCATTAAAGAGATACACATATAAATGGTCATCAAATTGAAACTATAAGTTCAGTGGATAAGAACAGACTTATACCTGAATATACTATAAATATTCTTTGAATTGCTTTTCATATATAAACAACTAAACATAATTGTCTCAATTTTGATGAGTAGGTCCTACCAACAAATTGTGTTTGACAAATAATGAAGGAAATTTCTTGTTTCAAGATTCAATTACACATCTTATCTGTTACTCTGCAAAACCTACCTCTATATCCGTCATCACAATGACATCTACCGCCCTTACAATCTCCGCGTCCTCGACACATCTTCGGACATTGTTCCCCGACGTAAATGTCATCCAGAGCCCAGCCTGGGGATGACACATCAGTGGAATTCTGCATCCATCGGAAACGGGTATTGCTTGAAAATAGAATGGAGTTCAATACAAATTTAAAGTAAGTGCATATACAAGGTAATTCAAAATTAATCAGCCATATCAGTAGAATTCTGCATCCACCGAAAATGTGTATTACTGAAACACAAAACAAGGGGCTTGCATAAATTCATTGTTGGTTCATATCATTTTATACAAGGCTATTAGAATTATTACAATAATTACGATACCTAAAGAATTTTCTGTGTATGTCAGTGGTAAAGTGATATAAGTCCAAGTTCAATAATTAGCATTTACTTTTTGCCCAACAATTTTCAGAAAGGACTCACTTAAATGTATCAAAAGGAATTGGACTGCTCCAGTTTGAAAGCTGCTGTTGACCTCAAAATGAATGTTGGTAAAAATTGAAGATTGAGACTATTTACCTTGAGAATGTTTTTTCTGTGAGTGGTATGGTAACTCTAGTCCATGTTGGGTAAGCGTCCGCTGTATAAATACTGGAATAATGGAAACTGTTGGGTAGACAGTCCATGCGCTGATTGACGTCAGGTAAACAAAGGGGGACAACTTCATGCCATTCCTCGACGCCTGGGTTCTTGTTGAAGGACAGTACAATGGGCGTGTGAGGGATGCAGGCATTGACAGCTTTACTGCATCCTATGGCTATCTGTCAGAGTAAATAAGAAATGTTAGTTGATTAGTTCTTTCCAAAACACAATACACAAAACAAGACTGATCCAAACGTAAAGGTGTCATGGACAACAAAATTAAAGTTACTTAACCTAAAATTATTGTTGATCTAGTATTTTGTAGAAAAACAAAAACATTGTAGGTTTCTTTCCAGGGCTTTATCTGTTAAGATGTCAAAATGTGACATTGCTCACAAAGGAGTAAATCTATCCGGTTTTCTGAAGAAATGCCTGGTTTTGACATCACAAACAGGCAACGTTTAGAAAAATATTCAGGTAAACTAAAACAGAAAAGTTGCTTATCAATGTGCTACTCAAAAATTGCCCCTATAGCGATAAATATTTACCTTAAATTGTAAAATATAACCACTCTGAACAATCATCTGTTTAGTTGTAAAATGGCGTTCACCCTTTCCTTCATCCCAGTATATAACACTATCATCTTTTTTACACACTTCTGTCTCAATTCTGCCAAATGGATTGAACTCCCATGGCTGGTCATTTAACACACGAGTCTCATTGAAGTCAATCTCAAATGTGGCTGGGTTGATCTCTTTGCCTCCTGAAAAGGAATATAACTTAACCCATTACCAAACAGCAAAACTTTAGACTGATCCAAATTCAAAGATGTTGCAGACAACAATATCAAGTGAATGAAATTTTACATTTTTCTAGCTGGAAGCTTGTCACAAGCAATTCCTTCATTCTCCACTTTGTTTTGTAATGCCTTTATTTCGAAGGGCATCAAAAGGTGTCACTGTTTGGGAATAGGTTAAACCTTTCAAATTCTTTTGTTTTCTTCCTGGAGAAGAAATTTATTTACTTTTACTCTTTTGAAAGCAAATGATGATTTTTCAGTGAACCCCTTCACTGACTAGACTTTCTGTTATAGAGGAGCAATTATCTTAATATATCTGAACCAAAACCTGGTTTCAACATCCCTGAACAGAAAGATTTGGATAACATTGACAGACAAGAAGAGGTTGCAGCCAATAATTGATCTTTAAAAAGACTTCTATTAACTGTAAAAAAGAAAGGATGTATATGTGACCCGTTACACTAAAAGGGACCTTATCACATGTGTGAAAAATATCGACCATAGTCAGTATGCGCAGTCCACGCAGCCAGACTAGGACCAATAATATTCACTTTTATGTACTTTTCTGAATCTGGAATATTTTCCCTATCTTACTAAAATTTTATGCTCATTTTTCACACACTGTATCTCATTGACCCGCTTGAAGTCTGATCATTTTGTCAAAATTTGGATTTTTGGACTTCTGATCTGATAAGGTCTCTTTTAGTGAGACGGGTCACATATATAAAAGAATTTTGAATTGAAACTATCTTCTGATGAATTTTAAACAAAATTTTAGAGCTTTGTTCGAAACTATCGCAAATGCTTATAAATTCATATGCACTTACAATGTTTTTGCTCAAACTTCTGGAATATACCTTACCAATATAGACATTATCGATAGCCCATGTTGGAGGGACATGGTTGGGGTCTTCAGAGAGAGGCTGCCACCATCTTATTCTGGTACTCGGTGTCCGTGCGTCCTGCGGCAGCTTGATGTAGTCTCTACGTGGGTAGAAATAACTCGTATAATCCAATGTGTGTAGAGTATTCCAGTGTATCCCACCGTCTTTAGAGTACTGTAGAATCACGCTGTGTTCGTGACCGTATGGCTTGTAACAACCTGAACTCTGACCCTCACCCCCAACTGTGGCTGTGTATTGTACAAACCTAGTGGGTAAACAAACATTAATCATTAACCCTTTCCCAAACAAGACCTGGTTTTGACACCCATAATAGAATAGGTTTTTGAAAACATTGAGGCAAAAGAAGAAAATGTTGAAAACCAACATTTTTTCCTTTTGCCTCAATATTTTGCTTTGCAATATTATTCACAAATGTTTGCTTTCTTATAGTCCATTTTGTCATCTGTGTCAGCTTTTGAAGTGGATCACCCTAAAATTTTGTCATTTGTGAAAGGGTCAAGTGTGAAGTGTATCCAAGTGTATCCCTCTATCAGTAGAGTACTATAGAATCACGCTGTATTCATGTCCATATGGTTTATAACTATCTGAACTCTGACCTTCACCCCCAACGGTAGCTGTGTACTGTACAAACCTGGTGGGTAAACATACATTAAGTTATAAAGAATACACAAATCCCATTTCTACCATTTACAAAGTACTGTAAGATCACAACAGAGAAGCAATGAAGGAAATGTACAAAAAGCTGATGATCATCATTTACCCTTTCCCTCAATGTTTGCCAAGCTAGATCTACAATTTTCAAATGTCCTGCTACTTTTGTATTGTAAATTTAGTTGTCTGCAACATCTTTGCTGGTTAAACACCAAAGATCAATTAATATAAACAAAACAAACAAACTAACCTGGCATCTCTAAGATCCATATCTGTTGTAACAAGTTGTCTAACACCAGGACCATTAAACACTAGAGCAGTGCCTTCTACCAGATTTATACATGGATTCTGTATAGTCCCTCCTTGTACCATGGACCATTTAGTCTTGTCTACATCAGGGTCAGTGAAAACATCCTTTAACTCTTTCTGGAAAATACAGAGAACTATAGATAAGATATGTCTGGTTTAGGCTGAAGAAGGCTTCAAGTTGAAATCTTGATTGAGAGATAAAAAGAATATCGTCGCAGTAAATGCAAAACCTTGTATCTCGTTTTTGGAAGATTTTTAAAGGGGAATGAAATTAGTGTAATCACTTTTTCCAGACTGAAAGGTTTTACTTGAAATTTGAACATAATGTTCATGAATAATGTGTCATTAATACTGATCAGTAGAAATATCTAAAGCCTGCAAGAATTGTCTTAACTGGGCATGCAATATTTTACTTTGAAAATTGCAAGAATTGACCTACAAGGTTTGCATTTACACCGACAATATGTTGAAAGGATGTTAAAACCAGAGAGTACGCATACATGTGGGCTGAAAACTTAGCAATAAACAGGTTAATGATACTTGCATTTTTTCATGCTTTTATTTTCAACTTGATTTTTACCCAAGTGATGACTGTACTATGACTTACTGATGTTGAACAAAAGTGAAATCCCATATTCTTTGAATAGGGATATTCAAGACTTGTTTTGTAAGAGATAATGATAAATAGACAGAAGTATAACTCACCAGATTTCTGGTGTTCCATGGATAACACCCATCTATCTGGTATCCCTGATTACAAACACAAGCTGCACCCCCTACCACACGACAATCACCATGTCCACTACACAGATTCTCCCATAAATTGACAGTATAACTCACCAGATTTCTAGTGTTCCATGGATAACATCCATCTCCCTGGTATCCCTGATCACATACACATGTTGCGCCCCCTACCACACGACAATCACCATGTCCCCCACACAGATTCTAACATAAAGTGACAGTATAACTCACCAGATTTCTAGTGTTCCATGGATAACACCCATCTCCCTGGTATCCCTGATCACATACACATGTTGCGCCCCCTACCACTCGACAATCACCATGTCCACCACACAGATTCTCACATAAATTGACAGTATAACTCACCAGATTTCTAGTGTTCCATGGATAACACCCATCTCCCTGGTATCCCTGATCACACACACATGCTGCACCCCCTACCAGACGACAATCACCATGTCCCCCACACAGATTCTCACATAAAGTGACAGTAAAACTCACCAGATTTCTCGTGTTCCATGGATAACACCCATCTCCCTGGTATCCCTGATCACACACACAAGCTGCACCCCCTACCAGACGACAATCACCATGTCCCCCACACAGATTCTCACATGCGGGACCAATATACACGTCCTTCAGCCCGAACTCTGTGATGGCATCATCATCAGACATTGGTCTCTGCTGCCATCGGAAACGGGTAGAACTACAATTATAACGAACTTTGGAATCAAATTTACAAAGTTATTATTGTCAATGCTAAATTTGTAAACAGAAAGAAAACATGACATTCAAACACAAATCTATTTCATAAATAAACAAGAGTGCCAAAGTCACAATACTCGTCATGTTTTTTGCATTTATCCCACTTTTCTATGGCACACTGTAATGTGAGGATGATCCAAATTCCAAAAATATGCGCATGTTCAGGTAATTAGGATCATTGTTTGAAAATTTTATCAAAATCTGTCTATAAATGCAGGAAGAGTCGTGTTTACACTATTCATACGGACTGACAGACAGACAGAGAAGATGATACCACTATACCAACTCCTTCGCAAGTCTTGATGTGGTTTCTGTTAACCCTTTCCCAAACGGCAAAAATTCAGGGTGTTCCACTTCAAAAACTGCCACAAATGACAAAATGGAAGTTACTAAAGATATGATTTGTGTAAAATATGGCACAGAAAATATTGAGACAAAAGAAGAAACTGCTGATTATCAGCAGTTTCTTCTTTTGTTTCAATGTTTTCCCGTGCCTTTTCTATTAGGGACGTCAAAACCAGGTCTTGTTTGAGAAAGGGTTAATGGCCACATTTCTTCATTAATCTTCTGAGGGATAATATGCTAAGGTAAGTAGGTACATTCTATGTATGTTTCATCCAAATCAATCTGTAAATGTTTGAAGACGTGCATTCACAAGTTGTGAAGATACAAACAGAAATGTCAGGATGGACAGAATAATAGATAATTGCAGAAGATGATGCAAATATATTATCACTTTGCAACTAAATCCTTGTAACTGCAGCTTGTTTTAAGCAGCAGTTACAAGATTTTTGTTGAAAAGCAGTGATAAGGCAACTTCAGGGGAATCAAAAACTAAAACAACAACATACTTGGACAAGGTCATCCCGTTGAGGGGTAAGGTCACTCTCTGCCATCTCCCCATGGGGTCTCCGTAGTATAGACTAGCCATGGAGGCCTTGTATGGACATGCCGGGTTGTTTGGTAGACATTGTGGTACTACATTGTTCCAGGTCATACCATAGTCTGTAGAATACTGTAGATGTACTGGTGCTACAGTCTTGTTCCAGTCTCTCATACAACCTGTAAACATTGTAAACAAGGATAAACATTGTAAACAAGGATAAACATTGTGGTACTACATTGTTCCAGGTCATACCGTAGTCTGTAGAATACTGTAGATGTACTGGTGCTACAGTCTTGTTCCAGTCTCTCATACAACCTGTAAACATTGTAAACAAGGATAAACATTGTAAACAAGGATAAACATTGTGGTACTACATTGTTCCAGGTCATACTGTAGTCTGTAGAATACTGTAGATGTACTGGTGCTACAGTCTTGTTCCAGTCTCTCATACAACCTGTAAACATTGTAAACAAGGATAAACATTGTAAACAAGGATAAACATTGTGGCACTACATTGTTCCAGGTCATACCGTAGTCTGTAGAATACTGTAGATGCACTGGTGCTACAGTCTTGTTCCAGTCTCTCATACAGCCTGTAAACATTGTAAACAAGGATAAACATTGTAAACAAGGATAAACATTGTGGCACTACATTGTTCCAGGTCATACCGTAGTCTGTAGAATACTGTAGATGTACTGCCGTAACTGGTGCTTCAGTCTTGTTCCAGTCTCTCATACAACCTGTAAATATTTGACAGGATTATCACAAGGATAGGTCTTGTGAAACATCAAAATACTATCCATAAATAACTAATATGTGGCCTTGTTCTGCTGATTTATAAATAACAAGTAGTAAAGAATAAGCTTACATTGCATTGCAAGCCTGTGCAAGTTGATATTGGTCTTAGCTGCTTGCCGGAGTCTCTGGAATATTGCATGTTTGTATGGAAAGGTTTAACTTTTTTACCAAGACAAACAATGCAAAAAGGTTTTCTTTCGTGGTTTACAAACAAAAGATTGTTTAAAGTGCATTCAGAACTTCAGAAATACACAGATACTCACCAATGTTATACCAGAACTGTAACATATGTCCCTCACTTATAGACAGGTCCTGTGTCGTTATTGTAGCACTCTCATCTGAATCTGTACCAGAGATAGCTCGACCGATCGCAACATCTTCCGCTTCACAATAATCCCCAGTCTTAACATTATCAAATGTGTTCCACTGTTCTGGATCTATACCATGTGGGAAATCACTCTGCATGAGATCTGGGTTGACCTGTCGTCCGCCGACGCGTAAATTGTCAATTAGCCAGTCATCCTCATTTAGCCCACCATGTTCTAATTGTGTGAAACTTATCTGTGTGCCATTACGTCTTGCTCCCTCTGGTAACTTCATTGTTACAAACCTGAATCATGAAAAGAGCAAAAACAGCAACCTTTAGATTGTTTCCAATTAAACAGTTAACTGATGGATAGGCAGTTTGAGTTTATTGGGGTTTTACGCCGTGTTCAACTACCAGGGTCATATCGCGGCGGCTGGAGCACCTACCCATGGATTCCTGTTGTTTCTCAAACCAGTACTACCACAACACCCTTACCGAGCCTCCAGCTGCTCGCCCACTTAGGTTAACGATTTCAAACCCATTGGTGGGTGACAATTTTGTCAGAAAGGGTATTAGCCGCGGCCGGGTATCGAACCCGGGACCTCTCGAATGAGGGTCAGATGCGCTACCAACTGCGCTAAGGCCGCGGCCTTTGATGGATAGGCAGACACACTAAAATGACAAGTCATGACAATAGTAAGCCAAAGGAGCTAAAAACCCAACAAAACCTGCTGCCCAAACTATAACAAAATTAATCACACAAACTTAGATAAGACTTTATCATCATTTTGTCCATTTGGATCAATATAAAATGCTAAAATAGGGTAGCAGATAAGATTCCCACTTACGTAGGACTTCTGTAGTTCATATAGTGCAGTATACCCATGTTGGTCCAAACCATACCATCCGGCGAGTACGATATTAGTACACTCTCATCTATATGGTCTGGGGTGGAGTGACAGCCATACATAAAATAAAACTGTACAAACACTGCATCATTCAGGTCTAGAGGTTGCGTGGTTAATACTCTGGAACAATTCTGAAATCATATGTTACAATCATGTTACTACATTACACTTGGGTAAGCGTGTAAACTGACAAAGAGAGAAAGTGAACAATCTTTCATATCGCATACTCTCTTGAAGAAAAGAATGTTTCCCATGTAAGTAGTATTCATTTTGTATTTTTCAAAAGTGGTAGATAAACATTCACATTATAAGTCATGTAAAGGTTTGCTTGTTTGATTCTGTAGGATTTATCTACACAAATCTATACTAGTCTGCAAATTCTGTCGTTTTGGCATCATAGCTGGATGTTAGAAACATTACTGATTTGGGGTCATTATCTATGTCTAAGATTCATGTAGAAAAATAATATCCATTTTAAGATTTGAAGTATAAGCTGTTGATATCCTACCCCTGTAAAATGAATCGCTAGACCAGAGGCAAGTTTCTGACAAGTTTCTGTCCGTTTCCCCCCTGCTATTTTGTGCCAGTTATTTGTCTCCACTGTAAACATGTCATAGAGATATGTTGGTAACTTCCGTGTAGCAATATCACAATGTTCTCCAGTCCAGCCTTCATCACAGCTGTAACGAAAGAAACATGGTTT
Source organism: Fragum sueziense (assembly GCA_963680895.1). Taxonomy (NCBI): domain Eukaryota; kingdom Metazoa; phylum Mollusca; class Bivalvia; order Cardiida; family Cardiidae; genus Fragum; species Fragum sueziense. The sequence goes on from OY804597.1 coordinate 19,313,097, forward strand.
TGTATTTTATCCTCTCCAAAATGGAAAACATCATGGAAAATGAAGAAATTGCTTGTAACAAGCAATTTCTTCATTTTTCACAATGTTTTCTACCAGGAAAGATAAACAAATATAAATTTTCATTCACTTGAATTTGCTATTTTGTGCCAGTTATTTGTCTCTACTGTAAACATGTCATACAGATATGTAGGTAACTTCTGTGTAGCAACATCACAGTGATCTCCAGTCCAACCTTCATCACAGCTGTAACAACAGGAACAAGGTTTTATATTTCAGACTTCCAAAATGGTAAAACGTCAGTCCTATGTAAGCTAAGCTCAAGTTTTCTGAAAATGATTTGGAGGGAAACTGGAATATAAATGAAGATATGAAACATTCAAATGTCAAGAAAAGTCTTACTCTTAGGATACCATAGTACTACATGAACACTCTTCCTTATGTATATTTGAGTATATCCTGGATAACTGGCTAGGTCATCAATTTTGGCATAAAAACCATATAAGAATATCAAATGTCATTCATGTGATGAAAATGTAAAAGAAGATATCAAAGAATGGTTATTCTTCAAGAAAAGAGCTAAATTAAATCAAATCAGATGGACAGACACACAGCATGGGTGCTATTTATATAATCTCATGTGTAAATGATTGACTCATATAAACACCTAATTTACTTACATACAACCATCTGACCATTACACCATTGTATACACAACATATACTTACATACAACCATCTGGTGTACACCTACCATGACCAGTACACCATCGTGGACAATCATGGCCGATATACAAGTTACCCACGGCACAGCTATCTTTGTATAAACATGATACACAACATATACTTACATACAACCATCAGGTGTACACCTCCCATGACCAGACTGGCAGTACACCATCATGGACAATCATGGCCGATATACAAGTTACCCATAGCCCAGCTGTCTTTGTATAAACACAATACACAACATATACTTACATACAACCATCTGGTGTACACCTCCCATGACCTGTACACCATCATGGACAATCATGGCCGATATACAAGTTACTCACGGCCCAGCTATCTTTGTATAAACACAATACACAACATATACTTACATACAACCATCTGGTGTACACCTACCATGCCAGTACACCATCGTGGACAATCATGGCCGATATACAAGTTACTCACGGCCCAGCTATCTTTGTATAAACACAATACACAACATATACTTACATACAACCATCTGGTGTACACCTCCCATGACCTGTACACCATCATGGACAATCATGGCCGATATACAAGTTACTCACGGCCCAGCTATCTTTGTATAAACACAATACACAACATATACTTACATACAACCATCAGGTGTACACCTCCCATGACCAGACTGGCAGTACACCATCATGGACAATCATGGCCAATATACAAGTTACCCACAGCCCAGCTATCTTTGTATAAACACAATACACAACATTTACTTACATACAACCATCTGGTGTACATCTAACATGACCAGTACACCATCGTGGACAATCATGGCCGATATACAAGTTACTCACAGCCCAGCTATCTTTGTATAAACACAATACACAACATATACTTACAACCATCAGGTGTACACCTCCCATGACCTGTACACCATCATGGACAATCATGGCCGATATACAAGTTACTCACGGCCCAGCTATCTTTGTATAAACACAATACACAACATATACTTACATACAACCATCTAGTGTACACCTCCCATGACCAGTACACCATCGTGGACAATCATGGCCAATATACAAGTTACCCACAGCCCAGCTATCTTTGTATAAACACAATACACAACATATACTTACATACAACCATCTGGTGTACACCTCCCATGACCAGTACACCATCGTGGACAATCATGGCCGATATACAAGTTACTCACGGCCCAGCTATCTTTGTATAAACACAATACACAACATATACTTACATACAACCATCTGGTGTACACCTCCCATGACCAGTACACCATCGTGGACAATCATGGCCGATATACAAGTTACCCACGGCCCAGCTATCTTTGTATAAACACAATACACAACATTTACTTACATACAACCATCTGGTGTACACCTCCCATGACCAGTACACCATCGTGGACAATCATGGCCGATATACAAGTTACCAACAGCCCAGCTATCTTTGTATAAACACAATACACAACATATACTTACATACAACCATCTGGTGTACACCTCCCATGACCAGTACACCATCGTGGACAATCATGGCCGATATACAAGTTACCAACAGCCCAGCTATCTTTGTATAAACACAATACACAACATATACTTACATACAACCATCTGGTGTACATCTGCCATGACCAGTACACCATCGTGGACAATCATGGCCAATATACAAGTTACCCACAGCCCAGCTATCTTTGTCATCAAAACCTTCCTTCTGATACCACATAAATCTTGTACTCTTAGACCTGAAAGGAACATGACAAGATATATACTACATGTAATGTTCATGAAACACCAATTTTTATAGTTGCAAAGGCTGACAACACACAAAATGTTCTGAGACGATGAACATACTGTGAAAAGTTCCTCCAAATCTGTCCATAAATGTAGAACAAGTGACTTTTTAGAAGCTGTGGATGTACATGTATACAAAATTGGCGAAGGAATGGACAGATGGAGAAGATGATACCAATATACAACCACCTTTGGCAGGGTATAAAAATGACCTTGACTGATAATCTTGTATCAAACAGAATTAAGTCCTTGTCACAAGAAAACAAATCCAAATATGTAATCAAGTTCTTTTGGGGAAAAAGTGTTAATCTCACCTTGCATTGAATGGTAGAAGTGTGTTGACCCTGTTCCATCCCCACACCATATCTGACCTAAAGTTGGTGCCTGGATGGAAATATTTGTTACAGTCAACATTAGAAGGCAAACATGGTTCCCATACAGGCTTCCAGCTTATACCTTTATCCAGGGAGTAACCTAGCTGTACATCTGAAGGAGAAAACAATCATATGAGGCAGACTCTTGGAAAAGGCCCCTATTGCATTCGAGACTACATTGGTTTCAGACAATCCTGAGCCTGAAAAGTCTGATCTGAATCCTTTCTGAATCGCTACAGGTTCTGAAGAAGCTACCAACAGAACAACATATATCTTGGTATGCACATGCTCATCTGGATCCATATTGTTCTTAAATGGCAAGACGGACCTTTTCCTGATCCTAGCTCATATAGAAAAGATATGGTCTTCATGAAGAAAAGTTTGGAGCAAGGCATAGGAAAAGGCATTGAAATTCTTATATTTTGTCCCTTGTCTTGTGACACCTTACCACTGTTGTAAATACCATTTGCTCTTTTTCTCTTGATAATTCATAATTACTCTGACTGTTCAACATTCATTTCTAGAAGGCACAACTCAACCCATTACCACACAGGGACTCTTTGACTCCCTACAAGATAATGGCTTTGGAAAACATTGTGGAAAATGTAGAAATTGCTTGTGACAAGCAATTTCTTCATTTCCCACAATGTTTTCTACCCAAAAAGATCAAAACATTTTAAATATTGTTCACTTAAAATTGTCGTCTGCATGTTCTTTCAATTTGGACTGCCCTAAAATTCTGTTGTTTGGTAATGGGTTAAGTAGCAGGAGTATAACTTACAGAAGCAATGATCAGGTTCACTGCATCCCATAGCAATGTTAAACTGTAGTAGAGTACCCTCTGTCACTTCAACATCTGCTGTTACAGCAAATCTGTGTAACTCTGTACCTAGAATAAATGCAAAAAATCAACAAATCAGCAGACTGTAACTTAAGAGGGTATGATTAAGGAAAATGTTTTGTTAAAATTTGTGAGAGAATATCAATGAAACAATGACAAAACCATAATTCTTTATGTTAAGGTAGTCCACACCTAAGGAGATTCATGCGACATCTGAGTTTATTGTGAGAAGTCGTAAACATTCTTAATATATCTGATCTATATGGACACATTACAATTTAGAAAAAATAGGCATTTTCCACCTACAAATATTAATCATGTCCACTGAGAAATCTCTAACACATAAATCTCATTAGGGGTGGATTATGAATCAATTCTTGAGATAACCAACTTATATCTAACACTAACTGATAATATCGAATTGATCTCATTATCTAACCTTTCATGTTTAGAGCTTTAAAGTCAGAATAGCAAGCCTCTTCAATGACCCCTCCAGGATTCAGGGTCCAGCTAGGATCTCTAGGGGCCCCAGGGTCATCTGCCATCATGGGTACACCATCATAATCACCACCTATATAGATCTAGAATTGAAGGATTCAATATTTAACATATAGCTGTCACAATAAGATCTAAATATGACTACAGTCGACACTCGTTATGTCGACATCTGATAAGTCGAATTTTCGCTTAAGTTGAAGTTCAAATCTGGTCCCGTCCTCATATATTGACATATTTTTTTCAAAACAAAATAATTTCAAACTGAAGATAGCCATTGAAATATAGTAGGAAAAGGATAGAAATTGTTCGACACGAGCAATTTCTTTCCTTTTCCTACTATATTTTAATAATATGCGTACTTGATAACTTTAAAAAACTGTCAAATATCAAATATTTCGATGCCGAACAAAATCGGATGAGTCGAGCTCCGGATATGTCGAGGTATTTTGACGGCCCCTCCGACTTTGACACAACGAGTATCGACTGTATCATAGTTTGCACTTGGTAAAAAAGAGTAATTCACTACGGCTAAGCAGAACTTTCAGAACATACTCTATTGGAGACAAAAGCAAGGCTTATTTGGGAAGATATTAAAACAAAAGTGAAAGATTAGCATTTGATTGTATAGCGATTCTTATAACGACATCTCCTTTTACTTTATATTCAATGTCATATATTCTCTTAAAAATGTAATTGATGGAATTAATACCATGATGATTTAATTTGTTTCATCCTGAAAAATTACTAGAAACCTACTTGATCAATGGCCCAATCCTCCATAAACTCTCCGTCTTTTGAAGGTTGCCACCATCTTATCTTTGTAGCCGGGGACCGGGCCTTGGCTGGTAGATTAAGTACAACATAGAATGGTTCCCTGCTTTTCTTGTTGAAGTCATTCTGCTCTATGGTGTGCCATGTGATGCCTCCGTCTGTGGAGTACTGGGTATAAACTGGGGGCGTGGCTGGGTCAGGATCATCGTCATGACAACCCAGACGGAGATAAAACTGAACTGTCCTGTAAATAGATAATCATACCATTTCCCAAACCGCAAAAAAATAGCTTGGTCCAATTTGAACAAAGTATCAGACAATAAAATTGATTTTGATCTAGATAGGATTTGTGGACAATAAAGTTACAAAAAGTTTTGAAGTAAAAGTTAAAAATGCTGATTATCAGCAATTTCTACTTCAATCTTTTCCCAAGCCTTTCTTATTAGAAATGTCAAAACCAATGTCTTGTTCTGGGTAAAGTTTAGCTGGTATCTTGAATAAAGGTCATTAATAAATCATGCTTATTTGAAAGCCATTACAAATACAGATAAGCATGGATAAGATAAGTTTCTTTGTTACAAAAGAACAAGTAGGGACTATATTACGTGGCCTTGTTCAAGTTGAGTTCCTTGGTACTAAGTTCTCTATCTCCAGTATTCATAAACACCAGACTGTTGCCATCCACCAACAGGCCACACTCCATCGAGATCTGTGCACCTCCCCATGTATCCCACTGTTTCTCATCCAGTAACTGACCAGCTGTAATGTAAACAGAAAAGAAGGCTGCAGAAAATATTGAAGAAAAGAAAAAGATTGCTTGTTATACCATTATGAACATAAAGTCAGTAACCTTTATTCTATGTTTTCCTTCTTTTAATTTTTACCAAAATGAATGTCTGGCACATTGTAGGATCCACTCTGGGATAACCTCACATTTGTGACATAGAAGGGGTATGTGTTAGTGTGCAAAAAAAACAAACCCTTTAAATGAAATGCTCCAATAATGCATTGAAATCTGGGCACCTTCATTTGGTTTGCTAGGGTAAACAAAAAGAACAAGAAACTTACGGCTGATGAAAGAGTCCAGGAAAGGCAGAACATCATTATCTACATCAACTCCATCAGCCAATGGGAACTCTTCTTTCATGTAGTCTGTCTTGTTGTGGGCGGGGCTACACACATCACCTTGGTAACCAGGGTCACATTGACACATCATGGTCTCTCCACAATCACCTGACAAATATAGATTAGTACAAGATTTTAATTTGTGGGCGGGGCTACACATATCATCATGGTAACCAGGGTCACATTAGGGTCACATTGACACATCATTGCCCCTCCACAATCACCTGACAAATATAGTACAGGATTTAAATTTGTGGGCGGGGCTACACATATTACCATGGTAACCAGGGTCACATTAGGGTCACATTGACACATCATTGCCCCTCCACAATCACCTGACAAATATAGTACAGGATTTAAATTTGTGGGCGGGACTACACACATCACCTTGGTAACCAGGGTCACATTGACACATCATTGCCCCTCCACAATCACCTGACAAATATAGTACAGGATTTAAATTTGTGGGCGGGGCTACACATATTACCATGGTAACCAGGGTCACATTAGGGTCACATTGACACATCATTGCCCCTCCACAATCACCTGACAAATATAGTACAGGATTTAAATTTGTGGGCGGGGCTACACATATTACCATGGTAACCAGGGTCACATTAGGGTCACATTGACACATCATTGTCCCTCTACAATCACCTGACAAATATAGTACAAGATTTAAATTTGTGGGCGGGGCTACACATATCATCATGGTAACCAGGGTCACATTAGGGTCACATTGACACATCATTGTCCCTCTACAATCACCTGACAAATATAATACAAGATTTAAATTTGTGGGCGGGGCTACACATATCATCATAGTAACCAAGGTCACATTGACAAATCATTGTCCCTCCATAATCACCTGACAAATATAGTACAAGATTTAAATTTGTGGGCGGGGCTACACATATCATCATGGTAACCAAGGTCACATTGACACATCATTGTTCCTCCACAATTACCTGACAAATATAGTACAAGATCTAAATTTGTGGGCAGGGCAAACAATTTAGTGATGTATAAGCATAACAATGCCATAACCCGTCCACAAAATTTGAAATTTCAGCAGGTCAAATTTGAAAAGAGTTGCAGACAAAAAATGTCAAAAGTCAAAAAGGAACACGAGTATCTTATAGTATAGAAAGTTCTGTAGCTATTCCTCATACTTCCAATTACTTCCAATTACATTGTGACAAGAATAAAAGATGCAATTTACCTTGTCCTCTACAATGTTCCATACAGGCCATCCCAATAAACACATTGTCAATCGCCCACTCTGGTCCAAAATCATCCTCAGGTATGAATCCCTGATACCAACGGAAACGCAAGGACCTATTGCGAAGAAATAAAAAACATGTGGAAATTAATTCTGCTTCTTAAAATACACAAGAACAATGTCATGTTTATCTAGTTCCTCAAGTTACCTGTTAACTCATTTATAGAGGAAATATGTTATCTTGAGGTTGTGAGTTCAATGACTAAGCTGACCAAATGGTGCTGGTGGAGTTTACAGACTGCACATGGCTGATATTCATATACGAGTAGTACCATTTTGAGAGTATAAGCAGAAACTAGACTTAAAATTGCTATTTAACATAATCCCCACCCTTCATTTCTTTAACCAAGTCAAACATTAAGTAACATAAAAATGTTCAACAAATAATCTTATCATTTTTTCCCCATCAAACCTTGAAGAAATTAATCAATAACATCATAACTAAGGTTAGAACTTACATGTTGAAACACATTAATAACAAATTCTTGCACAATTGTAACACTCACCCACAAACATGTACGTTATCTAATGGTATCACAACTCGTCTCCAGTATTTTGTAGTCCCTCCATAATATATAGAGGCAGGTAGAACACTATCATAGCATATGGCAGTAGAGACTTCTGCACAATTTGGAACCACCAGCTGCCATGTTTTACCACCATCAGCAGAGTATTGTAACTGTACTGGGTATTTGTGTGTTGACAGAGAGGCACATCCTACATTTATCTAGAATAGAATAAAAATTGATTCTAAAAACAAGATGTGTTTGTGAAACACAAATGCCCCCGAAATGGCCATTTTTCTAAAATGTTAAGTTTTCGTGGAGTAAAGGGTTATTAAGGGTTAAGGAATGACCTTGAGGAAGGTTAAATTGCATGGAACAGATAGATATCATTTAAAGGAAGTTGCATACCAAATTTGAGCTTTGTATGTCAAATACTTTTGGAGAAAAGGAAAAGGTTAAGTTTTCGAAGTAGAAGGTTAAGTTTTCGTAGAGTAAAGGGTTGATAAGGGTTAAGGGATGACCTTGAGGAAGGTCAAATTGCATGGAACAGATAGATATCATTTAAAGAAAGTTGCATACCAAATTTAAGCTTTGTATGTCAAATACTTTTGGAGAAAAGGCAAAGGTTAAGTTTTCGGACAGACGGACGGACGGATGGACAGACGGACGGACGGACGGACAGACAGACAGACAGACAGACACAAGTAAAACAATATGCCCCCGATCTCTCGATACGGGGGCATAATAAAGATCTATCATAGCACAAGTTCTAACCTAGTCTTTTTTAGACAATGTAGCATCTCTTGTATTTATCCTGAACAGAATGTTCTCCAAACAAACCATAGGGCCAATTTTGATCAAGCTTGTGAGAGATGTTTTTTTGGTGGTGCTTTACTTAAATTGCAAACAAAATTTTGATTGGTCCAAAAAAGTTTTCTTTAAAGGATGCTTTCTTCTATTTTGAAGCCTATTATAATTACTCTAACCTTGCCCGAAGTCATTGACTTATCTTATGAGCTAAATGTCCTTGTATTATTCATTGTCATCTACAACATCTATGAATTTGGACAAGTTTAGAATTTTACCATCTAGTAACAGGGTTAATATACCATGGCTAATCCATTACCACATAGACACCTTTTGACGCCTAAAAATAAAGGCTTTTGAAAATATTGTAGAAAATAAAGAAATTGCTTGAGACAAGCAAATTCTTCATTTCCCACAATGTTTTCTACCTGGATAGACCATAAAATGTATATTTCTATTCACTTGGTATTGTACTCTTTAACATCTTTGAATTTGGAACATTCTAACTGTTTGCTGTCTGGAAATGGGTAAACTTACATCAAACTGCAGTACAGACATTGGTCCCACATCCAGATCTCGTGTAACAATGGAATGTTCTCCTGTATCTAAACCATTTCTGAACACTATAGCTGACTGACCAGCACCTTGAGTATCATTTCTGAAATACATGTACATACAAGAACCTTTAGAAATGTGTTTATACATTTGCTCCTTGAATAATTCATACAATCATAAATAGAATGACAGCAGGGCAACATTGGGACTTTCAGTGACCAAAAAAACACCTTTTTTGGGGGGTGGTATAATGAAAACTACCGGCTTTTATCCCATTTCATTATTGACAATCAATTAAACATTGCTTATCATGTGGATCCTGATACAATAAAAACACATCACACACAGACAGACATACAGACATAATATCACTTTTCTCTAAAAGAACTGCCCACTTTTCCATCAATTACAAATAAATGAGACTGAGTACCATCATCAGAGTGTATTGTGTACAGTTTGATTGGTCCTGTGATGATACATACAGACAAAAACAAAGACACACAATACCTACCTGATATTTCTCTCACAGAAGCTGCCCACTTTACCATCATTAACAAACAACCATGAGTCAGATTGTACACCATCATCAACAGCATCCTTCATGGTACTGGGGTTCATTGTCATACGACCAATAAACACATTATCTACAGCCCATGTGGATCGCATCTTACCTACATTAAAAGAAAACAAGAATTCTGAAGTATTGCATGGCAATACAAAGCCCCATACCCACTTTATATCATGTATTTCCCTACAAATATATCATTTGCGAAATAAAGTATGTTAAACTGTAATTTCTTAAGTCCAGCATCCTTATCTTTTGCAAAAATCAATGGACTGTACTAAAATGAAACCTGTTTAGTAACTCATAAATGCTGGTTCATATAGCAAAAATCAGCTTCTTTAATATTACAAGTCATAGTTTGAACATCAAAGTTCACCAATTGCCTATTTAAGAAGTAGAAATTGAAGGAAATATTTGATCTTGGAGGACAAGTAATAAAAAAGGTTTCTTACCCCCATTTGCAGGTTGCCAGAATCTGAATCTAGTAGAGTTATGACGAGCTCTCACTGGCAATTCTAAACTGAAGAACCTGTATTGAAATAATTGAGAAAGGGTCAACAAAAAGGTCAATTATGGAATTTGAAAATACCATGTTTCATGATCAGCATATACCCAAGTACAGCCAAATCATGATGCTTTCTGCCCTTAACAGAATGTTTCAGGTCATAAATTAGAGAGTAGTATGGATCTTGATAAGACTGACTGGGTGTATACACAGGCTGATTTATATCCATGTTGATCTTGCATTCCATGGGAGCAATTTTTTTTCAGATTCAGAATGAAATGATATCATATTTTTTGTAAGTTATAAGTTGACTTTGGCAATGAAAATACAATCGTCCCAGGTAACTGTTGGTGCACTATAACAAATCCTAACAATGTTATAAGAAAATGTGATAGATAACAGAGCATAAAGAAAATTTTTACCTAGGTCCTGTCTCGTTTCTATAATGCAGTTCTTTCACCAAATTCCATGTGATTCCTCCATTGACTGAATACTGCAGCAGAACACTTTCTTTTCTGGGCCATTCTAGCTCTTTACCATTACAACCATATTTAAAGTAAAACTCTATTGAATTCAACATGGTGGTATCAAGGTCTCTGGTCACTGCCATCCGTAAATGGTCCTAGAAAATATCTACATTCATAGCTTAACTAAATCTAGATTGGTATTTTTTTTATAATTCTTACCATTCGAAAAGTTTATATACACTTGAATCATGTGTGTTATGAAAAGATAACGTACTGTCTGAGACAACAAATTTTTGAGATCATGATCTAGAATTTTGAGGAAGATTTCGAAAGAGAGACATGTCCATAAGATTCAACTAGTATCAGACTCTTATATTCAATACTTGTCACATGCATGCTAATGAGCCTTCCAATCGCAATATGTGATAATCTTAACTAAAGGGTTGCAAAGTATGTAGTGTTAAACTATTTGACAAACATAACATTTTTCGGACAAATAGCTAGCAATGTCATTATGAGCTAACTTGTTCCAGGAATTTCATGCCTGATTAAAATATCTATTATAGCCTTTGAACAATCTATAAGTGGTACTTACATCACTAAATGTGAGTGCATTTTCACTGACAAGTTTATCACACAGAGATGATAGTGTGGCTCCGTAAATCTCCAGCCAGTTGTCATTCTTCGGCTTCTCACGATTAAAATCATCCCTGAGCATCATGGGTAGGGGACTGGAGGGGACACAATATTCCCCTTCATAACCCTCATCACACCTAATAATGAAATAAGATTATGAAATATTAATACTGACATGTGTCAAAGTAGGGCTAAATGAGCCTATTCCATAAATCTTTATGTGTTTGTCACCTGCCAGTAATACCCGAAAGGGTAGTTAGGCAGTATATATAGATAGATAGTTTGTTGTCTGATTCATTATTCATAAAACATGTTAGGTATACATGTATTGCTTGATAGAAATTATACAGAAATTGGAAAAAGTTGAAAGTCTCATGTCTAGTGGTATTCAATAAACCACAGAGGTAAACCATCCCAATGAGATTCAAGTGACTACGCAATTTTTCCTTCACCCTAAAATGCAATGATTCTGAAAACAAGTGCAGCAAATAGAGTTTTCTATTTCTAAAATTAAGATACTATGGTGTAATTGAAAGGGTATAGAACTTACACACAAGTTCCCTGGTTACAGTAACCATGTCCAGAACATAACCAAGGACAACCATCACCTAGATACACATTGTCCAGGGCCCAGACATTACTTGTGGGAGATTTACTGTGTTGCTTCCATCTAAACCTTGTAGCTGGAGATCTAAAATATGTACAAAATAGATGATAAACATTCCTACAATATACAGTAACCAAGGACAACCGTCACCTAGATACACATTGTCCAGGGCCCAGACATTACTTGTGGGAAATTTACTGTGTTGCTTCCATCTAAACCTTGTAGCTGGAGATCTAAAATATGTACAAAATAGATGATAAACATTCCTACAATATACAGTAACCAAGGACAACCGCCACCTAGATACACATTGTCCAGGGCCCAGACATTACTGGTGGGTGATTTACTGTGTTGCTTCCATCTAAACCTTGTAGCTGGAGATCTAAAATATGTACAAAATAGATGATAAACATTCCTACAATATACAGTAACCAAGGACAACCGTCACCTAGATACACATTGTCCAGGGCCCAGACATTACTTGTGGGAGATTTACTGTGTTGCTTCCATCTAAATCTAGTAGCTGGTGATCTAAAATATGTACAAAATAGATGATAAACATTCCTACAATATACAGTAACCAAGGACAACCGTCACCTAGATACACATTGTCCAGGGCCCAGACATTACTTGTGGGAGATTTACTGTGTTGCTTCCATCTAAATCTAGTAGCTGGTGATCTAAAATATGTACAAAATAGATGATAAACATTCCTACAATATACAGTAACCAAGGACAACCGTCACCTAGATACACATTGTCCAGGGCCCAGACATTACTTGTGGGAGATTTACTGTGTTGCTTCCATCTAAATCTAGTAGCTGGTGATCTAAAATATGTACAAAATAGATGATAAACATTCCTACAATATACAGTAACCAAGGACAACCATCACCTAGATACACATTGTCCAGGGCCCAGACATTACTTGTGGGAGATTTACTGTGTTGCTTCCATCTGAACCTTGTAGCTGGAGATCTAAAATATGTACAAAATAGATGATAAACATTCCTACAATATACAGTAACCAAGGACAACCGTCACCTAGATACACATTGTCCAGGGCCCAGACATTACTTGTGGGAGATTTACTGTGTTGCTTCCATCTAAATCTAGTAGCTGGTGATCTAAAATATGTACAAAATAGATGATAAACATTCCTACAATATACAGTAACCAAGGACAACCATCACCTAGATACACATTGTCCAGGGCCCAGACATTACTTGTGGGAGATTTACTGTGTTGCTTCCATCTAAATCTTGTAGCTGGAGACCTAAAATACAATAAGTTGCTCTAACAACATCATTTATATCATTAATTATGCTTGCCGAAATATAGCAGAATGGCTATCTATAACATACAGGCATCCAAACCACTATAATCTTTATTTGTTTTATCCTTTAAGGGTGAGAAAAACAAAGCTTTCAACGTTGGATAATGTTAAGGATGTACATTTTCATTCCAAATTGACTGAATTTCAATCAGAATGTTACTTCATTATACCAGCTTCTGGTTAAAAGAATTCTTCAATTGATATACGAGGGACGGTCGGAAAGTAGTTGGACTTTTGACTAGTTCTCTGAAACCATTTAATTTTTTTACAAAATTCTTTCTACACTGTTTGAACAAATTATCCATCTATGTCCATGCATGTTTGCTATCTTCGTGGGAGCTTTATTTTTCCCATTATTAACCATGACATAGACCCACTGTATTAGGTACAGTTTAACAGTCGGTATCAAAGGCGCCCTGGTCTCAAATTTCTTCCCAGCAAACATTTTTTTCGGTTCTAGACACAAATGTGGCGAGGTCTGGGTTATAGGAAAGGTAGAACAACTATTGTCATGTGTAATAATTGATAATCTCCACTGTAGATGGGGTGGTATGGGAGCGTGCGTAAACGTGAAGTAGAGAACATTTTTCTTTGCTAATCTGGGACGCGTTTACTTCAGCAGCCATTTATTCTTAGATTTTTTAATTACTTCAGAATTGTACATGGCAATGACAGTTTTTACCATTTGACATAAAATGAGGAGTAATTATCAATCCTCGTGAATCCCCAAAAGCAACAAACATGACTACCAACCGAAGGTAACAGCTCAATCTTTTCTGGGGTGGGGAACCAGCTTGTTTCCATGAATGATTTGACTGAGATTTTATCCCAAGTTCGGAATTATGAACCTGCATTTAATCTTCAGTGATAATTAGTGCAAAAACTTAACTCCTTCGCGTTTAAATGACTACAATGTTCTTTTGTATTGGTTACCCTTGTTGTTCCTCTAACAAATATCCTAATGTACATAAAATACCTATCACGTATAAGTGGACGGAATATTGTATATACACAATTATCTTTGAAAACAATTAGACCACATTATTGGCAAATGGATGTAGATTCCAACAATATATATTGTGTTTATACAATTGCAAATGGGGAGACAGGAGCACGAAAAGTCCAACTACTTTCCGACCATCCCTCATATTTATTTTTAGAAATAGAGGATAGCCAAAACAAAACTTACACAGCTCCTAGGGGCAGATATAGAGATATTCTGGTCCAGTTTTGATGCTGATCCGACAAATAATCACTTTCTAGATGGTATCCCCCACACTCAAAGTCGGGTGGAGCACATTTCTGTACAACAGGGGACCAGTGTTTACCCATATCATTGGGGGTATATCCAGAATGGTTAACAACATTATCCATTACAGGAATCTTTATTTGTCTCACTCTTTAAGAGTGAGACAAATAAAGATTTCAGTATTGGATAATGTTAAATAAGACCATTACAACTCACAAGAGCTGTCCGAAGACAGCGCGCTCGACTTTCTAAGTTGCTTAGTATAAAGGGGGCATAACTCCAAATATAGTGGAGCCAGGGTCAAAGGCCCTGGTAGTAAGGTAGAGGGTGTGATGGTGAATAAGTATTCCAAGTTTGGGTTGAATCACCTTGATAGTATGGAAGTTATTGATGTTTGAAAAAACTTTAACCTTAGATGCAACGCCAACGCCAACACCGATGCCCGGGTGACAGTATAAGCTCTCATTTTCTTCGAAAAGTCAAGCTAAAAACTGAATTTCAAAAAGGATATTACTAATTTCATCTCCAGGCTGAATGAAATTTTCAATTGGTCAATCTATTTTCAGACATAGAAGACAGCCAAAACAAACTTACACAGCCCCTGGTGGCAGATATAGAGATATTCTGGTCCAGTTTTGATGCTGATCTGACATATAATCACTCTCGAGATGGTATCGCCCACACTCGAAGTCTGGTGGAGCACATTTCTGTACAACGGGGGACCAGTGTTTACCCATATCATTGGGGGTATATCCAGAATGGTTAACAACATTATCCAATACCGGAATCTTTTTTGTCTCACTCTTTTAGAGTGAGACAAATAAAGATTTCAGCATTGGACAGGCGCGTCGCGTGGTTTTCAACATTGGGGCGGCGGACGGGGAGGGTTTGGGAGGGGTGTCCCCTCCTGTTAGTAAGAAAATTTTGTCTAGGAGTAAACGAAATGGCGCCATTTCCTGGAATTAAATCTATTTTAACGATGTACAATCGAGTATAATATACAGTAAGAAATTATCTATTCGTATAAAAATTGGCGTCTTTCCAGTTGCATAACCCGACGGTGAAAGTTTTCTCAGCTTTCGTGTTAGAGATCTTGCCGTTTTTCGCCGCCGACATACATACAAAGCAGAAGAAAACATCGTCTGTCTGATATAAATAAAATCGACATACAAATAAATGTTATCATCATTATCTATTTTTCCACAGTCGAAATAATCGGTCAGACGATTTTTGAAAGCACAAACAAAATAGGCTAAAATCCGATTTCAATGTAGGAATTTAAAAAAAAAACCTTTTATACAACGTACATGTATGCACCTTGTTTACCCCGAGTTTTTCAATTTGACCATTTTCACGGTGGAGACTGTGCATCATGGGATAGATAACGACTAAGGACAAAATAATCTTGATTCTGGTAAGACATTTTGCAATACTTTTCTTATTTCTGCACCAATTTTCAAACAGTCTGTTGCATGTATCCCGCATTATTCAGCTTTCATTGGAAAATAGAAAATTATAAGAAAGTTCTCCAAAATATTGTCACAACCGATTAGACAGCAAAATGGTAACAACTACGGAAAAATAAGCCCCGCTTCAGGTAAGAATTTTTGCAAAATAAATCTTAATTCTGCGTCAATTTTCAAGCGGTTTTAGTCTATTTGTTGCATGTACCCCGCCTTGCTGAGCTCTTTCCTCTGATTTGGAAACTCGTACTTATCCCAAAATTTGATTCACCACAAAAGCAATCTGAATTTTGTGTCGGTTTTTTCGGGTCTTTTGGGATCAATTTTGAAAAAGAATTACTATGATTCCACAAACAAGTCATTTATCTCAATAAGGCGGGGTACATGCAACGGGGAACCCATGCAACAAACTGCTTGGAAATTGACAAAAAAATAAGAAAGCGATTGCACAATTTCTTACCTAGAGCGGAGGCAAATTTGTCCGTAATCGGCACCCATCCCATGATGCAAAATCTCCACCGTGATCTTTAAACCTTTTAAATATTTGTGTAACATAAGAATAAACAAGAGGGCCATTGGCCCTGAAGCGCTCACCTGATATGATAACTTTTTTTTGTAAACCAATTTTCAGGTTGATTGGACAAAGAATGTGACCTCTAGGGTGCACACAAGGTTTATCTAAGATTTGACCTCGTGACCTAGAATTGATCAAGAAAATCATTCTGATCAATTTTCAGGTTGATTGGGCAAAAAATGTGGCCTCTAGAGTGCACACAAGGTTTTACAAAGATTTTACCTCATGACCTAGTTTATGACCCCAGATGACCCAATTTCAATCTTGTCTGAAAATTGATCAAGACAATCATTCTGATCAATTTTCAGGGTGATTGGGTAAAAAAATGTGGCCTCTAGAGTGCACACAAGGTTTTTCTAAGATTTGACCCCGTGACCTAGTTTTTGACTCCAGATGACCCAATTTCAAACTTGTCCGAGATTTCACCAAGACAATCATTCTGATCAATTTTCAGGTTGATAGGGCAACAAATGTGGCCTCTAGAGTGCACACAAGGTTTTTCTAAGATTTGACCCCTGACCTAGTTTTTGACCCCGTATGACCCAATTTCAAATTTGTGCGAGATTTTGTCAAGCCAATCATTCTGATCAATTTTCAGATAGATTTGGCAAAAAATGTGGCCTCTAGAGTGCACACAAGGTTTTTCTAAGATTTGACCCTGTGACCTAGTTTTAGACCCCAGATGACCCTATATCAAACTTGTGCCAGATTTTATCAAGTCAATCATTCTGAGCAATTTTCAGGTTGATTGGGCAAAAAATGTGGCCTCTAGAGTGCACACAAGGTTTTTCTAAGATTTGGCCCCGTGACCTAGTTTTTGACCCCAGATGACCCAATTTCAAACTTGTCCGAGCTTTCATCAAGACAATCATTCTGAGCAAATTTCAGGTTGATTGGGCAAAAGATGGGGCCTCTAGAGTGCACACAAGGTTTTTCTAAGATTTGACCCCGTGACCTAGTTTTTGACCCCAGATGACCCAATTTCGAACTTGTCCGAGATTTTATCCAGACAATAATTCTGATCAATTTTCAGGTTGATTGGGCAAAAAATGTGGCCTCTATAGTGCACACAAGGTTTTTCTAAGATTTGACCCCGTGACCTAGTTTTTGACCCCAGGTAACCCAATTTCAAACTTGTACAAGATTTCACCAAAACAATCATTCTGAGCAAATTTCAGGTTGATTGGGCAAAAAATGTGGCCTCTAGAGTGCACACAAGGTTTTTCTAAGATTTGACCCCGTGACCTAGTTTTTGACCCAAGATGACCCAATTTCGAACTTGTCCGAGATTCTATCAAGACAATCATTCTGAGCAAATTTTAAGTTGATTGGGCAAAAAATGTGGCCTCTAGAGTGCACACAAGGTTTTTCTAAGATTTGACCCCGTGACCTAGTTTTTGACCCCAGATGACCCAATTTCGAACTTGTCCGAGATTTCATCAAGACAATCATTCTGAGCAAATTTCAGGTTGATTGGGCAAAAAATGTGACCTCTATAGTGCACACAAGGTTTTTCTAAGATTTGACCCCGTGACCTATTTTTTGACCCCAGATGACCCAATTTCGAACTTGTCCGAGATTTCATCAAGACAATCATTCTGAGCAAATTTCAGGTTGATTGGGCAAAAAATGTGGCCTCTAGAGTGCACACAAGGTTTTTCTAAGATTTGACCCCGTGACCTAGTTTTTGACCCAAGATGACCCAATTTCGAACTTGTCCGAGATTTCATCAAGACAATCATTCTGAGCAAATTTCAGGTTGATTGGGCAAAAAATGTGGCCTCTAGAGTGCACACAAGGTAAAGTTTGACGGACGACGGACACCGGACGCCGGACACAGCGGTATCACAATAGCTCACCATGAGCACATTCGTGCTTAGGTGAGCTATGTAAAGTCATAAGATGCTTTGTCCAGCAATGTCGATAGTATCAACCTATTTATTTCAGTCTTATATCAAATTAAAGTGTGATATTGAAAAAAAGGAGCAATGAGTATTGTTTAGCCTATAGTGCGATGAATAATCACGATTCTGCATGATTGTAATGATTTTGTGTTAAAAAAGTTCGGAAAACCAATACGCAAAATAAGTTTGCTTTCGGGTAATTATTAGATAATCTGACCCAGTCAGTCAATAAATACGTCTAAGCAAGGTAAAGGGTTAATCGCAGAACTATTGTAAGTGCTATACATTTTACATACACCTACAATCGTCTTGCGATAATCACTGAATGTATATTCGACGGGTACCGCACGCTTTCACACTTATTTTATTGCTTTTAAAGTGTGACCATTTCCCTAGAAACCGATAAGAAGGGAAACCAAGCGATTGCATTTTCGCCGCCCCAAACGACAAAATGCCTTTTTATTTGCCGAATTGTTGGGGCGGCCGCCGCCCCTGCCGCCCCGCACGCGACGCCACTGTTGGATATTGTTAAATAAGAACATTACAACTACAAATTGAACAAATTTTGATTAAAATATTATTTATACCAGCTCCAGCCTGAATGGATTTTTCAATTGGTCAATCTATTTTTAACAAGATGTGTTTGTGAAACACAAATGCCCCCGAAATGGCCATTTTTCGAAAATGTTAAGTTTTCGTGGAGTAAAGGGTTGATAAGGGTTAATGGATGACCTTGAGGAAGGTCAAATTGCATGGAACAGATAGATATTGTTGAAAGGAAGTTGCATACCAAATTTGAGCTTTGTATGTCAAATAGTTTTGGAGAAATGGCAAAGGTTAAGTTTTCAGGTTAAGTTTTCGGACAGACGGACGGACGGACAGACAGACGGACGGACAGACGGACAGACAGACAGACAGACAGACAGACAGACAGACGGACATGAGTAAAACAATATGCCCCCGATCTCTCGATACGGGGGCATAAAAATAGAAGACAGCCAAAACAAAACTTACACAGCTCCTGGTGGCAGATATAGAGATATTCTGGTCCAGTTTTGATGCTGATCTGACATATAATCACTCTCGAGATGGTATCCCCCACACTCGAAGTCTGGTGGAGCACATTTCTGTACTACGGGGGACCAGTGTTTACCCATGGATATGATTGAAGGTATATATCCAAAAAAGTTCACAACATTATCCAATACCAGGATCTTTTTTGTCTCACTCTTTTAGAGTGAGACAAATAAAGATTTCAGCATTGGATATTGTTAAATAAGAACAATACAACTACAAATTGAACAAATTTTGATTAAAATATTATTTATACCAGCTCCAGCCTGAATGGAATTTTCAATTGGTCAATCTATTTTTAGATGTAGAAAACAAACAAAACTTACACAGCCCCTGGTGGTAGATACAGAGATATTCTTGTCCAGTTTTGATGCTGATCTGACATATAATCACTCTCGAGATGGTAACCCCCACACTCAAAGTCGGGTGGAGCACATTTCTGTACTACGGGGGACCAGTGTTTACCCATATCATTAGGGGTATATCCAGAATGGTTAGCAACATTATCCATTACAGGAATCTTTATTTGTCTCACTCTTTAAGAGTGAGACAAATAAAGATTACAGTATTGGATAATGTTAAGTAAGACCATTACAACTCAAAACTGAATGAATTTCAAAAAGGATATTTCTAATACCATCTCCGGGCTGAATGGATTTTTTAATTGGCAATCTATTTTTAGAAGTAGAAAACAAACAAAACTTACACAGCCCCTGGTGGCAGATACAGAGATATTCTGGTCCAGTTTTGATGCTGATCTGACATATAATCACTCTCTAGATGGTATCCCCCACACTCAAAGTCGGGTGGAGCACATTTCTGTACAACGGGGGACCAGTGTTTACCAATATCGTTGGGGGTTTATTTGTGAGACTAAAATTTAATTCTCCAATGCTGGAAACATTATTTGTCTCACTCTTATAGAGTGAGACAAATAATGATTTCAGTATTGGAGATTTTTTAAGATGAAAATTGCAACTCCTAACTAAAAAAGTTGAAATTGGGGTATTACTGTGGCTCTAGGCTGAGGATTTTTTTAGGCTGGTCAATCTATTTTTAGACATATGATAGGAAGACAGTCAAAACAAAACTTACACAGCTCCTGGTGGCAGATATAGAGATATTCTGGTCCAGTTTTGATGCTGATCTGACATATAATCACTCTCTAGATGGTATCCCCCACACTCAAAGTCGGGTGGGGCACATTTCTGTACAACGGGGGACCAGTGTTTGCCCATATCATTGGGGGTATATTTGTCAGACTAAAATTAAATTCTCCAATGCTGGAAACATTATTTGTCTCACTCTTATAGAGTGAGACAAATAATGATTTCAGTATTGGAGAATTTTTAAGATGAACATTGTAACTCCAAACTAAAAAAATTAAATTGGGGTAATACTGTGGCTCTAGGCTGAGGATTTTTTTAGGCTGGTCAATCTGTTTTTAGACATATGATAAAAGTCGGCCAAAACAAACTTACACAGCTCCTGGTGGCAGATATAGAGATATTCTGGTCCAGTTTTGATGCTGATCTGACATGTAATCACTTTCTAGATGGTAGCCCCCACACTCAAAGTCGGGTGGAGCACATTTCTGCACAACAGGGGACCAGTGTTTGCCCATATCATTAGAGAACTCCAGCATGACGCCATACAATGTGTCAAATAGGGAGTCACAGCCCATAGCTATGTCAAACTGTAGAAATGTGGAAGGCGTCACATGGTAGTCCCAGGTCTCTGCATATCTGGTACCTACAGTGCATAGAAGTAAACCATCTTTTATATGAGCCGTAACAAATAAATGTAGTATGTAAAGCTTTATTAAAGTAAAGAAAATATGGGTAAATTGGAAAAAACAAAAACGAATGGCACAGTTGTATTCAATATGAAATGACATGTGTGACCATTAGTCTATTCTTGCTGCATTTGCTGTTACCTTTAGAGTTGCTATTCTGGGTACAACACTTTTGAATTGCCGATTCAGTCTTCATAATTTTTGTGTGTAGAGCACCATGGTCTAGTGGTTGGATGCATGCCTCCGGACAAAAGGGTTCTGAGTAAAAAGAAACAACAAGACATACCACCATTCCTGCTGAATTCCAGCGCATTGCCTCTAGAGTTACAAGCTATCCTGGGTACAGCACTCTGTGTTTGGAACCATGTGAACATATCTGGCATCATGCCAGTAAAGTCGTCCTGGAAACCGTCCAGATTGGTCTCATTTACACCAATAGTCACACTGTCTAAACCCCACTCTGATCTCTTCATACCTAGTGGACAAAATTCAATATGGTAGTTTAAATTCAAAAGTATCGAGATCTATATTTCTGTAAAACAATCCAGTCTGGCTGACATCAGAGTTTGAAGCTAATGAACATGTTTTGTTTTCTTTTATGTTCCTATTCTACACAGTAAATGATCACAAAATGGAGGATGAAACATGAAATGAAGAAACTATAGAAAATGTACAGTTACTAAACAGCTTTGATTTTAGAGTCTTACATGAAATGACTACTGCTTGTTGGTTACTGGTATGACTGTTATGTTGGCTAAAGCTTGTCAGACATAAAATATTTATCTTATATTGCATACCTTATCTTCATCTTACTTTCCCCAAAAACATTTCTTGCAACAATTTCGATTTTGACAGTACCTCCATGTCCGAGTGGTTGCCACCATCTAAATATTGTCCTCTCTGTTTTGGCATCTCGAGGTAGCTCCACTCCAACTCTCTCCCTAGTACCATTATACAAGATAGGCTCTATAAGTTTGAGGGGATGCCATGTGATCTCGTTGTCTGTGGAGTAATCTACGATGATGCCCTCGTTAGGAGAACTTGGTTGTGTGCAGCGATATTTGATACCAGTACTGCCTATCTGTATTACAAATTCCAACATCCTACAAGCAAAACATTAAAGTCTTAAGAATATTTTTACCAAATATTGTCTAAATACTTATCTTTTATTATCAATGCAACTAAAACAGAAATGTATAGCACAATAACAGATCTGAGGTTTTGCTTTTTGTCCTTTAGGATAATATTGTGGAATGAGATATATAAATGCCAGAACTCAAGTCTTTGTAAGAAGAGCTTTCATACTGATCTAAGTAATGCCATTATATTTCATGTAAGTGTATAAAGGCATTGAAAGAAAAGAGCCCCCGAAGGACACTCCAAAATAAATTCCTTATCAGACATCAGAACAAACACACAGCAAGGCGTCTTTCAAATCCTGTCATCAATTTAGTTAGGTTTTAGTTTACCTAAGGTGTTTCGTATTGAGTGGTACAGTGACTGCCTCTCTAGTACCTTCACCATCAAAGAAGAGAGCATTTCCCGAGTCTACAGTTCCACATCCGATACCAAGATGGCCACCCCAAATCCGCCTCCAGAAGTGGGATGGGCGATGATACTGCTCAAATCTGTCTACCATACCATAGGGTGTAGGGTCATCTGACTGACAGTTGAGGTCTGAAATATTGGGACAAAGATTGTATTTGATTTAAGACATTTTCAAGCTAAAATCTGATACCAAACTGGCCGCCCCAGATATATCTCCAGAAGTGGGATGGGCGATGATACTGCTCAAATCTGTCTACCATACCATAGGGTGTAGGGTCATATGACTGACAGTTGAGGTCTGAAATATTGGGACAAAGATTGTATTCGATTCAGGACATTTTCAAGCTAAAATCTGATACCAAAATGGCCGCCCCAGATACGCCTCCAGAAGTGTGAGGGGCGATGATACTGCTCAAATCTGTCTACCATACCATAGGGTGTAGGGTCATATGACTGACAGTTGAGGTCTGAAATATTGGGACAAAGATTGTATTCGATTCAAGACATTTTCAAGCTAAAATCTGATACCAAAATGGCCGCCCCAGATACGCCTCCAGAAGTGTGAGGGGCGATGATACTGCTCAAATCTGTCTACCATACCATAGGGTGTAGGGTCATATGACTGACAGTTGAGGTCTGAAATATTGGGACAAAGATTGTATTCGATTCAAGACATTTTCAAGCTAAAATCTGATACCAAAATGGCCGCCCCAGATACGCCTCCAGAAGTGTGAGGGGCGATGATACTGCTCAAATCTGTCTACCATACCATAGGGTGTAGGGTCATCTGACTGCGAACATCTGGTTGACGTCTGGTAAGTCTGATCTGTGTCTCAAAATTTGGTTTTATGAACTTTCCAGAAGGGATGATATCATGACATGTCATGTATCTGTGACAAACTGCAACTACATGTATGTTGACCATACAAAAAATTGTCAAATCCAATCCAAGCTTATAATAATTTTTAATCTGTTTTATATCACCATTAATTTAGTCATCTGAAGAAGGTTTCAAATTAAACCAGCCTTCTATTTTACAACTTAGGAAAGGTTTAATCATCAATAATAGTACTAACCTTCCATATCACCATCACAGCTACATGTTTTGTCCTCACATACCCCATTTCTGTGACAATGTTGAGCACAGGGTGGACCAATATATACATGATTAAGGGCAAAATTGTACACAATATATAAAATATAACTAACCTTCCATATTTCCATCACAGCTACATGTTTTGTCCTCACATACCCCATTTCTGTGACAATGTTGAGCACAGGGTGGACCAATATACACATGATCAAGGGCAAAATTGTACACAATATATAAAATATAACTAACCTTCCATATTTCCAACACAGCTTCATGTTTTGTCCTCACATACCCCATTTCTGTGACAATGGTGGGCACAGGGTGGACCAATATATATGTCATCTAGAGCAAAATTGTACACAATATATAAAATATAACTAACCTTCCATATTTCCATCACAGCTACATGTTTTGTCCTCACATACCCCATTTCTATGACAATGGTGAGCACAGGGTGGACCAATATATATGTCATCTAGGGCAAAATTGTACACAATATATAAAATATATAATATAACTAACCTTCCATATTTTCATCACAGCTACATGTTTTGTCCTCACATACCCCATTTCTGTGACAATGTTGAGCACAGGGTGGACCAATATATACATCATCTAGGGCAAATTGTACACAATATATAAAATATATAATATAACTAACCTTCCATATTTCCATCACAGCTACATGTTTTGTCCTCACATACCCCATTTCTGTGACAATGGTGGGCACAGGGTGTACCAATATAAACATCATCTAGGGCAAAATTGTACACAATATATAAAATATATAATATAACTAACCTTCCATATTTCCATTACAACTACATGTTTTGTCCTCACATACCCCATTTCTGTGACAATGGTGGGCACAGGGTGGACCAATATATACGTCATCCAGGGCAAAATTGTACACAACATATATCAATATAACTAACCTTCCATATTTCCATCACAGCTACATGTTTTGTCCTCACATACCCCATTTCTGTGACAATGTTGAGCACAGGGTGGACCAATATACACATGATTAAGGGCAAAATTGTACACAATATATAAAATATATAACATAACTAACCTTCCATATTTCCATCACAGCTACATGTTTTGTCCTCACATACCCCATTTCTGTGACAATGTTGAGCACAGGGTGGACCAATATACACATGATTAAGGGCAAAATTGTACACAATATATAAAATATATAATATAACTAACCTTCCATATTTCCATCACAGCTACATGTTTTGTCCTCACATACCCCATTTCTGTGACAATGTTGAGCACAGGGTGGAGCAATATCAGGCTGTCAACCGATTCCTATTTTCCTATAAAACTCCTATATTTTGGGTCCAAATCCTATATTTTTAAGCACCTCCTATATTCCTATAATTCTCCTATATTTTGAAAATATTTCCTATATTTTTTGGTAAAATTATTGTCGATGAATGATGGAGATAGCAAATATTGCTTTGATACTGCTCCTTGCTTCTTTATTCTTCAAATAAGAGAATCTCTTTCTTCAATTATAGCATTAATATCCTGTATAATGTTCTGGCGCGCTTTATCTGTTCATCATCACCTATTTGGTCATCTAGAAAGAAGTTGAATAGGACACCAGTCTTTAAGTTGCCAATTCAGATAGCGAGGATCATAGTGATGTTATATAGAAACATAGTTTCTGGATTGTGATCTTAAGAACTGAAAGATTACTTTTATAGCTTATCTTAGCATGAAGTGCTGAGAGTGAGGTATTGTGATTGCTCAACATCTTTTGTCTGGCCGTCTGTCTGTCCACAATTAAATCAAATTCTTCTACCATACCATGAGGCCTTTAGTCTTGGAATTTTGTATGCAAAATGGTGTAAGGGCCCTCTACCAAAATACTTCAAATTATTGTGATACAATGAAAATTGGCCCTATGTTGTCACAATGTGGGGTAACAAGTTTCATGTAGAGACAAAGAATGAATTCTTGTACAATCAGGTCTTTCGAATCTTATGTGTTGAATTGTCTCAAGGGCCTCGACCAAAATAATTTGTATTAATATAGTACAATGAAAATTAGCCCTATTTATCATATTTTATCTAAAGGCAAAGAAGGAAAACTTTGCAATCTTTTACTCATGAAACGTTCTGTCTAAGGCTTTGAAATTTGGTGTGTTGAATTTTCTCAGCCATCTGCCAAAAAAGTTTTTGCTACAATTAACTTGACCATGTGTTATGAAATATCAGATTCCATAAAGAGATAAAGGAGCAAATTTTTTAACTATCTTCTACCCCCTAAATATTTGATCTACAGCTTTGAAATTTTGCATGTAGAATTGTCTTATGGCCTTTCATCAAAATACCTGAAAGTTCTGTTGTACAATTAAAATTGGCCCTATGTTGTTGAATATCAGATTATATATAAAGACAAAGAATGAAATCTTAAAAAATTTTCTGACAAATCTGTTGTCTTTGTCAGAGATCCTTTATCAAAATTTTGTTTTCTTGTATCATGGGGCATGACTCTCTACCAGAATTCTTCTCTTCCTGCAATGTAAATTGCATGGAATTTGCTAGTCTTGGATGAGGCGGAAGGCGTCATTTGCAATTTCCTGAAAGGCTCAATATTCTCTACTGTGAGTTATATAGGGCCATCTTGACCCTCTTATCTAGATTTAACACAAAGCTGTCAGTGGCGTTATGGCCATGGTTGTAAGATTCTGGGAGGGAGGGGGTCTTAAAATGCATTAAATTGCTTATACAGACATCTAGAATTTCAAAATTTTCTTTGGGGAGGACCCCCAAACCCCCCTCTTCAGAAATGTATTTATAGTGTGGTATTCTACTTTTATCATTGGCAGTTGTTGAAACAGCATCTTAGTGCCGTACTGCTTTCAGAAATAGTGTGACAGCCCTGTAAACGCTTGAGATGGAACAAATTTACTTAAAAAAAACTCCTATATTTTAACTTAAAATGGGCTTAAAACTCCTTTTTTTCTTAAAAAAAATTCCTATTAAAACTCCTATATTTTTTAGAAGACCTGGTTGACAGCCTGCAATATACACATGATTAAGGGCAAAATTGTACACAATATATAAAATATATAATATAACTAACCTTCCATATTTCCATCACAGCTACATGTTTTGTCCTCACATACCCCATTTCTGTGACAATGGTGGGCACAGGGTGGACCAATATATACATCGTCTAGGGCAAAATTGTACACAATATATAAAATATATAATAAAACTAACCTTCCATATTTCCATCACAGCTACATGTTTTGTCCTCACATACCCCATTTCTGTGACAATGGTGGACACAGGGTGGACCAATATACACATCATCTAGGGCAAAATTGTACACAATATATCAATGGTTTTCAACAAAAAAACTTGTAACTGCAGCTTGTTTTAAGCTGCAGTTACAAGTTTTTTGTTGAAAAGCAACAATATGATATAAAACTAACCTTCCATATTTCCATCACACCTACATGTTTTGTCCTCACATACCCCATTTCTGTGACAATGGTGGGCACAGGGTGGACCAATATATACATCATCAAGGGCAAAATTGTACACAATATATAAAATATATAATAAAACTAACCTTCCATATTTCCATCACAGCTACATGTTTTGTCCTCACATACCCCATTTCTTTGACAATGGTGTGCACAGGGTGGACCAATATATACATCATCAAGGGCAAAATTGTATACAATAAATCAATGATTTTCAACAAAAAACTTGTAACTACGGCTTGTTTTAAGGTGCAATTACAAGTTTTTTTGTTGAAAAACGATGATATATAATACAACTAACCTTCCATATTTCCATCACAGCTACATGTTTTGTCCTCACATACCCCATTTCTATGACAATGGTGGGCACAGGGTGGACCAATATATACATCGTCTAGGGCAAAATTGTACACAATATATAAAATATATAATATAACTAACCTTCCATATTTTCATCACAGCTACATGTTTTGTCCTCACATACCCCATTTCTGTGACAATGGTTGACACAGGGTGGCCCAATATACACATCATCTAGGGCAAAAGTGTACACAATATATAAAATATGTAATATAACTAACCTTCCATATTTCCATCACAGCTACATGTTTTGTCCTCACACACCCCATTTCTATGACAATGGTGAGCACAGGGTGGACCAATATATACATCATCAAGGGCAAAATTGTACACAAAATATCAATGATTTTTAACAAAAAACTTGTAACTGCAGCTTGTTTTAAGCTGCAGTTACAAGTTTTTTGTTGAAAAGCAACAATATGATATAAAACTAACCTTCCATATTTCCATCACAGCTACATGTTTTGTCCTCACATACCCCATTTCTGTGACAGTGGTGAGCACAGGGTGGACCAATATATACATCATCAAGGGCAAAATTGTATACAATATATCAATGATTTTTAACAAAAAACTTGTAACTGCAGCTTGTTTTAAGCTGCAGTTACAAGTTTTTTGTTGAAAAGCAACGATATAAAATATAACTTACCTTCCATATTACCATCACAGCTACATGTTTTGTCCTCACACACCCCATTTCTGTGACAATGGTTGACACAGGGTGGACCAATGTATACATCGTCTAGGGCAAAATTGTATGGGTAACCACCTGGCTGCCACCAACGTAAATACAGTGGACTGAAATAGACAGGCAAATCTGATATTTAGAAATGTTCTGAGATACAGCACACTCAATTTGGGAAGCAGCTTAACCCTTTCCCAAACGACAAAATTTTGGGGTGGTCAAAATTCAAAAGTGTTGCAAACAACAAATTAAATTATATCAAAAGTAGTAAATATGCATGTTATAGCCCAGAAAATATTGAGGCAAAAGGAGAAAGTGCTGGTCACCAGCACTTTCTTCTTTTGCCTCAATATTTTCCCAAGCATTTTTTATTAGGGACGTCAAAACCTGGTCTTGTTTCGAAAAGGGTTAAAGCCCTAATGTATAAATCAAGACCAACATTAAAATGTTTAAACTGTTGTTAACCTATGCAGATTGCATGGGTACTTGTATGTGATTGTTGACACTTCTTGACATTTCTAGAAAATCACTGTTTAATCAGTAGTTTGCATGAATTGTAATCCTAATACTGAAATCAGATTTAACAAATCACTAATAAATGGCAAAACCCTAATAGAAAAGCTGACTTAATAGCGGCAGCAGATATAGATAGAGTCCTTATAAACAAATCATGTTCTTTAGACTAGTGCATTACCTAAAGACATTGTCCATTGTTATTAATCTAGATGAACATGATCAGAATTTACACAAAACTTTGACTGACTTCATTTCAGACTATTGTTCAAGCTACTAGCTGTTCTATCTGTTATATTCACCCCAGGTGATGCAATATCTAATCAAAATATTTGTTGATATCAGCATTTTTTTCTTCAGACGCTCCTTTGAACACATTTGTTTTACATCGATTGGGAAGCAAGTTTCTTAAACTTATTTTAATCCCTCTCAATTGAGCTTCCTAGAAATCCACCAATACTCGCGCCGAATGTGTGGGCCAATGAGAAGCCTTGAACAACCCCCGCTACCGGGGATCGAACTTGGAGCCTCTTAGTCGAAAGGCTGACGCTCTACCCCTCGACTACGGACACCACACAATTTTGTGCATTGATGCACCTTTCTACATTCATAGGGCATAATGGTGCAGTTTCTGACCACTGGTTTGAGGATGGTCAGACTATTGCTACAGAAATGAAGTAAAATAGCTAAGGTCATTAGTGTTTCTTTAGAGCTACAGCAAAGCATTCACTTGACGATAGTCTGAACTGAAGTTAGCCTTTAACTCACTGTTTGGCAAGCTCCTCTGTGACAGGGATGACAACAAGCTCCCAGTGACCATGAGTTCCTGTATGATAGACACTTCCTTCATGCTGGTTCCCCTCACAGCCCATTTCCTGGTAGCAAGATTCCTGAACAAGCTGGAAACCATATCCCCCTCTAGGCCAGTATTGTAACATGACTGGATGATTCCATCTGAACTGATTACTGCAGCCCACATTTATCTGAATAGTCAAACAAATGTCTTGAATTTGTGAGTACAGTTTACTAGCGTCATTCCAACAGATTGTGCACAAGGTATCTGTAATTAACATTTTTTGACACAATCTTGGTACAAACTGTTGAAATACTATGCCTTCTGCCTGTAGATATTTGCTTGAAAATATGATTAAATCCCTATCACAAAAGACAATTTCTTTTTCAAAAAAAATTTGAATGACTATAATATTATAATTGTGAGCAAAAAGTACTCTTTATCTGGAAGGGTTGAAAACCTTGAGGGAAAACAGAATATTTCCATCATAAGCAATTTTGTCAATTTACATCTTTCTTTCTAAAAATGCTTTTTGTGTGTGTGTTTTTCAGAACCAAGTATAAGTTGGAAACTGATTAAGGAACTACATAATTATTCAATAGCACCAAACTAATAACAATAATTATCAAAATTTACCCTAAACTGTATCACATCTCCGGGGTTAAGTTTGAGATCCTTGGTAACCACACTTTTCCCTGTCTCCTGATTACCCAGAATAAGAACAGGGTTTCTAGAATTACAGTATTTACCAATCACAGCTCCAGCTGCTGATAGCCATTGTTTGGAATCAAGGGGATCTACAGATCTCTGAAAAAACGGAAATAATTGTTAGACTTAGTTAGAGATAAGCCTTTGAATCTAACAATAAAGTTACAGTTGACACTCGTTATGTCGACATCGGAAAAGTCGAATTTTCGCTTAAGTCGAAGTTCAAATCTGGTCCCGTCCTCATCAATGGACATAATTGTTTCAAAATAAATAGTTTTGAACTCAACATAGCTATTTAAATATAGTAGGAAAAGGATAGAAATTGCTCGAAACGAGCAATTTCTTTCCTTTTCCTACAATATTTCAATAAAAATCGTACTTCATTACTTTCAAAAACGGTCAAATATCAACTTTATCGAAGCCAAACAAAATCGGATGAGTCAAACTCCGGATATGTCGATGTATTTTGACGGCCCCTCCAACTTCGACACAACGAGTGTCGACTGTATTTAATGAATACTAGTAAGTTTATAAGCAAGGTAAAACACTATTTATCATTCATTTCAATACTTCATTGATCCACACAAATTCAGACTGGTCCAAAATGAAAAGCTAATGGCAATTTGTTATTGAAAACTGAAGATATACCATTTAAATCACTAGAACATGCTACACTTTCGTTTTCTTCCTCCAGTTTTACTTGTATCCTACAGGGCAATTAACATCACAATTTTCTTGGGAAAGAGTCCATTGAAGTTATTTTACCCTTTACTTGATGCCAACTAATTGAAGTTAGGATAGGCATTCAAGGACAATTAGCCCATTATGCATTTAACTGGGTTTTTGTGGTCCTGTCAGCAAGATTTAGCATGTACCATTAAGATGATATGTATTACAACTTTCAAACAAATGAACAGAAAAGACTCACATCAAAATTGTCTTCCAGTTTATGTAGATTTTCATATTGTCCCAGTCTAATTTCATCCACAGCCCAGTGATCATGACCTTTGCCATCGTGTTGGGGCTGCCACCATCGGAAACGGGTATTTGGTGTTTTGGCTTCTTCTGGTAGATCTTTCGATACAAGTCTGAAATAAACAAGTTATGGAAAATAAATTGGTTATCCTTTTCCCAATCAAAACCCATTTTTCATGTCAATGATAGAAAAGGCTTTGAAACAAAACAGAAAAAGTTTAGAAATAAAACCCGATGTTTTGGAAAGGATTGAAATACATGGGAACCAGAGCTGATCATGAATACACCAAAGTTAAAGTTACAAAACATTAAGCTCCTTTATCCTTATGAGGCTTCACATTGAAAAACTGGAGAAGAAACAACAACAATTGGCACGATATCATAAGGAATTCCTATTAACCCTCTCCCAAACAACAAAATTTCAAGGCAGTCCTATTCAAAAGTTGCTTTAGACGACAAAATTGATGTTAAAAAGAAAAGTATTTGTGTACAATATAGAACAGAAGATATTGAGACAAAAGGAGAAACTGCTGGTTATCAGCAGTTTCTTCTTTTGTTTCAATGTTTTCCTAAGCCTTTTCTATTAGGGACGTCAAAACCAGGTCTTGTTTGGTATAGGGTTAAGAGTTTCACCCAATTTAGCTGAATGGAAGCGGAGAAATTGCTTCGGATGGAAATACACAAACAGACACAGTCAACTAGATGTTTGCCCTTAGGGGTCACAAAAAGAGGCCATTAGCAAGAGCTACATGAAAGGAATCCTGAAATGCGACCCCCCTCCGGGGCTTACTTTGTGATTCCATATGGATGAGGAACGTTGCTTTGAAATGAATTAAGTAGGCCAATGAAGTTGCTGGAATTTTTGTGTGGGGCGAACATAGTTCTTGTGGCGGAAAATTCCAGAGGAAAATTTGATGTGGTTGGGGATTCCGGAGGAATAGCATGTCTTGTCTGTTTGATATTTGAAGTGTATGGTAAAGTTTAGCATAGTTTTGAAAAATAGGAACTGGCCCGGACCGATCAATGTTGCCCAGCACAAAGGTATCGCTGGGCTTAGGTATTTGGTTGGTTCGGTAAGTGGACTCTGAACTAGATTGGTTGTTTTAGATGTTCAGTGACTGAATGTCTAGCGCTGAACTAAGTGTGTTCAGGTTTTCCAGACCCTGGGAGACTACCCGGCCAGTGACTGAAAGTCTAGCGCTTGGCCAGCTCCATGTGAGGTTCTTCCATGGAGCGGTAGACTGGAACGTTATAACTTGGCTAGTCCTTGTCCAGTTCCTATACAGAATACTATTCTTCTGGAGTTTTCAGCTGCTGCATCCTCTGGGGTTTTCTGCTATTACACGGTCCATTTCTGCCACACATTAAAATCTATTAAACATTATTCAAGTGCTGTGTTTATCACAATACTTCAGCTTTAGTTTGCAAGATCTCTTTATTAAACATTATTTAACTTGATACACTTGCGTTGTTAACATTATTTTAGCCATAATGAAATAATACCTGGCTATTCTGTATTCCGAGTTGACCAACTCCTCAAGTAGCTTCCAAGTTATCCCACCATCATTGGAGTACTGCAGTATGACCCCTTCTGCCCTTTTTTCTGCCCCATTACAATCCTTCTCTGTACCCCCTATCTTCAGATTAAACTGCAGGTAGTCAGCTTTTCTAGTATCCATGTCCTTAGTAACTAACTCTCTCATTCCATCCTATGAATATGAATTTTATATTCAATCTTGATTTGAAACAATTTCTCAATACCTACATAGATGAATCAATGAGATAAAGCTATAAATATAAAGAACACAAACCTTACTTAAATCTACATAGATAAAGACAAATAGAAATCAATTTAAAACAATATAGACATGATCTAACAGTATTGGGGCACAAAATCACCAGTTTTATTAAGCAAGATATGTTTGTGTAACGCAAATGCTCTCAAAACGGCTATTCAATATGACTGTATCATCTGACCATGAACTTACTAGATGACCTTGACCTTTGTATCAAAACATGTGCATTATTGACATATGCCCACATACCAAAGATGAGTCTAGTAACTTTAAGGGATAAAAAGTTTTAGGTAATAGTAAGATATAACAATGAATTGTGCAAATAAGACAAACAGATGGACCAACAAACCAAGGTAATACAGTTTATTCCTTACTAGTTGATGTATGGGCATATGCATAAGAAGCAAACCCATACTTACATCATAGAAGTATAAAGACTCATCAGAGTGAATATTTCCACACCCTCTGTTGTTACTGACTACTTTACCACCCAGGTAATGTAGAAAGTCTGTGTCTGGTTCATAGCGCATACCAAAGTCAGCCTGCATTTTGTCATCTAGATGAGTGGCTGGCTCACATGACTCACCTTCAAAACCTGCATCACATCTGAGGGAAAGGGGAAAATCTTTGAATAAGCACTCATTAGTGCTAAATTAAGTGTTAAATATGCTCTAATTGGGCTAAATATTGTATCAAATGTAGTTCCAGTTATCACATCTAAAGTAGAGAAAACTTTGGACTCAATATTGTCCGTGTTATAGCATATATCATCAACGAAATATAGAAAGTCCAATTCAATCTAATAAGTTTCTTTTTAAGTTTCTTTGCATAAGTTTCTTTTAAAAATGAACTGACCTATGACCTCAATTCTATATTTGATGTTGAATACAGTCAAAATACACCTAATACGGTGGTACACTGTTATGCTTAGCGCTTTGCATTCTTGATGTTTCAACCCAAACCCAAGTAGCTGAGTTGGTGGGTGGTCGAACAGTTAGAATAAAAGTAACAGTCCAAGAACTTATTTACATACTTGCATCTTCCCTCCATACACTCCCCATGTCCATGACAAAACTCTGGACACTGCTGACCAATATATAGACGGGCGATACCCCATGTGTCTGTTGATGACCACTGGTTTTGTCTGAACCGGAAACGAGATGATGGACCCCTGAAATGATGTTAACTCAATATTGTTATTCTCTGTAAGTCTAATTGATACCTCAAAAGATGTAAAGTGATATATATCCATACAAGTGGTCATATATTGATAGCTCAAATTCTGACAGCAAAGGGTCATTCTCTGTGAAGCCTTTTCTATAATGAAGAAACAAAAATGCCATCATCACAATTTATGCCACTTCATAAGTTGATTTGACTAGAAATATATCAGATGCATGTAAAGATATGACTGGACAGATAATTGGAGAAGTAACACCAATATATTACCACCTCTGGCAGCAAAAAAAACATTATTTTTTTCCTTTTTGAGTAGGAGTTTTTTTTATATATATCAAAGCAAATCTTCAACAAAAGTACAACTTTAATCTAGTAGGTTACTTTTATATCCATTTACCAAGTAGTTGAGGGTAGAGGAACAGTGACCCTCTTCCAGTCTCTATATTGAGTCCAATCATAAACAGTGCCAGAATGAATCTCCTCACATTGTTGTGGGGGTAGACAGGGATCAACCACCAAGTTCCAATGTAGACCGTGATCAGACGAGTACTCAAGCAGTATTTTGTTGTCTAGTTTATCGTACGGCAGACCGCATCCCATCACCAACTCAAACTTGGTATACAGACTAATATTTCAGATTTCTCTATCAAGATTTGCAGAACAAATTACTTAACCTTTAAGAAAGCAGACATTATAGGCAAAGATCAGACTGCACATATGTGAAGGCTGATATTTTACTATAATGACTGCCAAAGCAGATGTTATCCAAATAAGGAAATTTTGATCCAAAACAAAAAAAGTTTTACCCACCAAGTAGTTGAGGGTAGGGGAACAGTGACTCTCTTCCAGTCTCTATATTGAGTCCAATCATAAACAGTGCCAGAATGAATCTCCTCACATTGTTCTGGGATCAAATTCAATTATACAACTTATAGGCAAAGACCAGACTGTTCATCCATGAAGGATGATCTTTATCTATGATGGCTACCAAATATCAGCAAGACAAGATATAAAAGTTTGTCC
The DNA here is from genome assembly GCA_963680895.1 of Fragum sueziense. Classification (NCBI taxonomy): domain Eukaryota; kingdom Metazoa; phylum Mollusca; class Bivalvia; order Cardiida; family Cardiidae; genus Fragum; species Fragum sueziense. Next base: position 19,348,727 of record OY804597.1, read on the forward strand.
TCAATATGAAAGTTTTACCCACCATGTAGTTGAGGGTAGGGGAACAGTGACTCTCTTCCAGTCTCTATATTGAGTCCAATCATAAACAGTGCCAGAATGAATCTCTTCACATTGTTGTGGGGGTAGACAGGGATCAACCACCAAGTTCCAATGTAGACCGTGATCAGACGAGTACTCAAGCAGTATTTTGTTGTCTAGTTTATCATACGGCAGTCCACATCCCATCACCAACTCAAAATTGGTCCATGAACCAGTGCATAGTCATACCCTATCAAGATTCTCTCAACAAAATACTTAGCCCTTAAGAAAGCAGACATTATAGGCAAAGATCATACTGCACATCTGTGCAGGCAGATCTTTGTCTATGATGCCTGCAAAAGCAAGAATAGAGAAAAATTGTTTTTATCCATAACAAAAAATAAAATTCACCCACCAAGTAGTTGTGGGTAGGGGAACAGTGACTCTCTTCCATTCTCTATATTGAGTCCAATCATAAACAGTGCCAGAATGAATCTCTTCACATTGTTGTGGGGGTAGACAGGGATCAACCACCAAGTTCCAATGTAGACCATGATCAGACGAGTACTCAAGCAGTATTTTGTTGTCTAATTTATCATATGGCAGACCACGCCCCATCACCAGCAAAAACTTGGTACATGGACCAGTAATTAGTCATTCTCTATCTGCATTTGGTCAACAAAATACTTAGTCTTTATATACAGCAGGCATTATAGGCAAAGATCAGACTGCACAGATGTGCAGGCTGGTCTTTATCTATGATGCCTGCAAAAGCAAAATTAGAGAGAAAAAAGTCATCCAAAACAAGAAAAGTTTTACCCACCAAGTAGTTGAGGGTAGAGGAACAGTGACTCTCTTCCATTCTCTGTATTGAGTCCAATCATAAACAGTTGTACCCACCAAGTAGTTGAGGGTAGAGGAACAGTGACTCTCTTCCAGTCTCTATATTGAGTCCAATCATAAACAGTGCCAGAATGAATCTCCTCACATTGTTGTGGGGGTAGACAGGGATCAACCACCAAGTTCCAGTGTAGACCATGATCAGACGAGTACTCAAGCAGTATTTTGTTGTCTAGTTTATCATACGGTAGACCACATCCCATAATTACCTCAAACTAATGGTACATGGACCAGAATTTAGTATTTCTATATCTTTATTTGGTCAACAAAATACTTAGTCTTTATAAACAGCAGGTATTATAGGTAAAGACCAGACTACACAGATGTACAGGCTGATCTTTGTCTATGATGCCTGCAAAAGCAAAAAAAGAGAAAACAATTGTCTTCCAAAACATCAAACTAAAATTTTACCCACCAAGTAGTTGAGGGTAGGGGAACAGTGACTCTCTTCCAGTCTCTATATTGAGTCCAATCATAAACAGTGCCAGAATGAATCTCTTCACATTGTTGTGGGGGTAGACAGGGATCAACCACTAAGTTCCAGTGTAGACCATGATCAGACGAGTACTCCAGCAGTATTTTGTTGTCTGGTTTATCATACGGCAGTCCACATCCAATTACAAACTCAAGTTTGGTACAAGGACCAGTGTTTTTTACTTACCAAAACATTATTACACCTTTTTAATCAACCATTTTGTTTAAGCTTGGGAAAATATTGAAGAAAAGGAAGAAAATGCTGAAAATCAGCATTTTCTTCCTTTTCTTCAATATTTTCCACCCTATCATAGAGAATTTTAAACCTGACAGAGTGATTTTTTCATCATCTCCAACATCATTGAATATTGGACATGTCTAAATTTTGTTGTTGAGATAGGGTCAATATTTTTCTATCCAGATTTTTTTTTTAACAACATAAGTCTTTAAGACAGCAGACATTATAGGCAAAGATCAGACTGCACATTTGTGAAAGCTGATCTTTGTCTATAATGCCTGCCAAAGCAGATGTAATCCAAATAACAAAAAAAAAATATCCAAAACAAGAAAAGTTTTACCCACCAAGTAGTTGAGGGTAGGGGAACAGTGACTCTCTTCCATTCTCTATATTGAGTCCAATCATAAACAGTGCCAGAATGAATCTCTTCACATTGTTGTGGGGGTAGACAGGGATCAACCACCAAGTTCCAATGTAGACCGTGATCAGACGAGTACTCCAGCAGTATTTTGTTGTCTAATTTATCATACGGCAGACCACATCCCATCACCAACTCAAACTTGGTATATGGACCGTCATTTGCATATTTACCAAAATAATATGACGCATTTGGATGTGCCCATGGGTTAGCTTGGTAAATATTGAAGAAAAGGGAGAAAATGCTGATTACCAGCATTTTCTCCCTTTTCTACAATATTTTTACACCACCAATGAGAATTTTCATTCTGAGTCCAGAGAATGAATTCAGACTAGTTCAATTTTGTCATTAGAAAAGAAATTCAGACTTTTCTACATATTTTTTCATAAAATACTAACTCTTTTTTAAGACAGCAGGTATTATAGACAAAAATCAGATTGCATTTTGTACAGATTAATCTTTGTCTATAATGCCTACAAAAGCAAGACAAGAGTAAATAAGTTTCAGCAGAATAATAAAAAATAAAAGTTTTACCCACCAAGTAGTTGATGGTAGAGGAACAGTGACTCTCTTCCAGTCTCTATATTGAGTCCAATCATAAACAGTGCCAGAATGAATCTCTTCACATTGTTGTGGGGGTAGACAGGGATCAACCACTAAGTTCCAGTGTAGACCATGATCAGACGAGTACTCCAGCAGTATTTTGTTGTTTAATTTATCATATGGCAGTCCACATCCCATCACTAACTCAAACTTGGTACATGGACCAAAATTTTATTTTTTTTCTATCAAGATTTACTCAACAAAATAATTAGTCTTGAAAAACGCCGACATTATAGGCAAAGATCAGACAGCACATTTGTGAAGGCTGATCTTTGTCTATAATGCCTGCCAAAGCAAATGTAATCCAAATAACTAAATTTTCATCCAACTCAAAAAAATAAATTTTACCCACCAAGTAGTTGAGGGTAGGGGAACAGTGACTCTCTCCCAGTCTCTATATTGAGTCCAATCATAAACAGTGCCAGAATGAATCTCTTCACATTGTTCTGGGATCAAGTTCGATCAAACAATTTATAGGCAATGACCAGACTGCACATCCATGAAGAATGAACTTTATTTATGATGGCTACCAAATATCAGCAAGACAAGACAAGTTTGTCCTCAATATGAAAGTTCTACTCACCAAGTAGTTGAGGGTAGAGGAACAGTGACTCTCTTCCATTCTCTATATTGAGTCCAATCATAAACAGTGCCAGAATGAATCTCCTCACATTGTTGTGGGGGTAGACAGGGATCAACCACCAAGTTCAAGTGTAGACCATGATCAGACGAGTACTCCAGCAGTATTTTGTTGTCTAATTTATCATACGGCAGACCACATCCCATAACTAACTCAAACTTGGTATGTGGACCAGCATTTTGTATTTCTCTATCTATATTTGGTCACCAAAATACTTATTCTTTATATACAGCAGGCATTATAGGCAAAGATCAGACTGCACTGATGTGCAGGCTGATCTTTGTCTATAATGCCTGCAAAAGCAAGATTACAGAAAAAAATTCATCCAAAACAAAAAAAGTTTCACCCACCAAGTAGTTGAGGGTAGGGGAACAGTGACTCTCTTCCATTCTCTATATTGAGTCCAATCATAAACAGTGCCAGAATGAATCTCCTCACATTGTTGTGGGGGTAGACAGGGATCAATCACAAAGTTCCAGTGTAGACCGTGATCAGACGAGTACTCCAGAAGTATTTTGTTGTCTAATTTATCATACGGCAGTCCACATCCAATAACCAACTCAAACTTAGTACATGGACCAGAATTTAGTCATTCTCTATCTGCATTTGGTCAACAAAATACTTAGTCTTTATTTACAGCAGGAATTATAGGCAAAGATCAGACTGCACATATGTGCAGGCTGATCTTTGTCTATGATGCCTGCAAAAGCAAGATTAAAGAAAAAAAAATCATCCAAAACAAAAAAAGTTTTACTCACCAAGTAGTCAAGGGTAGGGGAACAGTGACTCTCTTCCATTCTCTATATTGAGTCCAATCATAAACAGTGCCAGAATGAATCTCTTCACATTGTTCTGGGGGTAGACAGGGATCAACCACCAAGTTCCGATGTAGACTGTGATCAGACGAGTACTCCAGCAGTATTTTGTTGTCTAATTTATCATATGGCAGTCCACGTCCCATCACCAACTCAACCTTGGTACATGAACCAGTATTTTATATTTCTCTATCAAAATTATCTCAACAAAATACTTTGTCTTGAAAAAAGCAGACATTATAGGCAAAGATCAGACTACACAGATGTGTAGGCTGATCTTTGACTATGATGCCTGCAAAAGCAAGATTAGAGAAAGAAAATTGTCATCCAAAACAAAAAACTAAATTTCACCCACCAAGTAGTTGAGGGTAGAGGAACAGTGACTCTCTTCCAGTCTCTATATTGAGTCCAATCATAAACAGTGCCAGAATGAATCTCCTCACATTGTTGTGGGGGTAGACAGGGATCAACCACCAAGTTCCAATGTAGACCATGATCAGACGAGTACTCCAGCAGTATTTTGTTGTCTAGTTTATCATACGGCAGACCACATCCCATTACCAACTCAAACTTGGTATACAGACTACTATTTCAGATTTCTTTATCAAGATTTGCTGAACAAATTACTTAACCTTTAAGAAAGCAGACATTATAGGCAAAGATCAGATTTCACATCTGTGAAGGCTGATCTTTGTTTATAATACCTGCCAAAGCAGATGTTATCCAAATAACGAAATTTTCATCCAAAACAAAAATAAATTTTACCCACCAAGTAGTTGAGGGTAGAGGAACAGTGACTCTCTTCCACTCTCTATATAGAGTCCAATCATAAACAGTGCCAGAATGAATCTCCTCACATTGTTGTGGGGGTAGACAGGGATCAACCACCATGTTCCAGTGTAGACCATGATCAGACGAGTACTCCAGCAGTATTTTGTTGTCTAATTTATCATACGGCAGGCCACCTCCCATTACCAACTCAAACTTGGTATACGGACTAATATTTCAGATTTCTCTATCAAGATTTGCTGAACAAATTACTTAACCTTTTAGAAAGCAGACATTATAGGCAAAGATCAGACTGCACGTCTGTGCAGGCTGATCTTTGTCTATAATGCCTGCCAAAGCAGATGTTATCCAAATAACGAAATATTCATCCAAAACAAAAAAGTTTTACCCACCAAGTAGTTGAGGGTAGAGGAACAGTGACTCTCTTCCAGTCTCTATATTGAGTCCAATCATAAACAGTGCCAGAATGAATCTCCTCACATTGTTGTGGGGGTAGACAGGGATCAACCACCAAGTTCCAGTGTAGACCATGATCAGACGAGTACTCCAGCACTATTTTGTTGTCTAGTTTATCATACGGCAGACCACATCCCATCACCAGCTCAAACTTGGTACATATCGTCGGTGCTATGACAAAATGGTGTAATAGAAATTTTGCTCGAAAACCATTTTTTTCAGGAGAGCCAAAAACGTTTTTGACGTTTTAAAAAATGTTAAAAAATATGCCGGCAAAATTGCGTAACTCAATATTACTCTTGTGTAAATTTGTCTACGTATAACGCATTTTTGTGAGCTAAATCGAGTTACGCAATTTTGTCACATGATAATTGAAAGGGTTCTAATAGGTGTAGAAAAACGCCGTTTTGACAGGATATGCGCTCCTACATACTTAGTAGAAAGCATTTATAAAAAAAAATTGACAAAATTGCGTAACTAATTTGTTACGCCATTTTGTCATAGCACCGACAATATATCAAGCATTTCCTATTTCTCTATCAAGATTTTCTCAACAAAATAAGTATGTAAGAAAGCAGGCATTATAGACAAAGATTAGACTGCACATCTGTGCAGGCTGATCTTTATCTTTAATGCCTGCCAAGGTAGATATTATCCAAATAACAAAAAAATTCATCCAAAACAAAAAAAAAATACTCACCAAGTAGTTGAGGGTAGGGGAACAGTGACTCTCTTCCATTCTCTATATTGAGTCCAATCATAAACAGTGCCAGAATGAATCTCTTCACATTGTTGTGGGGGTAGACAGGGATCAACCACCAAGTTCCAGTGTAGACCATGATCAGACGAGTACTCCAGCAGTATTTTGTTGTCTAGTTTATCATACGGGAGGCCACATCCCATCAACAACTCAAACTTAGTACATGGACCAGAATTTAGTATTTCTTTATCTATATTTGGTCAACAAAATACTTAGTCTTTATATACAGCAGACATTATAGGCAAAGATCAGACTGCACATATGTGCAGGCTGATCTTTATCTATGATGCCTGCCAAAGCAAGATTAGAGAAAAAAATTTCATCCAAAACAAAAAAAGTTTTACCTACCAAGTAGTTGAGGGTAGAGGAACAGTGACCCTCTTCCATTCTCTATATTGAGTCCAATCATAAACAGTGCCAGAATGAATCTCCTCACATTGTTGTGGGGGTAGACAGGGATCAACCACCAAGTTACAGTGTAGACCATGATCAGACGAGTACTCTAGGAATATTTTGTTGTCTAGTTTATCGTACGGCAATCCACATCCCATTACTACCTCAATCTTGGTACATGGACCACTATTTCAATTTAGTATTTCTCTAGCTACATTTACTCAACAAGTAACTTAGTTTTAAAGACAGCAGGTATTATAGGCAAAGATCAGACTGCACAGATGTGCAGGCTGATCTTAGTCTATGATGCCTGCAAAGGCAAGAATAGAGAAAATAAAATTTATCCAAACCAAAAAATAGTTTTACCCACCAAGTAGTTGAGGGTAGTGGCACAGTGACTCTCTTCCAGTCTCTATATTGAGTCCAATCATAAACAGTGCCAGAATGAATCTCTTCACATTGTTGTGGGGGTAGACAGGGATCAACCACTAAGTTCCAGTGTAGACCATGATCAGACGAGTACTCCAGCACTATTTTGTTGTCTAATTTATCATAGGGCAGACCATATCCCATCATCAACCAAACTTGGTGCATGGACCAGAATTTAGTATTTCTTTATCAAGATTTTCTCAACAAAATACTTAGCCCTTAAGAAAGCAGGCATCAAAGGCAATGATCAGACTGCACATTCATGCAGGCTGATCCTTGTCTTTGATGCCTGCAAAAGCAAGATTAGAGAAAAAAAATGTCATCCAAAACAAAAAATAAAATTCACCCACCAAGTAGTTGTGGGTAGGGGAACAGTGACTCTCTCCCAGTCTCTATATTGAGTCCAATCATAAACAGTGCCAGAATGAATCTCCTCACATTGTTGTGGGGGTAGACAGGGATCAACCACCAAGTTCCAGTGTAGACCATGATCAGACGAGGACTCCAGCAGTATTTTGTTGTCTAATTTATCGTACTGCAGACCACATACCATTACCAACTCAAACTTGGTATGTATATCAGTATTCAGTAATTCTCTATCTAAATGTGCCCAACAAAATACTTAGACAGCAGGTATTATAGGCAAAGATCAGACTGCACATTTGTGCAGGCTGATCTTTGTCTATGATGCCTGCAAAAGCAAGATTAGAGAAAAGAAAAAGTCATCCAAAACAAAAAAAAGTTTTACCCACCAAGTAGTTGAGGGTAGGGGAACAGTGACTCTCTTCCAGTCACTATATCGAGTCCAATCATAAACAGTGCCAGAATGAATCTCCTCACATTGTTGTGGGATCAAGTTCAAAAATACCACTTAAAGGCAAAGACCAGACTGCCTATGCATGAAGAATGATCTTTATCTATGATGGCTACAAAATATCAACAAGACAAGATATAAATTTTGTCCTAAAATGAAAGTTTTACCCACCAAGTAGTTGAGGGTAGAGGAACAGTGACTCTCTTCCACTCTCTATATTGAGTCCAATCATAAACAGTGCCAGAATGAATCTCTTCACATTGTTGTGGGGGTAGACAGGGATCAACCACTAAGTTCCAGTGTAGACCATGATCAGACGAGTACTCAAGCAGTATTTTGTTGTCTAATTTATCATACGGGAGGCCACATCCTATTACCAACTCAAACTTGGTATACGGACTAATATTTCAGATTTCTCTATCAAGATTTGCTGAACAAATTACTTAACCTTTAAGAATGCAGACATTATAGGCAAAGATCAGACTGCACATTTGTGAAGGCTGATCTTTGTCTATAATGCCTGCCAAAGCAGATGTTATCCAAATAATGAAATTTTCATCCAAAACAGAAAAAGTTTTACCCACCACGTATATAATGTCTATAATGCCTGCCAAAGCAGATGTTATCCAAATAATGAAATTTTCATCCAAAACAGAAAAAGTTTTACCCACCACGTAGTTGAGGGTAGGGGAACAGTGACTCTCTTCCAGTCTCTATATTGAGTCCAATCATAAACAGTGCCAGAATGAATCTCTTCACATTGTTGTGGGGGTAGACAGGGATCAATCACTAAGTTCCAGTGTAGACCGTGATCAGACGAGTACTCCAGCAGTATTTTGTTGTCTAATTTATCGTAGGGCAGACCACATCCCATCACCAGCAAAAACTTGGTACATGGACCAGTATTTAGTCATTCCCTATCTATATTTGGTCAACAAAATACTTAGTCTTTATATAAAGCAGGCATTATAGGTAAAGATCAGACTGCACGTATGTGCAGGCTGATCTTTGTCTATGATGCTTGCAGAAGAAAGACAAGAGAAAAAAATTGTCATCAAAAAAATATAAAAAAAAGTTTTACTCACCAAGTAGTTGAGGGTAGTGGCACAGTGACTCTCTTCCATTCTCTATATTGAGTCCAATCATAAACAGTGCCAGAATGAATCTCCTCACATTGTTGTGGGGGTAGACAGGGATCAACCACCAAGTTCCAGTGTAGACCATGATCAGACGAGTACTCCAGCAGTATTTTGTTGTCTAATTTATCATACGGCAGTCCACATCCCATAACCAACTCAAACTTGGTACATGGACCAGTATTTAGTAATTCTCTATCTATATTTGGTCAACAAAATACTTAGTCTTTATATAAAGCAGGCATTATAGGCAAAGATCAGACTGCACATTTGTGAAGGCTGATCTTTGTCTTTAATGCCTGCCAAAGCAGATGTTATCCAAATAACGAAATTTTCATCCAAAACAAAAAATAAATTTTACCCACCAAGTAGTTGAGGGTAAGGGCACAGTGACTCTCTTCCATTCTCTATATTGAGTCCAATCATAAACAGTGCCAGAATGAATCTCCTCATAATGTTCTGGGATCAAGTTCAATTATACAACTTATAGAAAAGATCAGACTAGATCTATTCATCCATCAATGATGATCTTTATCTATGATTCCTACCAAATATCAACAAGACAAGATATAAATTTTGTCCTCAATATGAAAGTTATACCCACCAAGTAGCTGAGGATAGTGGCACAGTGACTCTCTTCCATTCTCTATATTGAGTCCAATCATAAACAGTGCCAGAATGAATCTCCTCACATTGTTGTGGGGGTAGACAGGGATCATCCACCAAGTTCCAGTGTAGACCATGATCAGACGAGTACTCCAGCAGTATTTTGTTGTCTAATTTATTGTATGGCAGACCACATCCCATCACCAACTCAAACTTGGTACATGAACCAATATTTAGTAGTTCTCTTTCAAGATTTTCTCAAGAAAATACTTAGCCCTTAAGAAAGCAGGCAATATAGGCAAAGATCAGACTGCACGTATGTGCAGGCTGATCTTTGTCTATGATGCCTGCAAAAGCAAGATTAGAGAAAAAAAAGTCATCCAAAACAAAAAAAGGTTTGACCCACCAAGTAGTTGAGGGTAGAGGAACAGTGACTCTCTTCCAGTCTCTATATTGAGTCCAATCATAAACAGTGCCAGAATGAATCTCCTCACATTGTTGTGGGGGTAGACAGGGATCAACCACCAAGTTCAAGTGTAGACCATGATCAGACGAGTACTCCAGAAGTATTTTGTTGTCTAGTTTATCATATGGCAGACCATGTCCCATCACCAACTCAAACTTGGTATATTGACCATTATTTTAATTTAGTATTTCTCTAGCTACATTTACTCAACAAGTTACTTAGTTATTAAGACAGCAGACATTATAGGAGTTAAGACAGCAGACATTATAGGCAAAGATCAGACTGCACATTTGTGAAGGCTGATCTTTGTCTATTAATGCCTGCCAAAGCAGATTTCATCCAAATAACAAAATTTTCATCCAAAACAAAAAAAAGTTTCACCCACCAAGTAGTTGAGGGTAGAGGAACAGTGACTCTCTTCCATTCTCTATATTGAGTCCAATCATAAACAGTGCCAGAATGAATCTCCTCACATTGTTGTGGGGGTAGACAGGGATCAACCACCAAGTTCCAATGTAGACCGTGATCAGACGAGTACTCCAGAAGTATTTTGTTGTCTAATTTATCATACGGCAGACCACATCCCATGATTACTAGCTCAAACTTGGTACATGAACCAGTATTTATTGATTCTCTATCTATATTTGGTCAACAAAATACTTAGTCTTTATATAAAGCAGGCATTACAGGCAAAGATCAGACTGCACATTTGTGGAGGCTGATCTTTATCTATGATGCCTGCAAAAGCAAGATTAGAGAAAAAAAAATCCATCGAAAACAAAAAAAGGTTTGACCCACCAAGTAGTTGAGGGTAGGGGAACAGTGACTCTCTTCCAGTCTCTATATTGAGTCCAATCATAAACAGTGCCAGAATGAATCTCTTCACATTGTTGTGGGGGTAGACAGGGATCAACTACCAAGTTCCAGAGTAGACCATGATCAGACGAGTACTCCAGCAGTATTTTGTTGTCTAATTTATCATAAGGCAGACCACATCCCATCACCAACTCAAACTGCATGATGTACCCAGGTCCTACATGCAAGGAGTTGGTGGTCAACAGACGGGCATCATCCTTTGATGGTTCTCCGATAAAACTGAAGTAGACGGAAACAGATTGATTGAATTAATGCCTCTTTGAACTCTTTCTCAGTCAACAGTAGGTGGAGCAACTACTTATGGATTTGTGTTGTTTCTCTGACGAGTACTTAAACACAACATCGTTTCCTGGCTTCGAGCTACTTTCCAACACAGGTTTGTGATAATATTCCCATTGTTGGGAGATAAATGGAAAAGGAAACATTGAGTTTGTATAAGAAATGTAATTCTTTTCAAAATACAAAGTAAAATAAAGAGCAATTCTAAAAATAGTCTTACAAGATAAATTGATTAAACAATTAGTAGATCTAGTTCATTTCTGCAAACAAAGGTACAAACAAGAGCTTCGCAAAGCGGCGCATATACGCCCGAGAGGGGCTTGTCAGTAAAATTGGCCATTTTTTCGATTCAGTTATCAAAAGTTTTTGTTTGCACAACAAGACACCATAGAGATTAATTGTGGCTAGTTTGATTAAATTCTGCTTGAAACTAAAGGAGTTGCACACAGGAGACAAGAGGACCATGATGGTCCTAAATCGCTCACCTGACCCAAGCCTGAGCTACATTCTGGTTCGAGTCAATAATTATTTGTGACTAAGACTGAAAGCAAACTTTTGGTCACCAATACTGTATCCAAGTTTCGTCTTGATTGGATGATACAGTGGTTATATTTGTGGTTGTAACTAGTTAGAGTAAACAGGAGGGTCACAATGAACCTGAACCCTTTGAATTGTTAACAATTACTGGTTATGACTTCTACAATTATCGAGGCTTGAGGAAAAATTGTGGAAAAAGAATAAAATGCTGATAACCAGATTGTTTTCCTTTTCCTTCAACACATTCTGTCCTATTTATTATGCACACAAACTACAATTTCATTGAAATTGGTTTTGCCATCTGCAGCAGATTTCAAGTTGGTGGTTTGGTTTATTGGGGTTTTGCGTCGTTTTCAACTGCTATGGTGATTGGTCATATCGCGACGACTGGAGAATGAAACCCCTATTAGCTGTGTTAAATTTTTAAAGTCCCCTCTTGATATCAACATTTTTTTTCCTGTATAGTCCACAAAAATTAACACGGGACGACTTAATTTATGTTTTCAAAGTCTTTTAGTTGAACGCAGACCGGCCAAAACCGTACCTTTTATAATTTCCTCAGACCGGCCAAAACCGGCCGTTTTATAGGTGCTCCATTTATGTTGTTTTACAAGTTGATTTTCAATTAAATTGCAAATTATTCAACGCCGGCAGAATAAGTACAAATTAAAGTATCTTCTAGTGAAAAAAAAATTAGAAAATTTTCATTATTAGCGGAGATATTGCAGTTTAAAAAGCGAGGACGTAATTTCCCCACGCATCTATTTGATTCGAACAGTCGATATTAATCCCCGAAATTCCGGTATACAAACCTAACATTTCAACACATATTGATTAAATAAACATCCTTTGATTCACTAGAATTTAAATTATCCATCAAAAATATCGGCGATATTTCCGATTGAAATGCGTATCTTGTGCAATACTGCATTTCTCGGAAAATTCCTTTGTTTACAAAAGGCCTAGATAAGGTCTGTCAAGATCGCCGAATTTCCGGGACTGGCCATGCATTGTAAGCCACACATTCAGAATGAATTCAAAATATGCACTTGATTATGAAATAATTACAAGATTAAATTAGAATTATTGCAAACTGTCAAAAAGATTTACCATAAATCAAGCAAGTTCACGGTCTAAATGTGATAATTACACTATAATTATCGGTACCCTTATGGCGAACAAAAAATATGAAATATAAAAAAAGACTGACCGATTTTCTCTATAATTCCATATGTAATTATTTCTGTGCACATATAAATTGACTTGTGAAAGGGTAAAAAGCCGGAAACTTTATGGAATGTGACCTTGTGTCGGGTCAACCGCGTGCCTTACTTCTTTGATGTAGGGGTCGGTGTCTCGTGACATATGCTTTGATTACGTAACGCTGCTCGAGATTTATTGTCAATTCCCGAGACCAGATGTGATTTACCCTTCGCGTAAGAGCAATATTATCAAAGTGCCAAAACAATCATGTTGAATTTTATATGTTTGGTAATCTCGTATTTTAAAATAATGAGGGAAAGATTTGCATTTTCTATGCTTGTCTAGAACAAGATTTTCCTTTATTTCTGCTGGATGTACAATATTTCTCGTCTTCGGCAGTTTGCAAATTTCTACATCAAGTTTATTTCTCTTCTTTTTGTTTTGTTATTGTTGTGTTGATTATGCAAATTGAAATTGTTCAATACAGTAAAAACAGCAGATACGATTATGAAATAAGAATTAATTGAAAGCATTATGAGTGGGAATAAAAAAATACCCTTTACCAAATAAAACATATACATGTTTTGGATTTATATTGTGTCTCGTGGATAAAATTTTATGGAATTAAAATCGGGTAAGTACAAATTGTGTTCAACTAACCATTGAGTATGCAGTGGCTGATCGTGGGGGGGGGGGGGGGGGGGGAGGAGGTTGATCCCCAAAAATTTCAACTTACCATTGACTATGCAGTGGTGGATCTAGAGGGGGAAGGGGCCTTTCCCCCCCCCCCCCAGAACATTTCAGCTAATCATTGAGTATGCAGTGGAGGATCCAGGGGGTGGGGGTGGGGGGCAGGCAGGGGCAGCCCCCACTATGATGTATTTTTATTCAATTATTAGTCAATAAATTATAATTTTTTGTTGAAATTTACCTATTCCAAACCCCTTTTGAGGAATTGGAATCACCTTGAAGAAATCCTGGATCTGTCAATGAGTTTGTTTGTTTTTTCTAACACTGAAAGTTTTGCTTATTGTTTTGTGTTATGGTTCAAATTTGCAGATTTAAATATATTGTTTTTGAAAATATGTAATAGTAAAGAAAAAGAAATGTTAGTAAACAGACAATAAATACGAGATTTTCAACAAATCATCCGTTTATTTCCATATTTAACATGTAAGATCACGGTAATATTTCCATCTTCTTTACACCACCAGAAAGGAAATTCATTTACCTGCAAAATAAAGAAAAAAAATTAAAATCTATTCATTTATAGTGAAGATATTATTAATTGATATCCACATAGTCAAAAAGAAATAGGTTTAAAAGACAATGAAACATGAGATTGTTTAACAAATCATCCCTTTATTTCCATTTTTACATAAAAAGATCAGAATAATATTTCATTTTCTTTAGACCACCAGAAAGGAAATTCATTTATCTGCAAAATAAAGAAAAAAATACTAAAATCCAATAATAAATAATGAAGATATTTACATTTAAATCCACCTACCCCCAATAGAAACAGGTAATTATCTAATATTGGATAAATTCGCACGAGGACAGGTAGATAGAAAATCCAAATATGCATGAGTGCAATAGGGTTAACAGAACATTGCTAAAGTCAGGTCATTACATAATTATGCAAATGTCTCGGGTTAATGTTGGTGGACTATAGGAAATTTGATACTGAAATAGTCTCAAACAATTTTGGGTAAGGGTTCAACACAGAGAAGTCAGAACTTTGGTAGGTTGAGTACATGAATTTCATAATGCAGGATTTAAAGAAACAAGAGGCCCAGAGGGCCTTATCGGTCACCTGAATCAAATGAGCAGAAACATTTAAGGAAAATGTTAAAAGTTAACTAAAAGCACCCCCCCAGCACCACCATTTCTTGACAGTCTATTTTTTTCTTGTATAAACTTATTTAAAGACTCAAATACCAAATGTGAATTCAATCCAACAATAGAACATTTCTTAATATGTACCCTATTTAACCCCTTTTGGCCCCTTTTGGGGCCCCAAAGGGAGATAACTCCATGATTTGTAAAAATCTGAAGCGGCTTCCCATTGGGATGCTTCCTGCCAAGTCTGGTAGAAATCTGTCCAATGGTTCTCAAAAAGAAGTAGAAAATGTTCAGTTAAGAAATAAGGCGAACCACTCCCATCCCCCATCCGCAGCACGACCATTTATTGACAGATTTTTTTCTCTTGTACAAAACTTTGTAGTCCTTGCCCTAAAGACTTTAACTTCCAAATATGTATCCAATGCAACAGCCGGTTCATGAGTAGAATATTTTTTAAGATGTACCCAATTTACCCCCTTTTTGGCCCTTTATGGGACCCCAAAAAGGAGATGACTCCATGATTTGTACAAAATCTGAAGAGGCTTCCTATTAGGATGCTTCCTGCCAAGTTTGGTTGAAATCTGTCCAATGGTTCTTAATAAGAAGTCGAAAATGTTAAGTTAACTAATAACGCGACCCCCATTCCCATCCCCCATCCCCAGCACGGCCATTTCTGGACGGATTTTTTTCTCTTGTACAAACTTTGTTGTCCTTGCCCTAAAGACTCTAAATATCAAATGTGAATCAAATCCAACAACCGGTTCATGAGAAGAAGATTTTTTAAGATGTACCCTATTTAACCCCCTTTTGGCCCCTTATGGGGCCCCAAAGGGAGATAACTCCATGATTCGTACAAATCTGAAGCGGCTTCCCATGGGGATGCTCCCTGCCAAGTTTGGTTGCAATCCGTCCAATGGTTCTCAAGAAGAAGTCGAAAATGTTAAAAGTTAACGCACGACGCACGGCGCACGACGGACGACGACGGACGAAACACGGTCGCAATAGGTCACCATGACCTTCGGTCAGGTGACCTAAAAACACAACATGATGACATTTTTTATATTAAATTTTCTTCATTATAGTAAACATTTCATTTGTAACATATCTATCATAATACAATTATACAAGATATTTGAACATATCACTTTTAACAAATGAAATGAAAGCATAGAATACCTTTCCTGAACAATAAAATTTTGACTGTTCCAATTAAAAGGCTGCTTCAGATCACATCAGATTTAAGAAAATAATGATTTTTGTACATTTTTTTTCAATTCTCTAAAAGTTTTCTGAAGCTTTTTTCTATGGTCATGTTTGGGAAAGGGTTAAAGAACAATGCTGTTAAAACAATACATAGTGGTCCAATGATATTCTGATTGCTGCCAAACAATAAAGACCATGCACATTTACTAATTGAAGGTTATACTGGTCAAAAGAAAATCATATCTATATTACAGGATTGTTATGTAATATTGACGAGATGAATTGCATGTGCGTCTCTATGATAACATGTTTTTATAGGTTAAAGGTTTGTTTATAAACATCAGATTAGTGTTGGACCACTGTACACAAGAATAATATTGCATTCAAAAAGACCATGGATTCTTACAACTTTAAAACTGAATTTATTCTAGCGCAAATAAATTTAATCAAATTCACAAAGATTTGTGCCTTTCAGTTTGATATCGTTTGAGGTTGATATCTCCTCTGCCTACTTTCTAACATTCGCCCAACTTAAGCTAAACATATGTATGTATAATGGCATGGAAAATGTTGAGGGAAAATGAGAAATTGCTGATTATTAGCAGTTTTTTCTATTCTCTCAATGTTTTTCCAAAACTACATACATCTGCTATAGATGTCTATAAAGTCAAGAAAGGTAGAGAACATAAAGAAAAGTGAAACTGCATATTGACATCATTTGCATTTTTACCAAAATATTTTTGGAGCCGGTATGTTTAAGTTCTTAAGTGCTCAAAAGCTGTTTTGCAAAAGGATTAGAAAAAATCAAATTGAACTAACATTGAGGGATAATGATGGTTACCTATCACCCATCAGCAACATTTTTGTTAAAGGATGTAATACAAATGTTTCCTTTGGTCGATAAAAAATATTTATTTCTTTATATACACACTCACAGAGAAATATCAAGTATAGAAGTATACTAGTTTGTGGTCTGACCAATATGTTTCAATAGTGCCCGAACTGCCATTGTGATTAGTGAACACAAGATCAAGGGTTGAGCCATAGTCAGTTGTTGGTTCATGTATCAATTGTTGGCAATGAAATATCTTATTCATTGTTTGTTCAAATTTTGTGTTTTCCTTTGATATATCAATATTGAAGTCACCTATGATGACAAATGGTATTTTCAAGTCAATATAGTTCAAAAGCTCTTGTTTAAGCTGTGATTCTATTTTTTTGGCAGAAAGATTGATATGTAAACTATTACAATTTGTTCCTCTTTCTGAGAATACTCTACTTTGATCATTAAGAATTCAAATTTTGCTGAGCTGTAACAATGGTAATCTAGAATATTTATACCATCTTTAATATACACTACTGAACCATGTGGTGGTCTAGTTGATTGTGTCTGTTGGGTCTGGTCATTTCTTACAAGCTTGTATCCTGGCATAGAATAGATGGAATTGTCATCTGTTTGGACTAATCTGGTTTCAGACAAACCAATAACATGGGACGATTGAATATTTTGATCAGACATAATATCTTTAAAATGCTTATGAAGAGATCTACAATTGTTGTAAACTATTTTGAAATGTTTGTCTGAGTCAATTGTGTCTAATGGTGTGTAACAAAATTCAAGCTTTCCATCTGTATCCAGTCTCTTCATTTCTTCTGTCACCCTCTCATCCATTGACAAAGCTTCTTCATTAAAATTCAAAATATGCAAGTTTTCAATAGATCTCACCCTACTTAAAGCAACGTAATGGATGTGAGGGTTCTTCCTGATTCTGCGTTGGGACAAATCTACGACAACTTCATCAAGAGTAGTTCCTTGAGCTCTGTGAACAGTTCTCCCAGCAGACGGTTGTAAAGGAAACTGTATTCTTTGAATTGTGTTGTGCCTGTACTGAAATGTTCTCTCTATATCAAATATAGGAGTCCATTGAGGATCTATTGACTGATTGTATAAACCTCGTCTTTGATACCTGTTCCTTCTGTCATGACCAATACTTTGACTATCAAACTGCACCCAAATAATACTTGGCCTAGTTGTCTCAGCTTGTTTATATTCTACTTTCTTTGCGACACATGAGGCTCCATTTGTCAGTCCATCCTCCGTGTCTATGTTAACAGTCAAATCATATATCATACCAACTACAACTGTCAGTATAGAATGCAAACCCATTGAAACTATGCTATCTGATGGTATCTTTTTCAATATATCTGCTTGTCTACTTTGTGAAATGTTTGCTCCTATCATTGAATCATGGCATGCTATTTCAATTTTTTCTGAGTCAATTTTGTTCATGATTTTATCATTAAATTCTTGCATAAAACTCTTTTCTGCAAAAATATGAGGAGCATTCCCAGGATAACTCATTGAATCAGGATGAATTTGACACTGTTTAATTTGATCTTTGTCATTTTCTGTCAGTCTATTTAAACGCAATCGGTTGAGTAATTCTGCAAAGTCACTCCCATCTTTTTGGCGTATTATCTCTGTAAGCTCAAACATTTGAAAATATCTTTGCCATAGATTGGGGCATAATGCAGATGCATGACTTCTAAGATCTTCAAAAATCCAAGATCCAGCAACTGGTTTCAACTGATATAAATCACCAACAGCAATAATGCTTTTCCCTCCAAATGGGGTTTGTGTACCTGTTAATTCCTGTAGTCTTTGGTCAATAAATTTCAATATTGAGTTGCTTACCATAGACACTTCATCAATAATTACAACTGACAAATTCCTGTATTTTGATCTGAATGTATTCAGAGTGTCACAATTCAGAGTTTGATCACTTTGTTTGAATTTTTGGTGAAATGCTGTTGATATTGTTGAGCCATTAATGTTGAAAGCAGCTTTACCTGTGTACGCACATAACAATATTCTTTTCTCGTCTGCATTTTGGCCTTCCATAAGGTTGTAAAATCTGTATAAAGTTTGATAAAGGGCCTTGATGACAACACTTTTTCCAACACCAGCTCCTCCAGTCAAGAATGCATATATTGGGGTATCTTTGGTTTTCAACCAATGAACAACATGATTAAAAAAGTGTTTTTGCTTTTGATTCAAACATCTCAAAAGTTCTCTGTATTTGTCATCTGGCAATACATTTTCATTGACATCAACTGTAGCTGTTGAACAAGCATTGCCAAATTCTATACCAATATCATACTCTCTCTGCTCTATTGCTCGATCAGGATTAAAATATACAAATGATTCAGCTTCAACTGACGCTTCTTCCTCTGTCTCTGCCTCAACTTGCTGGGTCCCTGGTGCAATGTTGTCATATGAGTAGAACTCATTTTCTGCAACTTGCCTGGCTATTTCCAACTCATCAATGTGATGCTCATACTGTTTACACTTCATATCCACTTCATTTTTTCTCCTTTGATAATGCTCTCTATAGCTAGTGAAATTGTTCAGTAAATCAACAGTTTCATTTCTCCACGGAAGGAACAGTAGTAGCTTTTCTCTGTAGTGGTTTTCTTCATTTGATTTTTTGTTGAACCGAACATATCTGATAACTTTGCAAGTTTGTCTCTTTCTTATTTTGATGCCATTTTTCAAAGTAACAATAGTATTGTCATCATTTTGCAGATCTTGCGCATAAGTTTCATTTTCACAATCATTGTTAGTGTCTTCTTCCCTACCATTTGAATCATTTTCTTCTTTGGGATAAACAACCTCGAGTTGTGACACATAATCAGCTAAGCACCAGTTTTCAAGACATTTGGGCCTTCTTGCATATCTTTTGATCAGGTTGTCAGCTACAATATCTGTTGATGACTCCGGTAATTCTTCAAGGGCACTTTGAGTTTTAAGAAGCTGGATTCTATTTTTTGGTTCAGATGTATTTACAAATATAACATCTCTTGTGCTTTTGGTTAGTGACATCTGAAGAAGAAGGTACACCGCTTCTTGAGCACCAACTTCAACACAGTTGGAAAAAACATTACCAATGTGACGCACTTGTCTCTTTATGTCCAAATTACCATCTCTTGCTTCCTTAGCAGCTGCATGAAGGAGAGAACTCATTCCTCTTTGAGACTTACTGATGTAAGATACTATGTACATGGCACAAGCATATGGATCAAGAACATATTGTATGTCTATATTTGCTCTCCAAGCTTTAAGAACATTGGCATTGTACATATTCAGTCTAATGTCTTTTGGACTTCTTTTAAGAAAGACTTTGGCTGCTTTCAAAGAGCTGCGAATGCACTTGATATAATCTTCTTCATTCATTTTAACAATGCCAGTAAGGAACTCTTCATACGAACAATCAAACCCATCCTTCTCTGCATTCAATCTTTTTTGAACTTCCCTGTACATTTTTGTATACTTCTCATTGTCTGATTGGAGAGGCTCTAAAATCATGGTTTTCTTTAATGGTGGTAGTGGATAGCCAAATCGACATATCTTGTCTTCTTTCTTATGACAAGTTCTAGAATGTTTATGTATTTGCAGCTGAATGAAATCTTGCATACTAGCATCATCTGATGTGCATTTCAGATATTTATCTACAAAGCTGGTTATTTCTTGACAAGAACTTGTTTTATATTTAGGAGCATTTTCTATCCAAACCAACATATGAATATGTGGGGATCCTCTTTGTTGGAACTCAACTCTATAAAAGTAATCAGTCATCTTCCCAATACAATCATGTGAACTCTTCAAAACAATTCTTATGAATTCTTGAACTCTGTGATCAAAATAACGTGTACATGTCACTGGGTCTTTCTGTATCAACTTGACCTTTTGTTCCCATGTCAGATTTGCAACTTCCTCATCCGAAAGTATAACACCTTCATTTAAATTGGACAGTATTTTCAATAAGTCAGGCCATCTTGTGTCAGCAGATGAAAGAGACATAAACCAAGTTGGTAAACCCAATTGTCGTATCATTGCGAAGACATCTTTCTTTCTGGTTTCTAGATAAGCTGGAGAGTTCCTTAGCTGCTTAAAAATGTAATAGCCTTCATCTCTTTTGACCATACTTTCCATGAAACATGAGTCCTTAGCTTGAGCAGCCGTGATCTTCTTATCAAATTGACACCGTCTTACCACAAGGTTCACTTTGTCATTCAACTGCTTCATTTGGCTCTTTTTCAATTTAAAAAATATGTTTGGTACACTATTTGCTGCTCTACGATCACAACTTCTTAATTCCCATTTGCAAATATCTGCATAGCTAACAGGGGTCAATCTTTCTGCATTTGTGAGCCTTCTTTGTCCACAAAAGATTGTTGGGAAACACAAAAACTCTGAATCACTATCATGATATAAACTTAATGGCTTTTGACCTTCCCCTGGTGCAAACGTCAAGGTATTGCATCTATTTTCAATATCAGCACTATCAACAAGGTTGTCAATATTTCCCACATTCTCTTGAAGATTTTCCTCTGCGTCAGAATCATACAAACAATCTTGGTTATCAATTTCTGCTGAGGTATTAGACATTGAACAAGATTCAAAATTATTTTTTAGAGATGTAGTTTGTTTTGCTGATGTTTCATCATTAGCTAAAAATTCAATGTATGTTCCATCACCATCTCTTGTCACATGATTGATCCAGTCTCTATCAATTCTTACTGATGCATTTTGATACAAAATACTATTGGATATAAGCCAGTTCAAAGCAACCAAAACACGCATTGGTCGAACATTTTCAACAAATGCACAAGACTTATAAGACAATTTCTTTTTTAGTTTGATAGGAATGGTAACATTTTCATCTAAAGGTCTTGGCAGTGCACTTACAACTGGCTGAATATCAACTGGTACATTTACTATGTTACCTTTAACTGAATATTGACGGCCTCTTGGTAATTCCCTAATTTGCATGAACGGTATTCTTAAAGATATCAGACGCTCTTCTAAAGCATGGAGTTCAAGTTCCTTTGGTTTTTCAGGAAAAGTCATACCATTCATTATGGATAGCTTTGGAGTTTTGTTGCTCATAATACTTGATTTGCAAGTTAAGCATATCCACTGACCACCATCAACTGAAGTTGTTCCTGTTACAAATTTAGCATCAATTTTTGTCTCATTGACATGAGAGACGCTTTGCCTAAACCAAGTTTGTTTACAACAAGTGCAGATATACTGAGGTCCTGATTTAATGCTGTCATGAAATAATTGGATACTATCATCAATATTGTTTCCTTGTCTGTGTTTTTTAGCTGCATCATTCTCATACTGTTTGAAGTCAGGATCTTTTCTCTTGAGCATCTTTCTATGTCTGTCATAAATATTCTCATCAAACTTTCTCTGTAAACTTGAGCGGGCTGATTGTTTCCTAATCCTTTCTCTTTCAAGCACTAAAGGGTCTTGTCTTGCTTTTCTCTTAGACTCTCTCTGCGCTATCAACTCTTCGCATTTAAAGGCATCATTGCATCTTTTCTTCCTCTTAAATTCTTTTTGTAATTTTCTTTCAGAATTTTTGAAATCAACACATGATCGCCTCTTTTTTATATAAGCCTTTTGAGTTTTCCTTTCCAAGGCTTTATAATCATCAATGCCTCTGGCTCTCTGTTTAGATATATTTTGTACTACTTTTTCTTTCATTTTAAACTTATCATCAGATCTAACTTTCTTTCTGTAATCTTTTTGTAATTCTCTCTCTTTCATTTTGAATTGATCAATACTCCTAGCTCTCTGTTTAGATATATTTTGTACTACTTTTTCTTTCATTTTAAACTTATCATCAGATCTAACTTTCTTTCTGTAATCTTTTTGCAATTCTCTCTCTTTCATTTTGAATTGATCAATACTCCTAGCTCTCTGTTTAGATATATTTTGTACTACTTTTTCTTTCATTTTAAACTTATCATCAGATCTAACTTTCTTTCTGTAATCTTTTTGTAATTCTCTCTCTTTTATTTTGAATTGATCAATACTCCTAGCTCTCTGTTTAGATATATTTTGTACTACTTTTTCTTTCATTTTAAACTTATCATCAGATCTAACTTTCTTTCTGTAATCTTTTTGTAATTCTCTCTCTTTCATTTTGAATTGATCAATACTCCTAGCTCTCTGTTTAGATATATTTTGTACTACTTTTTCTTTCATTTTAAACTTATCATCAGATCTAACTTTCTTTCTGTAATCTTTTTGTAATTCTCTCTCTTTCATTTTGAATTGATCAATACTCCTAGCTCTCTGTTTAGATATATTTTGTACTATTTTTTCTTTATTTCTAAAATTTTCATCACTCCTTGCCTTTTGCTTTGAAATTGTTTGTAAAGCCTTTTCTTTCGCTTTGAAATCAGGATCTTTTCTTCTGTTTCTTTTATAACTTCTATAGTATTCCTGTCTATTCAATTTAGACTCATCTTTTTCAACATAGGGACCTTTTTTAACTTTGTCTGATTTTTCCTTTTGATCTTTGAAATATTCCCTCATAAGATCTATTGATTTGTCTTTTGTAACCAGATTAGTTGTGAAGTTCAATGGTAGAATTTCAAACTGACATGAAAGATCGATTTTCATAGTTTGGTACATTGAGTAAAGAAAAGAGACAAGATCATTTAGGGAGGCAAACGACATCAAAACTGATTTCCCATCACAAGAGGTTAAGCCATTACTACCATGAGAGTGGGAATCAAATAACCAGTAACTGTTACCTTTCTTAAACACAGCAGAACAAATTGCACCAATCATTACAAGAATATAGTCTCTATTGGTAAAAGCAGCTTCTAATGAACCATGCAGTGTGGGTAAACCAGTTTCATTTGACATTTCAATAGCAAGCCCGGACACTATTTCTGATTTGTGGACATTTGCATGTGTGGATAAAATATGAACATTGTCAGGGATTTCATCTAGGCACAGTAGTCTATGTTTGTATTTTCCCAATTGTTTTAGATCATCTGTCACTTTTTTGTATAACCTATCACCATCAGTAAGTACTTCATCAATGTCATTACTAGTTTTGATATGAGAGAAATGTGTATAAACCAATGCGCATAATGAGTTTATGGTACACTGATTATTTCTGGTAAAGACAGAGAATCTTCTGTCACCCTGGTGGAATGAACCATGTAAAATAGAAGTATATGTAGATTGAAATGAGTCAATTGTCATTCCTGACAAACCATGTGACAAATTATTAGTACTGGCATTCGTTAAAGCATTAGGAAAATCTACTAACAAAGCATTAGACGAATTTTCAAGAGAAAAGTCAAGTAAAGCATCATATGAACTCTCAAGTAAAGTATCATGTGAACTCTCAAGTAAAGCATCAATCACAGACGTTTTAAGGTGTCGGGCTGGAACCTCAGTCTGTTTATAACTCTCTCCCTGCAGCATGTTGTCAGGCACATTTCTGGACTGTTTGCAGTCTGTTGTGTCATCTTGAGTGTTATCATCTGACTGTCCACTACCATTAGCGTTTGTCTGTGACTCACTTAATACCAGCTTTCTTGCCTGAGATGCCTTCCAATTTTTCTTCCTAGGCATTGCGACCTGAAAACATTAATGAGGCAATTTGTCTTTCCCAAATAGCAAAAATTTGTATTGTTCCAATTTGAAAGCTGCTGCAGTAGACAAAATGGTTATTGATAGAACTTATGCATGATAAAGAACAAAATATTGAGGCAAAAGGAGAAAATGCAGATTACCACGTCTTGTTTGGGAAAGGGTTATAGCCTTAACCAAGCATAACAAGATGTGTTGGTGAAACCGGAAATGGCCATTTTTGTTAAATGCTAAGTTTTCGTAGAGTAAAGGGTTGATAACGGTTAACAGATGACCTTGAGGAAGGTCAAATTGCATAGAACAGGTACATATCATTGAAAGGAAGTTGCATACCAAATTTGAGCTATGTAAGTCAAATACTTTTGGAGTAAAGGCAAATGTTAAGTTTTCTGAGTAAATGTTAAGTTTTCGAAGAGTAAAGGGTTGATAAGGGTTAACATATGACCTTGAGGAAGGTCAAGTTGCATGAAACAGATGCCTATCATTGAAAGGAAGTTGCATACCAAATTTGAGCTATGTATGTCAAATACTTTAGGAGAAAAGGCAAATGTTAAAGTTTCGGAAAGACAGACATATGGATGGACAGACAGACAGACAGACATGAGTAAAACAATATGCCCCCGATCTTTTGATACGGGGCATAAAAAGATTAACAAACAACAAGAGCTGTCTCAGGACAGCAAAGCAAGAATATCAAGTACTGGATAGTGAAAATGTAGGTCTACCAATAGTTGTACGCGGACATCGTAGCTTGCCAATACGAAAGCTTGTCGCAAAAAAGGAGTCCAAGGTCAAGGTCACTAGGTCAAAGTTCATGGTCTCAAGGTCAAGGTCATGGCAAGAGGTATCCATATGTGAAATATAAAGGCTCTATCTATAACAGTGCATGAAATATAGGCCAGGTGAAAGTTTTTTAAAAGTAGGTAAAACTCCAAGGTCAAGGTCACAAGGTCAAAGATCATGGTCTCAAATGAAAGGTCTTGGCAGGAGGTAGCTATGTGTGAAATATCAAGGCTCTATCATTCATAGTGCATGAAATATAGGCCAGGTTAAAGTTTTTCAAAAGTAGGTCAAACTCCAGGGTCAAGGTCACTAGGTCAAAGGGCATGGTCTCAAATGAAAGGCCTTGGCAGGAGGTATCCATGTGTGAAATATTAAGGCTGTATCTCAAATAGTGCCTGAGATATAGACCTGATTTAATTTTTTTTTCAAGTGAAGACGAGACGGGACGGGACGCCAACACTAGGGCTGTGATTTTAGCTCCCCGGACTTAAAGTCCCGGCTCGCTCAAAAGGGTGAAAATTCTATTCAATTAAATGTCAGAGAAATGAATCTTTGCCTAGGACTGATATTATGGTCACAGAGGCATGTGCAAAGTTTCAGAGCAATATCATTAAAAGAAACAGAGATTTGACAAACTTGCAAGTAAAAACACTTAACCAAAGCATTACACCGATGATCTGTTGCCTAGAATAGCCCCATATTCTATGAATAGTCACCCTAAACTGTAGGCATTCAAATAGATCAGTGTAACATGAATCATTATATGCCCCTAAACTTTCACAGATTTCTCAAAAACAATGCTTTTGACGTATTTCATCAGCAAAAACATTTTTGGAAAAGAAGAAATTCCTCATTTGATATACTTTGTATATCAATATGATATCATATGATTTTTATCAAAGTGCTTGCATTTTCATTTTATTTTTAAATATATTGACTTAATTCCTTTTCTTAAAACAACTAGAACTGTCGCAAAGCGGACAAATACCCCCCACTAGCGCCTTGTCACTGAAAAAAGTGCTATAGGTCAAAAGGTTCTTTAGTTGGAGCATGGAAACAGATTTTAAACAAAGTCCAATTGTGACATTGACCTTTGACCTTCATGACCCAAAAACAATAGGGCACCTCCTTGGGTCATGGGCAACAACTGTGTAAAGTTTCATGATGCTAGGTCAACCGGTTCATAACTTAGAGCACAGAAAAAGGATTTTAAACAAAGTCTGATTGTGACCTTGACCTTTGACCTTCACAACCCAAAAACAATAGGGCACCTTCTTGGGTCATGGGCAACAACTGTGTAAAGTTTCATGATCCTAGGTCAACCGGTTCATGACTTAGAGCACGGAAACGGATTTTAAACAAAGTCCAATTGTGACCTTAACCTTTGACCTTTGTGAATCAAAAACAATAGGGCACCTCCTTGGGTCATTGGCAACAACTGTGTAAAGTTTCATGATCCTAGGTCAACCGGTTCATGACTTAGAGCACGGAAACGGATTTTAAACAAAGTCTGATTGTGACCTTGACCTTTGACCTTTGTGACCCAAAAACAATAGGGCACCTCCTTGGGTCATGGGCAACAAGTGTGTAAAGTTTCATGATCCTAGGTCAACCGGTTCATGACTTAGAGCACGGAAACGGATTTTAAACAAAGTCCGATTGTGACCTTGACCTTTGACCTTCGTGACCCAAAAACAATAGGGCACCTCCTTGGGTCATGGGCAACAACTGTGTAAAGTTTCATGATCCTAGGTCAACCGGTTCATGACTTAGAGCACGGAAACGGATTTTAAACAAAGTCCGATTGTGACCTTGACCTTTGACCTTTGTGACCCAAAAACAATAGGGCACCTCCTTGGGTCATGGGCAACAACTGTGCAAAGTTTCATGATCCTAGGTCAAAAGGTTAATGACTTAGAGCACGGAAACGGATTTTAAACAAAGTCCGATTGTGACCTTGACCTTTGACCTTCATGACCCAAAAACAATAGAGCACCTCCTTGGGTCATGGGCAACAACTGTGTAAAGTTTCATGATCCTAGGTCAACCGGTTCATGACTTAGAGCACGGAAACGGATTTTAAACAAAGTCCGATTGTGACCTTGACCTTTGACCTTCACAACCCAAAAACAATAGGGCACCTCCTTGGGTCATGGGCAACAACTGTGTAAAGTTTCATGATCCTAGGTCAACCGGTTCATGACTTAGAGCACGGAAACGGATTTTAAACAAAGTCCGATTGTGACCTTGACCTTTGACCTTTGTGACCCAAAAACAATAGGGCACCTCCTTGGGTCATGGGCAACAACTGTGTAAAGTTTCATGATCCTAGGTCAACCAGTTCATGACTTAGAGCATGGAAACGGATTTTAAACAAAGTCCGATTGTGACCTTGACATTTGACCTTCGTGACCCAAAAACAATAGGGCACCTCCTTGGGTCATGGGCAACAACTGTGTAAAGTTTCATGATCCTAGGTCAACCGGTTCTTGACTTAGAGCACGGAAACGGATTTTAAACAATGTCCGATTGTGACCTTGACCTTTGACCTTTGTGACCCAAAAACAATAGGGCACCTCCTTGGGTCATGGGCAACAACTGTGTAAAGTTTCATGATCCTAGGTCAACCGGTTCATGACTTAGAGCACGGAAACGAAAAAGTCTACGGACGGACGGACGGACGGATGGACGGACGGACGGACGGACGGACGGACGGACGGACGGACGGACGGACGGACGGACAGACAGACAGACATGGTGAAACCAATATACCCCCCTCTACTTCGTAGGTGGGGGGTATAAAAATAATGTTGTATATTGATGATTTGACATGAAAGAGGACGAGTTGGGACAGTAGACGAATTGGGACTCAATGCACTTAAAAAGACAGTAGACGAAACGGGAGTAGACCAATTGAGATGTTACTGTCTGGAGGTTCATGAATAAGGGTTAGATGACACTAAGCCACTACAGCTTTCTGCTGAGAATCCCGAGTGATGGATCCCACAATTTTGACTGAATTTCTGCATGTAACTTGAATAACGATTGAACCTGCCTATATACATGTACTTACAAATAGAGATAAAGGTGCACTGTGATAGGTACATCAGTTTATTCAGCACTTGATATTCTGTCTTAGTCCAACAGTACTTTCTAGTCTCTGGTCAAACGCTATCCCTCTGAATGTAGAAAAAATATACTTCATTATTCCTTCTTTACAGAAGATCAGTATAAATATACAACATAATAAATGATAACGCATAATAACTACCGCTAATAACACAAACTGAGACTATACAAATCTATAGAGCATGATCACATTAAGAAACAATATTCGTATGAATTCTCCACATTACAGGATAGAAAATCTTGGAGGAGAAAGGGGAAAATGCTGATTATCAATATTTTCTTACACTTTCGACAAGGCCTTCTAAATGCATGCCATGTCTAATAGGTTAATGAAATGAATGCTGTTTGGGAAGGACTAACACACATACATCTGCATTAACCCTTTCCCAAACAAGACCTGGTTTTGACGTCCATAATAGAAAAGGATTGGGAAAACATTGAAACAAAAGAAGAAACTGCTGATAACCAGCAGTTTCTCCTTTTGTCTCAATATTTTCTATGCAATATTTTACCCAAATTTTATCTTGAATAACTTCTATTTTGTGATTAGTGGCAGTTTATGAAGTGGATCACCCTAAAAATTTGTTGTTTGGGAAAGGGTTAAAGCTGAATGGAGGTTCCATAAATAAGGGTTTGACGACACTAGGCCACTACAACTTCACTTAATTCTGCTGAGAATCTATTCCTGCCTAGCTTTTACATGCAATATACTTACAAATAGAGATAAAGGTGCACTGTGATAGGTACATCAGTTTATCTGCACTTGATATTCTGTCTTAGTCCAACAGTACTTTCTGTGGTCAAACGCTATTCCTCTGAATGTAACTCCTTAATACCACTATCTTTCTCCGCAAACACTCTTAATGCTTTTTGAGCAAAATTTACAACGCCCAATATCACACAATAATAATATATGTCACTTGGATATATTTTTTCACTTTAAATTGAAAGAGAAGAGTTTAGTCAAAAGTGTTCCCAACAAGTCGGTAGTGACTTAATAATTGATGATTTGTGTATAAAACACCAGATTATGTTTTTCTCCATCAGCATATGTGCAAGAAACTTCAAATCATGTCAAGAAACCTGAAATATAGAAATTCAAAACAAGAATGTCACTTTTATCTACATCCTATTTATCTTAAGCCAATCTTATGAAATCAATGTAATGGGAGAGACGAAAGACAAAGTACTCTGCAATGGACCCAGGATTTCTGTGAAGGGGGCTCATACATATTAATAGGGGGTTCATTTTCCTAGTGTTACACAATATTGACTCAATTTCTGTATGAAAATAAAATAATCATGTTACAGAGTTAGAACATCCCAACCCCTTCTGAATTCGCCACCCGAGTACTCTGCTAAATTTTCTAAATAAAAGATCATATTTGGAGGGTGTTTTATTGTAAAATTTTATTTATATTTAGCTTTTCCTTTATATTTTTTGTATCTAAAGCAATAGACACAAAAATAAAACAATTATCTCACACATTGTGCATCAGACAAGACATATCACCCATTAATCCCCAATTAGCACCTGATAAAAACATAATAGCATTTCCTCCTTTTTGCCCCAATGGTTTGCCAATTGGACCGCTTTCCCTAGCTGCGATATCATAGCCACAAACTTGATGATGGGTATTGGTTTGGAAACCCAGACTAAAATTCAAAAAGGTTTTAGTTACATTATTGCAACTACGCTTTCCAAAGCTTTTGCTATTGGCAGCATTCAAAACTGTCAATGTTTGGTAAAGGGCTAAACCTACAACAAAATAAACAGATTTAAAGGGACATTAGCATTCCCAGCCCTAAATCCCTAATGATCCACAGAAGTTGGCTTTTTGCATATTGTCACACCATTTATAGACTTTATTATGACAGAATACAAGATTCATACAGTAAATGACATAAATTGATTATCATGCAAAGGTGTAAAACTATGTGAAATATGTTTAGCTATGTGATTGTATTTCAAGTGACATTTCACATGTATTTCTTCATAAATTTTACTTTATTTTATCTGAAAGAGCAAATTTTTTTATGAAAATCCTGAAAAATTCAAGCCAAAATATTGAACCGTTTACGAGAAACACTTATATTTGTGCTGAAATTAAACAAATTGTTGTGGACAACAGTTCGGATTTATATAGAATTTGTCATTTCTGTCTCAACTTTACAGGCGAATTTTTCTCTTATAAATAACACCTTAAAAAACTGATAACATTTCTACGCATTAGAATAACCAATCTTTGCATCAAGACATACTTTTAAAAAAATGAAATTGGAATGTTATTTCCCTTTAATGATGTGATATGGGGTTTTAATTTTTTTATATCTGTAATAATCAAAGCCAATACAGGTCAGGCAAATATGAAATTTTGCACAGAGAAAAAATAAAGGCCATATTTTAATCATCTTTAATTTTTTTTACAGAACATTGCCCAAAAATAAGTAAGTATGTATCTTTAATCCTGGTCCACAAGTGTTGCAAAGCACAATGTCAAAATTTGAAAGTTATATATAATCAAACACATTTTAAATACAGATGAAAATATTTTGGGAACAGAACAAAATGTTACTAATACCGGTAAGCATCACCTGTAATCTATTTTTTTTTTTTTTCAGTTTATACCTTTTCCAAACAAAGCCTGATTTTTATGTTACTTCCAGAAAAAGCTTGGGAAAACATTTGAGAAAAAGAAGAAAATGTTGGTTATCAGTGTTTTTCTCCTTTTGTCTCAAAGTTTTTATGCTATATGATTCACAAATATAACCTTTTGTTACATCTGTTTTGTCATCTTCAGTGGTTTTGAAATTGGACCACCTTACAATTTTACTGTTTGGGAAAGGGTTATAAAGACATCTGAAGCACAAGTTTTATTCCAGAAATTGTACCTAATTATGAAATAATATAATATGCTTACCTTTATGTTGACTTCCGAAAAGAAAGTTTCAAAAGAAAATACCGACTAAAAAGAAACCACAATGTATAATATGTATAAGAACCTAACACAGCAAAATTTATTCTAGAATGGTTGGTGAAAGGCTTGAAAGCCCATGTGGTCCTGGCAGTGCTTTGTTTATTTAAGCTGGATGATTAACTTGAACTCCAGACTGTCCACTCCAAGATGCTACTTACTGATAAGGTGCTTGTGCACTAGGGGTTACACATTTTATTGATTTTACCAATACACAAGCAAGTGGCTTATCAGTGTTATAAAAACATCCCATTCATTAGATTGTTTATTTACTCTAGATCTCTGACTATCTATTTAACACACAAAACATTGTAGCAAAAGACAGCAAGAGCTGTTAGAGATGAATTATGCTCCCTGAATAAGTGTGTCACAAAAATATTGATTCTGTTGATCTACAAAACTGGAATGAAACTAGTTGTACTCAACAAACAGCAATAACTCCATAAATAAGAGACATGAGATTCTGATCAAGCTTAAAAATATTCAAAGAGGTTTCTATTTTAAGAAATGTTATCCACTTTGGTCAATAGATTGTACTGCAAGAATTTATTACTTAACCCATTACCAGACAGCAAAATTTTGGACTGTTCCAATTTGAAAGGTGTTGCAGACGACAATTCCAAGTTGATGAAATATCAAAGATCTTTCCATTTTGGGTTAGAAAACATTGTGGAAAATGAAGAAATTGCTTGTCACAAGCACTTTCTTCATTTTTCACAATGTTTTCCCAAGCATTTTCGTGAAAGGGAGTCATAAGGCGTCACTGTGCAGTAATGGGTTAAATGGTGGTTTACCGGGGTATGCTTTGGCATTATCTGCTTTAGCGTGTATGTTTTTAGCACACATGATTTTTGTGTTCACATGGTATGTTTTAGAAGTTGTGTATTTCATTTCAAGGAAATATTATATCCCGAGTGCCTTATCATTTTTGCTGCCTCAGTAGTTGCAAAACATTGCTGCAGATTACATGTTTCCCAAACAAGACCTGGTTTTGAAACATTGAGACACAGAAAGAAAGCACTGATAACCATCATTTTCTGCTTTTGACTTGAACTGTTTTGTTTTATATTGTACATAAATTCTATCTTTATAACCATCTGTAGCAACTTCCAAATTGAGCCACCCAAAATTTTTGCCTTTTGTGAATGGGTTAAATAATGATTAATTCTAGTACAATGTATAAAGCTTTGTCATAGAAATTGGAATTCTTTTAAAATTTCTTAATTTCTCTCAATATTTACACATTCAATCTGTAGTCTGCTGAAGGTTTACTGTGTTTTTTTAGGTATCTTTTGTAGCAAGATGTACAAAATTTAATGTCATAATAGGATGTATACTTGGTTTAATCCCATTTGGTCTACTGTCCCAACTCGTCTACTCCCAATTCGTCTACTATTTTTGACATAAGTCCCATTTCATCTACTTTTCTATACTTTGTATATCAATATGATATTTCATGATTTATATCAAATTGTTTGCATTTTTGTTGCATTTATGAATATATTGACTTAATTTCTTATCTTAAAACAAAAATAATGTTATTTATTGATGATTTGACATGAAAGTAGACGAGTTGGGACAGTAGACAAATTGGGACTCCATGCACTTAAAATACAGTAGACGAAATGGGAGTAGACCAATTGGGATGTTACCGTATACTTAGCCTTTTTCCAAATAGTGTAGACTAGCCCTAGTCGTTTCTGTTTGCTTCATTTGTAAAGGGGAGCATTATTGTTTTCAAGACTTGCCTCTCTAATCCATATTTCAATGTTTTATTGCTGACAGAAACCTAGTATTCTAGACTAGGATGTCATTTAAAAAGGGTCTTTGCTTTTATACTATAATCTTAATACTAGGGTCTGGGCCAGACTACAAATAGTGTATCTTGACCACCCCATGGATGAGGGTTTTTCATTATACATGTACCACACCATCTTCGCAAGCCAAGGGTTACTACCTCCACTTTGTTCCTTACGAACCCTTGGTCGCTCACTTCTATTGAAATCGAAAGTACCACCATGCCACCTTTCGGC
The DNA here is from genome assembly GCA_963680895.1 of Fragum sueziense. Lineage (NCBI taxonomy): Eukaryota > Metazoa > Mollusca > Bivalvia > Cardiida > Cardiidae > Fragum > Fragum sueziense. Next base: position 19,382,012 of record OY804597.1, read on the forward strand.
AATAAAGAGTCGCGGCCCTTTGCAGTTGCTATTTCTGGCCAATCAAAAGCCTCGTACTAAAACGTGATAGGCGATGCATCAAATACGGATATCGATTTTCACGTCAGCCGTGACGTTTTCGTTTTGACAAAGAGGGCTTGTTTAGTGTGTTTTGATTGGATAATGGGAAAGTTATCGCGTCCAATGAAATCGCACGGTGGTACTTTCGATTTCCATAGAGGCGAGCGGCCAAGGGTTCGTAAGGAACAAAGTGGAGGTAGCACACTGAAACAGCATTTTCTCCTTTTCAATCTAGGTTTTCTGCATTATTAGATATATATTTTTTTTCATTTGGAAAAGGGCTATCTTGTTTTATTTATAATTACTACAAATAGGATTTGACTTTTTCCTATACACACCAACTGATCATAAAGCATCACTGACAAGTGTAAACAGATGTTATCACATTAAATCTCACATGATTTAACCCATTACCAAATGACAAAATTTTGGACTTGTCCTAATTCAAAGATGCTTCAGACGACAATATGAATTGAACGATATTTCGCCTTCTTTGATCTTTCTGGGAAGAAAAAATTGTGGGAAATGAAGAAATTGCTTGCTACAAGCAATTTCTTCATTTTCCACAATGTTTTTCAAAGCTGTTATCTTGTAGGGAGTAAGAAAGAGTCATTGTGTGGTAATGGGTTAACAATCTAGAGAAAACAGATGGTGAATCCAGATCAATCAGCCATTACATACACTCATCTTAAACATTAGTACATGTATCGATCTAGACAAATGTTATTGCTGATTGTCAGCACTTCCCTCTTTTGTCTCTATGTTTTCCCTAGCCATTTCTACCAGGGATGTCACTATCAGATCTTATTCAGGACAGGGTTAATGTTTATCCAATTACCATAGTTTGTATAAGAGATTCCCCATCAAGAAAAGGTTAATGAAAAATTGACAAATGATACTTGAATACACAAAGATTTCAAATATAGATGTTCAAATCTGGATCAGATTAAACAAGAGCCAGGGTTTTCCATGAAGAACAAATCATGCGTCATTGTCTCAATTTTAAAACAAATGACCCCTTAAAAATTTACTTGAGGGACATTAATGACGCAAGTTTTAAAATCCAGATTTTCTTATGATACTTAAGTCCTAGGGCATTTGACCCACAAAATAGTAGAAATGACCCCTAACTTTGAAGGCAAGGGGGTCACAATGACCCCAAATTCTCATGCTCAGGGAAAACCCTGCAAGAGCCATGCTTTACTATAGTTAAGATCAAAATGAACAACGTAAGTCTTATTGAAGATCATCAATGATCATCATTTTTCCACAAAAGGTATTATTCAAGGTCAAGATGAGCATACTTGCATGATAATGATTAAAATTGACACTTGTAGACAACAAAAAAGAGGAATTTAAGACATTTGACCTTGTGACCTAGTTTTTCACCTTGCATGGCCCACTTTTTAAATGACTTAGATATAAATAAGACAAGATGTGTTTGTGAAACATGAATGCCCCAGAAATGGCCATTTTTCTAAAATGTTAAATTTTTGTGGAGTAAAAGGTTGATGAGGGTCAAGATGACCCTTAGAAAGGTCAAATTGTATGGAGCAATTAGATATCATTGAAATGAAGTTGAATACCAAATTTGAGCTTTGTATGTCCCACAAAGTTTTGGAAAAAAGGCCAATGTTAAGTTTTCATGTGTTAAGTTTTCGGACAGACAGACACAATAAAAACAATATGCCCCCCGATCTTTTGATGCAGGGGCATAAAAAACATTCTGAGCAATTTTCACAATAATTGAGCCAAAATGGGCATCGTGACCCTGTTTAGATTTTGACCTTGCAAGACCCACTTTTTCACATTGCTAAGATATCACTGAGAAAAAACATTCTAACAAAAATGTTCACAATAATACAGCCAAAATGGGCACTTCTGAGCAAAAATAAGGATTTCGAATCATTGACCTAGTGACCTAGTTTTTTACATGACATGACTTGGATATCACTAAGAAAAATATTCTTGGCTATTTACACAATATTAGAGCCAAAATTTGCACTTTCATTAGAAAAGAAGGATTTTTATATTTGACCTTGTGACCTAGTTTTGGACCTTTCATGACCCGATTTCTTACATGACTTGAAAATAAAGGAGAAAAACCTTGTGAGCAATTTTCACAAACATTAAGCAATCATGGACACTTTTAGAGCAAAAAGAAGAATTTCAAATCATTTGACCTTGTGACCTAGATTGTAACCTGGCATGACCTAGATTTTTACATGACCTAGACATCATCAAGACAAAGATTCTGGTGAATTTAAACAATGATAGCGCTAATACTGTGACTCCTAGAGCAAAAACAAGATTTGACCTAGTGACCTACTTTTTGACCCCATTCTTACTCCGATTCCAATTCTTTGAAGTATTTTGAAAAAAGATGACACAAGGATCATATCCATGAAATTTCATCAAATTCTGCCAACTAATTTAGGAGGAGAAGATTTTTTTGTAATTGTGGACGGACGGACAGACGGACAGACGGACGGACGGACAGACGGACAGACAGACGGACGACGGACATTGATCGATCACAATAGCTCACTCCGAGCACTTCGTGCTCAGGTGAGCTAAAAATGGACATTTTTGAGAAAATGGGCATTTTTTCTTAAATTCAAGGGCAGATAATTCAAGAAGGAAAACAGTTATCTAAATTCCGTAAGCGGTGTGCACAACTAGATACCATGGAGATTCATTGTGGCAAGTTTGATCAAATTCTGATCAAAACTGTAGGAGGAGTTGCGCACACAAGAAAATGGGCATTTTTTCAAATTCAAGGGCAGATAATTCAAGAACGAAAAGAGTAAATTAAATTCCGTAAGCGGGATGCACAACTAGACACCATGGAGATTCATTGTGGCAAGTTTGATCAAATTCCGATCAAAACTGTAGGAGGAGTTGCGCACACAAGAAATTGCTAACGGACGGACGGACGGACAGACGGACAGACGGATGGACGGACGGACGGACGGACAGACAGACAGACGAGCGGGGCCATAACATAATACGACCCTTCGGGCGTATAAAAAACTTCCTATGGTACTGAACAAAACTGAAAAAGGTGCTTTTATGACACATCAATGTTCCTGAACTGGCAATGATTATGCAAGTGATCCTTGCACATTAATACCTTGTTCAGACATACACAGACAGAAAGATAGACCGATAGACATACAGAATGTGAGAGTAAATACAGACCTAATACTTTTCATTCTACGACAGTAATTATCTGACAGCTCGCCATGTGCCACTTTCAGATCACTTCCCACATCTAGAAGGTTAGACATGTGTAGGTGCAGCGTGTTGAACATGTGGTCATTCAGACTGATGTCATCTAGCGCCCACACATCGCGCCCGGGACCTGAATGTACGGGCTGCCACCACCGGAACTTACACCCTATATCCTGGGCTGCTTCTGGCAACATTACTGAATCTGACCTGTGACAAGAAAATACAATATGACACCTGTAATTGCAAAAGATAAACTCCTGGAAGTCCATAAAAACAATTTATGTGAAGAGATAAGACCCTGAATATCAAACATATGCTGCATTTCCAAAATTAATATATTGTAAGGTAGAAAAACATGAAAGAATTGAAGAGTCATCTTACAGCAAATGCTTTTTACCCTTGAAAAATGCAGTTACCCCTTTATCATCTGCAGTTCTAATTGTAAAGGCATCTACTAACTATTACATTGTCAATAAGTGGCAAAACCAGTGACCTAAAGACCAAGTCAATGCCATCACAATTTTTTAGAAGGACTGGTAAAACAGTTTGCGGAAAGATTGAATTGATGGACAGAGAATTATGGTGAAACCATTATACCCCCTTTACTTAATTAGGGTAATAAAAATGTCAAAATAAGAAATATCAAATTTGTAATCAATATGCTCACTATCCAGGAATACATTCAAAGTTATATACTTACATTGGTTTTCTATAATCATGTATATTGAATATCTTCAGTAGAGTCCAGTGTACTCCCCCATCACAAGAATAGTCAAGTATTACAAGTTCTTTTGTCTCATCAGGTGCAGGGCAATCTGACACTGGTGAAAAACTACCAACACGGATGTTAAACTGTAAATACCTGGGGAAATTGAGTAAACAGAAAGCAACATAATTATAGATATTCAGAATTCAGTGGTTTGATTTGTCTAAGTTAAATATTTTAACAGTTTTATTTCTCTTGTTTGATTTAATTTGGTTTTAAAACATTATTTCTCGAAGAACAAAATGTGTTTGTATAAATTCAATGTCTTCATCTTTTTAGAACATAGCCTTGATATCTAGCCTTGAACAATGACCTTGACCTTGTGCAAAAAATTTTGTTAACAGAATACGGGTATGATTTTGAAATACGAAAGCTTTATTATTACTCATGATTATGGAAAACGAGAAATCTATCAATATAGGTGAAAAAATATCCCAACTCTACATTTGTCCAGACAAGCATTTTTGTCCTAAAACAAAGGGCAAAAACTCACAAAACAAGAGGTAGAGTAATGCTCCTTGAATACTGCGCTACTTCTTAGTAAGATCTATCTACCTATGAAGTTTCGCAATCATAGCTACTTTACTTTCATAGTTATGCTCTGGACAAGTATTTTGTACACGGATAGACAGACAGACAGACTGATTCCAGTACACCCCTAAAACATACTGTGGAAGTATAATGATTATTCTTGACAAACTTGGAAAAAACATTGTATTTTCTTTCATTGAAAATACAGTTTAATCCACTTACTGATTATTTGTAGTGTTCAACTCTCCTGTCACAAATTCTCGTCTGCCATCTTTATTGAAGACAACAGCCTTGCCGGTGGACACGACATCACACTGGTACCCTAGACTGGCACCCTGGATGTGGTCGATGGTGGAGGTGACAGGTAGACTGGAACCCTCAAAGTTCTCCATCATGATAGTGGGGTTGGGAATCACAGAGTCTTTACACCTGTCTCCAGTGTAACCAAAATCACATCTGAAATGGGGATGTGTATTTACAAAATATATCATATGTTTACGTTAATACATACATATTTACATCGATTTGGAAACAAGTTCTTATAACTTACATTAATCTGTTTTGATTATGCCTCCTGGAAACTGCACCAGTACTGGCGCCAAATGTATTGGCTGATGAAAAGCCTAAGAACTACCCCCACTACCTGAAATTGAACTCATGGTACCTCTTGGTCGCATACCCTCCAAAGCCGAGGTCTATTGATTAAACTACAGTACAGCTCGCGCGTTTTTTGCCTAAAACGCTCGCCCATCGTGGTCAAAATAAAATTCGGGTGGAAAATCGCAGCGATTTTTTCATCGCGGCCACCGTGTTTTTCCCCTCGAAATTTTCATACATCACCACAAATCGCAGCGATGGGTGGAAAATCGCGGCGATCGCGGCGATTCGCCGCATTCGGGTGGAAATGCCAGGTAAGGCCAATATCATCCTACATGTACAGCGCTAAGTATTAAATGCGTTTATATTATTTTCATCCTAAGAGTGTTTTTAAATTAATTAATAGATCTATTTCAGAAATAAAAAGAAATGCAATATTAAATACACACGATTTCTATAAAGTTCAATGAAGTCCTGTAATAACACATCGTTTTTGTAAATTAGAATATACATGTATTGTTATAGACTATCATATAATATAGAACACGTTTTTTTCCACTTCTCTGTACATTATGTTTCGTTATGTTTGATTTAATTTAATTGATAGTTTATATAATATTCTGTTGTTGTTTTTTTGCAGATACATGTACATGAAATCGTAAACTGCACGTTGTCCGCCCGGTCATAAATACAAAGTTTCTCTGCTTGAATTACATATCAAAATAATGCACATTAGTATTTGACTACTTTTCAGTTTACAAAATAAACCATAAAATCTGCGACTGGTATTTAAGGTTCCTTTTTACCATGTTGGAGCTTGTATGCATGTTAAAAGAAACTCCAATATTGTATGCATGACGCTACATTCTTAGTTACGCCATTTCCAAAATTTCTATGATTTGGCACGTCCTATAAAAAGTCTTCCCATACGATAAGATGTGTGTTGCTGAAGATAGTCCTGAGTGTGAAGGATACATCACAACAATAGGAACTAAATATTGAGACACAAGAAGACCAGGGTGATAATCAGCATGTTCTTCTTTTATCTCAATATTTTCAAATCATTTCTACGAAAAAATAAAACAAAGATAAAAGAAAAATAACTTCGAATACGTTGAAAGGAAGGCAAAATGGTTATTTTTCCTGTTGAAGTGGAAGAATAATCCACAAACTCATGCAAATAAACAAAAATCAGATCTGCAAGTGCTGTGCATATTCGAATTTTCAAAACCTAATATATATTTAAAACCCAATAATTGCGATAAATCAGACAGGAAATACAGGCTTACCTGTCCACGCAAATCACCGCGATTCGCGGCGAAAAAATCGCGGCGATTCCCGAGATTTCGGGTGGTAAAACTCGCTCGCCGCGGCCGCCGCGTTTTTCACCCGAATCCACCCGAAATCCAATCGCGGCAATGCGGGGAATTAGGCAAAAAACGCGCGAGCTGTACTGTATCAAATATGACCTCTGCAGTTTTTGATACACCAACAGCCTATTTGGTCATCATAATCTAATTATAGCACATTATCGAATCAAAATCATTCAGCTTTATCTTGTATAATCATTACATATAAATTATGTTGCTTCTATTTTTGGCTGAAGCCGGTAATTTTGAATTATCAAATCAATATCATTCAGTTTTATCTTGTATGATTATGTATACATTACGTCGCTTCTATTTTTGGCTGAAGCCAGTAATTTGAAGCGTCAGCCAATGAAAATTTGTATCAGATTATTCAAATGGTTTGTTTTTTAAGCCAACGATTGGATAACGAAATCCCGCAAAGGCCCCGAGATTAGACGTGAAATGACCCCATGAGAACAGAGTATAATTCTATTGAAATGGAATGAAGAGATAATGTGCTCTGTTTTAAGAGAGTATTGGTCGCAAGGCTGACTGACATTCTACCTCTTGACCAAGAACCCCACATGTATCCCATCAAAATGTCTTCTAGTATACACAAATCCAACTACCAATATAAATGACATGACATTTTGGACCAGCCATAATGCTTTACTTTCGATAACTTGGAAATTTCTGTCTCTTATTTGGACTGAAATGTTCTGACAGGAACTGCATTTTTGGCATGATATCCGGTAATTATATAAGAACCTGTATCCAGCTAGAAAAGGCATAGATTTGACGTATTCAAATTTTGAAATACATGAATTGAACTATTCAAGAAATTTCTAGATGAGCTTAGAATAAATTGTTTCGAACACTTACTGACAAGTTCCACCTTTACAAGTACCATGAGAGTTACAGCCCTTTGGACAATCACCAATGTATACTGAAATATATCAAATGAAACTTTCATGATGATCAAATAATTCAAGATGTTTTCTTACATGATCACTTTAGAAATATCAAAGGATAATAATAAGCCTAATTTGTACTTTGATTCGTCCATTTTCACATTCATAGAGTGTGTCATATACACATTAGAATGTCTTGTCAGCATAAAAATCATTCACTCAAGTAAAGATGACACGGAAAAAGAATAAGTGATCAAAATATACATTCCATCATGAAAACTTATCACAAAAAGACACATTAGCAAGCTGGCAAGTTTAAACATACTAAGTTGAAAAGGGTAGGAGTTGAGAAGACAAAAATCGGCTCACAGGACAATTGGAAGGAGAAATGATGACCCTTCAGTCTATTTAAAATCCATGAAAATTCAATAGAAAATATTTTAGCATGGATCTAAAAAAGGTTACTTATAGTAATTAAGACCAAGATGGATAAAATCAACCAGCATGTACAAAGTCTGATAAGGAAACATGATTTTCTTACGGCTTCTGTATTACCTTTTGCAATTGTAAGGCAGCTTAATGATCCTGACTAGACTACAATGTTTGTGAGAGCTAATCTAAATCCTGATGGTTTCAAATGCTAAAAGGAACATTTTCCCAGATCCCAGATAATTCTTAGATATCAAGCTTGGTTATTCTTTATGATTAGGTAAAAGTAATTTACCCATGCTAATTAAATCTTACTCACTGTCATCTAGGGCCCAGTTTGGATCATCATTGGATGTTTTCTGCCAGCGGAATCTCACATGTGGTACCAACACAACATAGGGCAGGGGTAAGGTGACTCGCTTCCAACTGAATTGTAGAGCAACCAGATCATAATATTATAAACATTTTGACTGACAAACAACAAGTTTCTACTATTTGTAGATAACATTAGGGAAGAAAGATAAAATACAGGTAACAAGAATTTCCAGAAGAAAATATAGGCAACAAGGGAAAGAATGCTCTCTGATAGATCCAGTGTTTCATTGTCTGTGGATCTCTAAATTTAGACCAGTTACCAAATTTGTTGTCAACAAAGGTATAGTTAGTTCTTCCATAATCCAACACTATTGCAAAGTGGCACAAATTCTAACAAGCATTTTTTTCCAACAATCTTCATTTCACACATGATTTTCAGGAGTGTTACACAGCATTTTATGGTAAGGTGTCTTGATAATCTTTACACTTACACATCATAATCTGTTCCCTCATAATCAGAGTCTATAGGAAGATGATATCCACTACACTGCCCAGGTAAACAAGGTTGGTGTAATTTGTGCCATGAGTCTCCATAATTGGTTGAATACTGTAACTCAACACTATAATGCAAGAAGATTTATGGGTGATATTAAAAAACAACAAGATCTTCATTTAGCAACACAAACATACCTGAACTAGTGTCCAAAAATGCAGGTAGTTCTGTGTTTTCCTGTTTAGCACCGCCTCACAGATATCAAATTCTAAAGGACAACTTATAGGCACAGAAGTGCTTAAGATTTATTTGTTGTCATTTCATAGTGCTCTAATTACAAACTTGGAAATCAATCCGAATTATTACAGCTTAGCAACTCAACTTCCAGCATAAATGACATCATCAATAAAGTTTTTTCAGAACACTGTTACACATTTCATTTTTGATTAATATTTCTTTTGCTAAATGTTCTAAGCATGCAAAACAATAAGACAGGCCAGAACTAAAAATCTGTACTGCTTAGTTCTACAAATCAAAATTCTAAGAACAACCTATTTGGATACTCACTGATTATTTTCTGGATAAGATCCACACTTCAGGTTCATATTAAACTGTGCCATTTTGTCCCTGTTTTGAACCTCTTTCTCTGGTAGCGGAGGCAGGACCTGTATGTTGTCTATAGCCCAGGCATTCTGACCTTGACCCCCAGTGTATTTCTGTAACCAACAGATCTTGGCACGGGTGTAATGGTCACTTGGTGGTAATGGCAGGGACACTAACTGGGGTTCCTGTATTATTGTAAGGTATATAATATGTAATATATATGTAGTATGATTTGTAAAAAAGAGGCGACCTTAAGCTTGGGGGTACAAGATTATCTAGGTTTTCAATGAGATTTTACAATGCCTACATGAAAATGACAGTTGATTTTTTAATATCATCCAACTTTTCACCAGATTTTCACCAGATTGGCATCTTCAGGCATAATCATTACAATGTTTTTTTCTTCTTTTTCTTGGTATTCTCTAAAGTTTTTTCATACAGAGACATTAAGACCAGAAATTGTTTAAGAACTAGACAGCCCTGGCGGTCTGGACGCGCTCCACAGGCCTGATTGTTTGTCTTGTTGAAGCCAATTTCAAAGGTTCAGGTTGCGCAAACATGCGCAAATGCATGACCAAGCTGAAAAATACAAGCAAGTATGATCGTATTGTCAGTAAGATTCTGTGAAAGTTCTGTATTGATTAGTTAATACCAATGGTTGTAAAAGTGAAAATAAAGCCGAAAATAGCAATTAACTCATGACGTAAAATTCAGATCAAGCTGAAAATTATACCGAGGCAAGATCTCATAATCACCAACATTCTGTCTTAGTTTTGTCTTGATTGGTCTATATTTGTAGTTGCTAAAGTGAAAACAATGTCAAATAGAGCCAAAAATGGCAATTTCGTCAATTTCAAGGGCACATAACTCATGATATAAAATTCAGATCAAGCTGAAAATTATATCAAAGCTAAATCTTATGGTCAACAACATTCAGTACAAGTTTTGTCTTCGTTGGTCAATATTTGTAGTTGCTAGAGTGAAAACAATGTCAAAATAGAGCCGAAAATGGCAATTTTGTCAATTTCAAGGGCACAAAACTCATGATACAAAATTCAGATCAAGCTGAAAATTATACCAAAGCAAGATCTTAAGGTCAACAACATTCGGTACAAGTTTTGTCTTGATTGGTCAATATTTGTAGTTGCTAGAGTGAAAACAGTGTCAAAATAGAGCCGAAAATGGCAATTTGGTCAATTTCAAGGGCACATAACACATGATGTAAAATTCAAATCAAGCTGAAAATTATACCAAAGCAAGACCTTATGGTCACCAACATTCTGTACAAGTATTGTCTTGATTGGTCAATATTTGTAGTTGCTAGAGTGAAAACAATGTCAAACTAGAACTGTCGCAAAGCGGACGAATACCCCCCACTAGGGCCTTGTCACTGAAAAAGTGCTATCGGTCAAAATGTTCTTGACTTAGAGCATGGAAACGGATTTTAAACAAAGTCCAACTGTGACCTTGACCTTTGACCTTGGTGACCCCAAAACAGTAGGGCACCTCCATTGGTCATGGGCAACAACTGTGTAAAGTTTCATGATCCTAGGTCAACCGGTTCTCAAGTTAGAACACGGAAACGAAATTGTAAATTTTGACTACTCCCCCCCCCCCCCCCCCCCCCCCATAATAAAAACTTCAAAGTGGCATAACTCTAAAACTAACGACTGGATCAAGATGAAAATTGCAGGTGCACAACTTCATATGATAGGGAACATCCTGATAAAATTTCAGAAAAATTGGTCAAAAACTGTGGGAGGAGAAGAGGACACAAGATTATGTCCACCCCCCCCCCCCCTAAAAAAACTTCAAAGTGGCATAACTCTGAAACTAATGACTGGATCAGGATGAAAATTGCAGGTGCACAACTTCATATGATAGGGAACATCCTGATAAAATTTCAGAAAAATTGGTCAAAAACTGTGGGAGGAGAAGAGGACACAAGATTATGTCCACGGACGGACGGACGGACAGACGGACAGACGGACGGACGGACAGACGGACGGACAACCTGATTCCAGTATACCCCCCCATAACTTTGTTGTGGGGGGTATAAATAGAGCCGAAAATGGCAATTTTGTCAATTTCAAGGGCACATAACTCATGATGTAAAATTCAGATCACGCTGAAAATTATGTCAAAGCAAGATCTTAAAGTCACCAACATTCTGTACAAGTTTTGTCTTGATTGGTCAATATTTGTAGTTGCTAGAGTGAAAACAATGTCAAAATAGAGCCGAGAATGGCAATTTGGTCAATTTCAAGGGCACATAACTCATGATGTAAAATTCAGATCAAGCTGAAAATTATACCCAGGCAAGATCTTAAAGTCACCAACATTCTGTACAAGTTTTGTCTTGATTGGGCAATATTTGTAGATTTTAGAGTAAAAATAAAGTCAAAACCAGCTATTTTTGACATTCAAGGGCAGATAACTCATGTTATTCTAATTCAATCAAAATTCTTTGAAGGAATCTGAGAGAGGGTCACCCAAGGATCATTCTTGTGAAGTTTGGTTGAAATCCATCTAGTAGTTTCTGAGAAGAAGATTTTTAAAGAAAAAGTTTACGCACAGACGCACGACGGACACACCACCATGACAATAGCCCGCTGGCCCGTCGGCCAGTGGAGCTAAAAATTAAAAGAATGATAGGAAGTTATACTGTAGGACATTACCATATAAGATTTGACACTCAGTTTTTCGAGTATCTTCAATGTTTGTTCATTTTCATCCTGTAAGTACACCATCACATGAGCCTTGGCTATGTTGGATGAGTTACAGCCCCCAGATCCTGGAATGAAAAATAACAAACCAAAATGTACAGTCTAAATAAATCAAATACAAAATCCAAAACAATTTTGCAAAGTGTGACATTCCTTTTGTATAGAATCTTTATCTTTATGGACTGATTCTGTGGTTAAGGCTTCCGCCTTGGAAGCGGGAGGTGGAAGGTTTGAATCTTGGTGGAATCCTGCCTGGCGGGTTAGAACTGACGAGATCGATTGATGAGCCGCCAGCTAGTCAAACTAATGGTTACCGTATACCCATCTCTGCCAGACGCCCTGTATCATGAGTGGGGAATCGGGAGGTACTGCATATTCAGAAAGAGAGTGTCTCATAAGCCAAAACTGGGGTGACACTATAATAAACAAACCTTTACCTTAGAAGAACTAAAATTGTCTGGTTGATGATAAACATATATGTAAATAACATTCCACAAAATACAATGTACAGCAGTGGCAGATCCGGGTGGGGGGGGGGGGGGGGTACTGGGGTTTAAACGAACCCCCCTCTGCAGCCTGATTCTTTCATAATACAGAAATTCAGTCAAAATTGAGTAATACTAGGAAAACGAACCCCCCTTATCTGTATATTCGAACCCCCTCACAGAAATCCTGGACCTGCGGCAGTACAGAATAGACTTCCTGTAATCATCTACATGTTTCAGACATCTGCAATAACATTTGCAATCACTACACATAAGATTTTATAAACACTTTCAAAAGATATTTACTTTCCCCTACAAATATGTACTACTTACCAAAACCAAAGTTAAACCTGACATTTCCAGCTTTTCTTGTATCTATAAGTGGGGAACAAATCTTCCTGCGTTTATCTGCTCCATCAAACACCATGGAGTTATCTACACCGATTATACCACATGTTATATCTACACGTCCTCCAGACACTGTCCACCTACAAAATACAGGGATATGTTTCAACATTATTGCACAAATACGAAATAAATATCTATTGAAAATAAAAATCAGAGAAATGCTCAGCATGATCAGGCAATATAATCTTATATAGGTAAAATATTTTTGCTTTGATTTTCATATTTCATTTTTTATTGGTTTATCTTTATTCTCACTTACAAGACAACCTTTCCATATATGAAATTTTTCTTACAAGACATTCCAAAAGACTTTGTACCTTTAAAGCTTGTCATCCAACGATAAAGGGTTAAAGCTTGTTTTGTGGAGTGACACATATCCGCCAAACAGTGCCTTATCAAAAAATTTAATTCAAGGGAAAATAACTGGAGAACACCTGAATTTATCTGATTTTCAAAGGCCTCATGCGCACCTTGACATAATGAGAATTCATTGAGCCTATTGTGAGCTCATTTGAAAATTATAGAAGTTGTCCAGACAAGAAATTGGATACCAGTAGTATTTCAAGACAGGAAAGATTATCTGAATTTTAAAGATGACACACAAAACTATGGCACCATGGAAATTCATTGTGGCAAGTTTGATCATATTCTTTTGGGCGTATAATAAAGAAACTATACATGTACTGACCCTGGTTGTTTCTTTGACTCAAACTCTTCTTGCAGGATGATATCTGCAGCTAAACTGTTGACATTCAGGTTCAAATCTCGACTGCCAACTTCATTGATGAGTGATTCATGGTTAAATACCATGGCTGTCTTGTCTGAATGACACTGGTGCTGGAAAAACAAAATTAATTATCCATACATAAATAGTTTTTTAAAAACAATTTATGATTTTGACATCCCAGATATATTCTCCATATACATAGAAAATTGCTTTTATGAATAGATGGATGTATTGTTTGACCAGATTCAACTGAGACTCCTTGCATATTCCGTTAATATTCGGGTCTTTCCGTATTTTCTACATCGGGACTTTTATCTGTATAACTTCTGTTATACACTTCGCAATATCCACCGAGTAATAGTGGCCTAGTGTGTTAGGCGACTCTTCTGTAAACCATATGTCCGTGGTTCGAACCCCAGTAGCGCTTTTGTTTAAATAGTTTTACTTTCAACGTTTATTTCTTTTTTTTTCAAATGTATGCATACATTTTGTAAACCTCAATCAGTTCACTTAAATCCTTTCACTTTAAGTAGCCATTCAAGAAATATCGAAACCGTTTAGATACAGGTAATATAAAAACGTGTTTGCTGGTGTTGCAACTTTTTAGACAACATTTTTCCTTTTTTTGCCATCAACTAGCAATTTTACCCGTCTCGAAATATGACCTTTGACCTCGATGACCTTGCTATCCGGGGTTGACCTTTGACCTCGATGACCTTGACCTATCCGGGGCTGCCCTCCACCTAATCCCGTCCCGTAACCCATAAGCAATCCCGTCCCGTAACCCGTAAAAACGATACCCGTAACCCGTAAAAACATAAATTTGACCTTTGACCTCGATGACCTTGACCTTTCAAAAAATGAACCCCTCAAGCTAATACCCTGGGCCGCCCTCCACCTTCCCTCCAAGTTTGGTGAAGATCGACCCAAGGACCTGGGAGGAGTAGGGGAACAAACAGACAAACAGACAAACGGACAAACGTTGCTCAAATTATAGTATAATACAATTGGAGTAAGCAGGGTCAATGTCTTTTTTATTCCAGAGAAGCTGCGAGAGACCAACACATCAGCAACGTTCAAGGGGAGATTATAAATGATAAATGAACGAATAAAGATTATGATAAAAAAGGAAAAGATATTTAGTGAACTATAATTGAAAAATGAGTATTTCATCAATCAATAAATTAATACATTACTTAAGTAGATCTATTCCATTTCATAGGAAAAAAAGAAAGAAAAAAGGCTGAACAAAAGTTTCATCAGTAAAATGCTGGGTTCGATCTTGAGTCTCTGTAAATGAGAGTCAAGCGTCTTTCCACTACGCTAGTTCTTTGTTCAATGAAATTATGCAAAAATAAAGTTAACATTGTTCACAGCGCAGGGTATAAACACGCGGAAACTATCGAATACGCCGATGAATGCCGGAAAACGCTTACGGAAAACGATGAGTCTCAGGTAAATGTGGTCAAACAATAACCTCTGCAGTTTAACTGTAATAGTTGGACTATTTGAAAACATTTAAGTCTTCATCGATTGCAAAACAATTAAAATGTGATTGGTCCCATATTATCAACGATCTTACAACCACGTTTTTGTGTAACAAACCATCTGATTGCACGAGAAATCAGATTGGGCCAATCAGCTTTGTTGTTTCAAGTAATTACGCAAAAAATAAAAGTAGGACCATTGATAATAAGGAACCCTGGTTATCACTATTTCTTTTTTTTTCAACCATTGCTTTCCTAGCTTTCATGGTAAGGTACATCAAAATCAGCTTCCAAGAATAAATTTCTTTTACTTACCTTAAAGTGAGCTCCAGGAAAGGTCAGCCAATCACTGGGGTCAACTGGATCAAAATCATCCTGCAGCATGCTGGGTGGATCAGCCATGTTCACAATGAGTATCTGATCTATACCCCAACATCCCTGGTAGGGAACCGGCCCCTCATCTTGTTGTTTTACCCCACCCACTGTTTTACCCCCTACTTTATACACCAACTTCTTTTTCCTTCCAGTTTTTGTACCAGCCTTTAACCCAGGGCCATCCATTGAAGGTTCGTCATTGAGAGTAAGTTCACCAAAACTAAAATCCGGAGGGGGTGGGGTATAAAGAGGGTCATCAGGGTCGTAATATGCTGTTGTGTCTTGCAAGCTTTCCGTGGTTGTCATAGTATAATACTGCATCATTGTTTGTGTTGTTGTTGTTTTCTCTGATGTTGTTGTTGTTTTATCAGATTTTGCTGGTTTGACTGTCTTGTATATTGGTGTTATAGTAGATGTTTCGTCTCCCTCTATTTCTCCGGGTAGGTTAAATGTCAGTTCTCCCGTAGGTTTATGTAATGCTGGTATTTCTTTTGAAGGCTGTATAATGACTGTCTCCGCTTGTTTCCACGCAAAACAGATCCCCTCACCTCTAGCTTTAGGTGGAAGATGGACCAACCGTATATCTGGCTTATCTCTGTCTCCACTTGGTGGTCTTGAATGAAAAAGAAACAAAAACATAAATTGAAATTAGCTAACTCTTCAAGATAAGAAGATTTCGATCTTGTATGATACAGCATAGAAAACACAGAGGGAAAAGAAGAAAATGTTGGGTATCAGCATTTTCTTCTTTTCTCTATGTTTTCTAAAGATTTGTCATGTAGGGACATGGAAAGTAGTGGTTCTTCTGGGAAAGGTGGAAGATTAAATGTAAGTTGTCCAGTAGGTTTGTGAGATGCAGGTACTTCTTTTGATGGTTGTGTAATAACTGCCTCGGCTTGTTTCCACGCAAAACAGATCCCCTCACCTCTAGCTTTAGGTGGAAGATGGACCAACCGTATATCTGGCTTATCTCTCTCTCCACTTGGTGGTCTTGAATTAGATAATATGAATAAAATAAGTGATGTTATTGAGAAAAATGATGCTAATATATAATAGTAAACACGGGAAATCAGCATTTTCTTCTTATCTATCTGTGTCAAATCATTTGGAATCCATATCACGGTGGGGATTGTGCATGCTGGGATGGATAACGAATACAGACAAAAATAATCTCGAATCTTGTCAAATATTTTGCAATAACTCCTTTATTTCTTTGTCGATTTTCAAAAGGTCTGTTGCATGTACCCCGCCTTCAAAATCTTTTTCCTCAGATACATGGATTATTTGTGGTATCCTTTTAATTTTTCCAAAAATTGATCCCAACTGACCAGAAAACGAAATGATAACGACTACGGCAAAATAAGCAATATATATATATCTTTATTATAGTCTCATTCATGTACATCATTTACAGACAATAATACAAACATTAAAAAGTACATGACCATTCATATATAGAATTATAAGAGACTTACACGGAAATTGTGCAATAATTTTCTTATTTCTGTGTCAATTTTCAAGCGGTTTGTTGCATGTACCCCGCCTTACTGAGCGCTTTCCTCAGGTGTATTACTTATTTGAAAACTACCCATATTTTTCCCAAAAATTGATCCCAACTGACCTGAAAAACAATCAGATGTTTTGTTGTTTTTCTGGTCGGTTGGGATCACTTTTCGCAAAAAGTACAAAAGGTTTGAGTTACAGCCATTTTATGATAAGCTTAATTCCTCAGAAGAAATGAAATACACTACTGTTTGGTAATGGCATAAAGCATGTGACCTAAAAGAATAGAGTGAAATTATCCTACACATATCAATAACCTGTCAGTAATATCCAAAATGGGAGTTTAGAAAGATGAACACATACCTAAAACTTTCAATGACATGCCACTCCTGACAGTTTTTTAGGCCAAACGAGACTGTGATATCCTGGTCAGTACTGCTGTTTCTACAGTTACCAATACCTACAACATAAACATACTCAACATTAAAATTGTACAGTACTTGAATTGATTGAATGGTGCTAAAAGCCTCTTTTAAAGTGACATTTCACATTTATTTCATTTTTTACAAGTACCGTATAGCACTTTATTTCTGCGGGGTCCAAATTCTGCGGTTTTTCCAGAAATTAGGCGGGTTAAATTTCTGCGGAACATATTTCTGCGGTCTTTCATTTTGCAAAATCAAAGATTTTATTTCTGCGCTATCAAATCAGTTTTAGTTAGTGTCGGACATAGTTCGAAAGACGATTTCTATTTACTCCGTTAGGGTAAAGGGATAAGCCCACTAATTTACCAGTATCTACATTATAAAGGCGTTATGGGAAACAATGCCGTATACAGATAGGTGTGAAAAGAAAGATGTGTCATACTGTTACCAATCAGTCAAACTTGTTGAATCATTCATTTATGGATAAACAAAAATGTCCTATCTACACCTTAATTAAAGCTATAGTTACATGATTTTTTGAATGAAAAAAAAAACCTTCATTCTTATGAAATTGCGCTTTGCATCAGAGGGTTACTGTTTAACTTGTCCTTGTACTGACTAAAATTGAAAACAACCTGAACATTCAGGGTTAAAATTCTGCGGATTTTATTTCTGCGGTGCCGATGAGGACCGCAGAAATAGCAGAAATAAAGTCCCCGCAGAAATAAAGTGCTATACGGTATATCTTGATGCAAAGATTGTTTATTCTAATGCGTGGAAATGCTATCAATTTTTTGAAGTTGTTAAATATAAGCGAAAAATACGCCTTTGAAGTTGAGACTGAAAAGACAAATTCTATATAAATCTGAACTGTTGTCCACAACAATTTGTATAATTTTAGCGCAAAAATATATATTTCTCATAAACGGTTCAATATTTTGACTTGAATTTTCAGAATTTTCATAAGAAAAGATGCTCTTTCAGATAGAATAAAAGTAAAATTTATGTAAAATAATCGCGAAATGTCACTTTAACAGTGTCTTAGTTGCAGCACAGCAGTTGGATCAACTAACCATGGATTCCTGTCATTGCTCTTACTAGTGCTAGTAAAACAACCTATTCTAGCCTCTAGCAGCTTTCCTCATGGGTTTACGATTTATCCTACCGTTGAGACAATGTCAGAAAGAATGTAAATCATGTCCCTGGACCTCATGATGTAAATGTCAGACACCCAACCAACTGCACTATGACCGCGGCCATGTTATAGAATTCGAAAGTTTCATAGCATGGCATTTCTGACAATAACCCATTCACAGTCACAACAACTTCAAATTAATGATCATTGGCTATTCCACTGTGTAACTAAAATCTATATTAGGCTGTGTTATATGGTACAGGCTTGTTAGGAAACATGTCAATCTCAAATGCTCTAAAGATCTTTTTTCCACATTTCAGCTAAAAATATCCATGTATCATTTAGACTAAAACACACCACCTTTTCTAAATCTGGTTATGACCATATTGTCTCTAGGAATGATGACAAAGATTTCACATAAACATGTAAAGAGAATGCTTACCTATTGTAAACTGTAGAACTGCAGCTGTGGTTGTATTCAGGGGCTGTGTTATCTGTAAATGAAGAGGTTTTGAAATTAATAATAAGAAATATCTGCAGACGATATAGCTCAACATCATGTTAACTTACCACAAAAAAGGAACATTGGTCATGTTTTGGTCAAAGGTCAAGGTTGAAAGTCAGACTGTCAAATGAAAGGTCATGGTACGAGGGGCGTTCATTAAAGATTTCCCCTGACCTACTTCCAATAAGCCGAGAGAATTGAAACTTGGCAAAAATATTAATCTTTCACTACATGGCCTATAGCCAGAGAGACGCACTTCTCCCAATGTTTAATACAGTTTTGTAGACCTCCTCTGTATAGCACCGTAGATTGTGCCCGAAACCTTACATTGACTTGATGGTGACATCACCAATGACAGACTGTGGGTGCAAAGGAATTGGGCTGTTTCCACAGATTTACGTCCACACTTGAACTGAGTATGGCAGTGGTTGGCAACGTCATATGATGGGACATCATCCCCACAAACTTCTTTCATCTCATCAAATGCCTCCTTGGGAGTGCGACCTTTCAAATACGGGAATCTGATGACTGCTTGCTTTATCTCGCTACCTTACTTAACTTCAGCCCATGGAAATGAGAAAAAAATACATTTCAGAGCTGCAAATTTTCATGTGACCTATAGAGGTATACGGTAATGTATGTGTAAAATTTCAACTTTCTATCTCAACCGAAAGTAGGTCAGGGGAAATCTTTAATGAACGCCCCTCGTAAGTAAAATCCATGTGTAAAATATTAAATAGGGCTTTATCTTTTACAAGAGGACCATGATGGTCCTATATCGCTCACCTGAACCAAAATGATATATAAGCAACACTTTTCTTCAATTCAAAAAATATTTATGACTTTTAGACTGAAAACGAACTTATGGTCAATAACATTGTGAAAATCGAACTCATCCAAGATTTCATCTTGCCCAACATTGTGCCCAAGATTTGTCTTGTTTGATAAATAATTGTAGATTCTGGAGTATAAACAAGGACGAAAACAGCCGAAAACAGCAATTTTGTCAAATTCAAGGGCACATTACTCTTGACTTCCTAGTCAGATCAGGCTGAAAATCAAACTCAACCGAGATCTTATGATATCCAACATTGTGTCCAAGATTTGTCTTGATTGGTCAATAATTGTAGATTCTAGAGTGTAAACAAGGTCTAAAGCAGCCGAAAACGGCAATTTGATCAAATTCAAGGGCACATAACTCTCCACTTTTTGTCAGATTGGACTGAAAATCAAACTTATCCAAGATCTTATGGTCTCAAACATTGTGTTCAAGTTTTGTCTTAATTGATAAATAATAGTAGATTATAGAGTGTAAACAATGTCAAAAACATCCGAAATCGGCAATTTTATCAAATTCAAGGGCACAAAACTCTCATCTTTCTGGTCAGATCAGACTGAAAATCAAACTCATCTGAGATCTTATGGTCTCCAACCTTGTGTCCAAGATTTGTCTTGATTGGTCATAAATTGTAGATTCTAGAGTGTAAATAAGGTCGAAAACAGTCAAAAACAGCAGTTTTGTCAAATTCAAGGGCTCATAACTCTCATAACTCTCAACTTTCTGGTGATCAGATAAGACTGAAAATCAAACTCATTTCAGATCGTATGATCTCCAATATTGTGTCCAAGTTTTGGATTGATTGATCAATAATTGTAGAGTGTAAACATCGTCGAAAACAGCCAAAAATGACAATTTTGTCAAATTCAAGGGCAAGTAACTCTCGAATTTCTGATCAGATCAGACTGAAAATTACACTCATCCGAGATCTCATAGTCCTAAACATTGTGTCAAAGTTTTGTCTTGATTGATGAATAATTGTAGATTCTAGAGTGTAAACAAGGTCAAAAACAGCCGAAAATGGCAATTTTGTCAAATTCAAGGACACATAACTCTCGTCTTTCCAGTCAGATCAGACTGAAAATCGAACTCATCTGAGATCTTATGGTCTGCAATGTTATGTCCAAGATTTGTCTTGATTGATCAATAATTGTAGATGCTAGAGTGTAAACAATGTCAAAACTAAGTATTTTTCGCATTCAAGGGCAGATAACTCCTGCATTTCTAGTTCGATCTGACCCATAATCAGACTCATCCGAGATCTTATGGCCATACATGTTTTGACCAAGTTTGGTCAAGATTGGCTTATATTTGTAGATGCTAGAGTGTAAACACGAAATTGTGGACGGACGGACTGACGGACAGACGGACGACGGACAAAAAGTGACCACAATAGCTCACCTTGAGCACTTCGTGCTCAGGTGAGCTAATAACTCAAAAGATATAGATCAGGTTAAAGTTTCTGTCTACTCACTGTTCATGCTGGCACAGACAAAACGAGAGCTGTGATATTAACTCCCCAAACATACAGTACCATCTCGCTAAAAGCTAAGTAACATTATTTTCATTCACTCTCTTATTCTTTCTATGCACATCTATGGACTGACAAAAAAGTCTTTTTTTGATCCCACCACTAAAACAGGCTTGGGAAAACATTGAGCGGAAAGAAGAAAATGCTTAAAACCAGCATTAAATTTTATAAACAACATTTTCTCCTTTAGTCTTATTTTTTCTGTGCTTCATATCCTATCTTTATCAAAATACCTTTGACTACCCTTAACTTTTGCAGTATAGGAAAGTATAAAACGATATCCTACCAATGCTCTCCTGCCAGTTTTCTCACACATCACAGCAGCATCACCATAAAATATAGATCCACAACTCCTGCCTACAAGGGCTCCATCGTGGGATGACCTAAAGTAGAACAATCAAAGTCCAATTTATGTAAGAATCAGAAAATCTACATAACAGTTTGGCATACATGGTTATGGATTTTTTTGTCAATGCAACCTGCAAGACCTTGTATACTCCCTATGTAAGTGTCTTATTTTTAAAACAAATGTTTGTCATGAAAACATTTGTTAGTTAAAGCACAGAAAATATATGTTCGGATAATGTCGATCAAAGATCGAATCATTGACTCGGAAGTGTGTGTATGAAGAAATGTTAAAAAAAATCGCATTTCTTAGCCGGAAGTAGTTGCGCTTCATAAAGTCATGCAAATGAACAACCATGGCAACTTGCGGGACTTGCAGATTGTAATTATTCTAAAAAGAAAGGACACTGGAACTGCAAACAATGCATTTCAGTATCATTGTCGCTTCATTTTGATATTAGTCACAGACAAACGTTTTGAATTGTTGTTCTATTCTATTCTATTCATTGTCTGAAAATAGTTCTACGACTTGCATCCAAGGTATGATTTGACAGAATTGTCCGTGGTGTTCTAAATGAGAAAATATATACACACTTCTCTTTCTTCAATAATTATCCCCTAATCTCTACCTAGTAGAACCGTTAAAGCCAGTCATTGTTTGGGAGAGGCTAAAATTAATGCATTCAATGATTGAGAAAGCCTATAATATAAATATGCTTACCATAAGTTTGGAGAGAATCCTTCATGACTATCAAAATCATCTCTAAAGATGATACTGTCTGAGTGTAAGACAGCCTGGGCTGGTCGTAATGGGGAAACAGTGGGACCTGTAACAGAAAGTGAACAATGAGAACAAGAGTTGTCCTCGGACAATGTAGCTTGCCTGTACAGGATCTTGTCACAAAAAAACAGCTCAAGTTCTTAAAAGTAGGTCAAACTCCAAGGTCAAGGTCACCAGTTCAAAGGTCATGGTCCCAAACAAAAGGTCTTGACAGGAGGTATCCATGTGTGAAATATCAAGGCTCTATCAATCATAGTGTATGAGATATAAGCCAGGTTAAAAACTAGAAAGACCTGAAGGTCTTGAGTCGCTCCACAGGCCTGAATTTCTTTTAACATTAAATCCAAGTTTTGACTAGATTTTTGAATACTTGTGGTTCTTACAGCAAAAATAAAGTCAAAAGCAGCAATCATGTGGTCAATGCAAAAAGAAAGTAAATGATTGACTAATATTTTACGGATGTTAGACCGATAAAAAAATTGAAAACTGTGATTTTGCCAAATTCAAGGACACATAATTCAGTATGTATATTTAAAATCAAATCGAAAATTAAACACATGCAAGATCTTATGGTCACTATCATTCTGTTCAAATTTTGTCTATATTAGTCAATATTCGTGGCTTCAAGAGTGGAAAAAGTGTCGAAAACTGAAATTTTGTCAATTTCAAGGGCATATAACATAAGTCAGATTGTAACAGTGCAATCATGTTGAAAATTACACATCAGCAAGATCTTGTTGTCAACAAGATTCTTTCCAAGTATCTTCTTGATTGGATAAAATTTGTGGTTGTTAGATTGAAAACAAAGTGGAAAATGGAAATTCTGTCAAATTCAAGGGCACATAACTCATGATGTAAGACTATGATCAAACTGAAAATTACATCCAGGCAGCATATAATGCTGATATATATTCTGTCCAAGTTTTGTCTTCATTGGTCAATATTTGTAGATTTTAGAGTAAAAATAAAGCCAAAACCAGCAAAATAGAGCCGAAAATGGCATTTTTGGCACTTTCAAGGGCACATAACTCATGCTATAAAATTCAAATCAAGCTGAAAATTTTACCAAGGCAAGATTTTATAGTCAGCATCATTCTGTCAAAGTTTTGTCTTGTTTTGTCCATATTTGTAGTTGCTAGAGTGAAAACAAAGTCAAACAAGAGCCGTCAGAGACGGACAATGCTCCCCGAATAAGGCATTGTCACAATAAATATATGCCATGCAGAGCTAATATAAAGCTAACAAATGTTAAGCCCCCTTTTTCCATGACATATTTTTTATACCCATATTTCACATAGTTCCTTGTCAAGGGCATCTGATTTGCTACTCAAATATGAAATTTCATCAAATTCTGACCATTAGACTAGGAGAAATTAAAGAAAAACTGCATTTAACCTTAAGTCCCCTTTTCCCGTGACGAGGCCTCAAATCAAAAAACCGGGAAAAGTACATCAGCATTTTGTCATAGGGAGTTCACATGGTAAGTTTCATTTGATTTGGCCCAAGGGTTATGGAGAAATCGCTTCGGACGGACGGACGGACGGAATGAGGGACGGACGGACGGACAGACGAAGCGGCGACTATATGCTCTCCCTTCGGGGAGCATAAATACAGTCGAAAATGGTGATTCTGACAATTTCAAGGGCACATAACTCATGATGTAAAATTCAGATCAAGCTGAAAATTTTACCAAGGCAAGATCTTGTAGTCAGCACCATTCTGTCAAAGTATTGTCTTGATTGTTCAATATTTGTAGATTTTAGAAGAAAACTAAAGTCAAAACCTGCTATTTTTGACATTCAAGGGCAGATAACTCAGGTTATTCTGGTTCAATCCATATTCTTTGAAGGAATCTGAGAGAGGGTCACCCAAGGATCATTCCTGTGAAGTTTGGTTGAAATCCATCTGGTAGTTTTTGAGAAGAAGATTTTTAAAGAAAAAGTTTACGGACGCACGCACGCACGACGGACACACCGCCATGACAATAGCCCGCTGGCCTGAAAGGCCAGTGGAGCTAAAAAATACAAGAGCCGTCAGAGACGGACAATGCTCCCCGAATAAGGCATTGTCACAATAAATGTATGCCATGCAGAGCTAACATAAAGCTAGCAAATGTTAAGCCCCCTTTTTGCATGACATAATTCTTACAACCAAATTTCACATAGTCTATTGTCAAGGGCATCTGATTTACTACTCAAATATGACATTTCATCAAATTCTGACCATTAGACTATGAGAAATTAGAGAAAAACTATATTTTACCTTAAGTCCCCTTTTCCCATGACGAGGCCTCAAATCCAAAAACCGGGAAAAGTACATCGGCATTATGTCATAGGGAGTTCACATGGTAAGTTTCATTTGATTTGGCCCAAGGGTTATGGAGAAATCACTTCGGACGGACGGAATGACGGACGGACGGACGGACAGACAAAGCGGCAACTATATGCTCTCCCTTCGGGGAGCATAAAAAGTAGGTCAAACTCCAAGGTCAAGGTCACTAGGTCAAAGGTCATGATCCCAAATGAAAGGTCTTTGTGAGAAGTATCCATATGTGAAATATCAAGGCTGCATCTCTAATAGTGCCTGAGATATAGACAAGGCTAAAGTTTTTCAAGTGAAGACGCGACAGGACGCGACGCTGACACCGACACTAGGGCTGTTACATTAGCTCCCCTGACATAAAGTCCCGGCTCGCTAAAAAGAAAGCATACAATGAGACAAGGACCTAACAAGAAGCAATTTCAACATACAACTTCAGCATGGTGAAATTCATATATTGTTAAATTTATGATGAATACAAAGAAACGACATGATTAATTCTATTATTGACAGACAAAATTAATTGTGTCCTTGATATTTGAGCATAAATAAAATGCTTACTTATTTTCCATCAATGTTTTCCATGCCATAGCATACTCATAGTAACATTCATTTAACCCTTTCGTTTGCAAGCGCGCTTTAAAGCGCGGTCAGGAACGCTTATACTGTTTAGGGGGGCATGGGCTTTTAAAAGCAATTTTTACACTGTTAAAGTTATTATGACACCGGATACATGCTGAAATATTGCGCAATAATGTTTTGTTCTCGTAAAATGTGAAGAAAAGCGCAGTTTTGGGGGTTTTATGAGCTGTAACGATGGCCAGGAGGGTTCAATATTCTACAGAAGAGGTCTGGCGAATCATCATGTCAGTGCCGGACGATCATGATAGCGATTACACTGATTTTTTTTGGTGTAGAAAGGTGATTTGAACATTAGAAATGTTTCGGATACTTCGAATAGTGACCCTGATAGTGATTACGATAACCCTAAACTGAATCCAGTCCCAAATCGTAGGGGTGGGGGTGGTTGGGGGTCATGGCAGGGAGCCTGACAGGGGTCATGGGGCTAGAGGTCGAGATTTTGATGAGATGCAAATTTTCTATCAGTTACTCATCATATTGTTAAAGGAAATTGAATAACCTTTCCAATGATATATAGGTTTATGGGTTTTCTGCAAGTAAAATATATCTATTATGCATTTGTATACATGAAGTGCTTGGAAATAGGGAAAAAGTCATTTCTGGGAAATAATTCTGCAAACGAAAGGGTTAAGAAATAATCGATTTCTACTGTGGTCTATCGTTATTTAACCACGGTTCTGAGTTAGGCGGCATAATAAATAATCCACGAGGGCGACAGCCTGTCACCCTAATGGATTTTTTATTATGCCGCCTAACTCAGAACCGTAGTTAAATAACGATAGACCACTGTAGAAATTTGATTATTTCGATTCTAATATGCAAACAAACATAAACTTTGTAAAAATTGAGAAAACACAAGTGCGGATTAATTTTGCTAATTCAATAAACCCCATTCTACCCCGCGTGAGACTTCAATGTTTTATTGAATAAATGCAAACTTTGTCATGTAGAGATGCTTGCCAACTTTATATACATGTTAAAGTGTGTCATTAAATTCATCAAATCTTCAATTTTATACGAGATAAAAAAAAGAGATACGATTCCGAGATAAGCTATGATCTCTCTAAGTGAAAATGAACTTGCCTCTCCGAAACATTTAAAGTCATAACACTGTGGCGAAATGCATCACAGAACTGTATTACTTACATGAAATATAATGGTCTGTCTTAGTAAATACATCAATGAATTCACAAACATCCCAAAATCACGAAATTTATTCAGTTTTTGGCACCTCTAAAATCATACACGGCTCTATTTCTGTTTTCCACTTTGCCAAGAAATGAAAACAACATCAAACATCATTGTTCTTAATGACGTCATATCTAGAGCGTAATGGCGTCACATCTCATTATAAAAGGCACCTGCATATTAAAATCTATAATTTGCAGCGTCCTTTAATTTTTGACAGCTTTTGTCAATTTTGGAATGAATAAAAGCATACCTCCATGTTCACAGAGCTGTAAGACTGTTGTGTCTTTAAATAGAAGCTGTCTTTCTAATGTGGCTGTGGCTCTGAAAAGCAATGGAGGGGATAATTTACTGTCAAACACTATTTTAAATAATCTCCATAGATACATGTAGAGGGTTTCCTGAAAGAAATGCAATTTCTTAGATAAATATTTGTGGATGAATGAAAAAAATCAGCTAAATACAAATGATATGGTGTGGACAAACTCCAATAGATGGATTGACTGAAGAAACTACATGACCAAAGAAAAGTTTAATATATTCCCCCAAAATGGCTATTTTTCTTAAACCTAAGTGTCACATTAATGACTGGCTTTGACTTTGATAGGTGAAATATTGTTGCTTTCAAACAAAAACCTTGTAACTGCACCTTGTTTCAAGCTGCAGTTACAAGGTATTCTTGAAACGCAGCTATATTTAGTATTAACTTACAGAAAGCTGACACATCCTGTCCCCTGTGGTGGAGCTATCCAGTGAAAGTTAAACTCATGGACAGGTTGTTCTGATGTGTGTGAGTGTACGATGGAACACGCCAAGTTTTGTCCTACAGGCTGGTTCCCCTGTACACCCAGAGCTTGTAGCTGAGACAGGGCACCGGACGATATCGTGTATAAACCAGTAACAAAGAATCCATCAAAGTTGGAACTTGATCTTACACTCACTGGAAAAAAATCAAAGAGATCATTATGAAAACCAGTTTTTGACATCTCTAATGAAAAAGCTTTGGTAATCATTGAGACAAAAGTAGAAAATGCTGATAACCAGAATTTTCTTCTTCCGCCTCAATATTTTGAATGCTATATTGTTCATGAATCATTTTTTATCAACATTAAAACTGCTGTCTAGAGTAGATTTCAAAATTAGAACAGTTCAAAATTTTGTTATTTAGAAAAGGTTCAATAAACTTGGAAGAAAGTGTTCAAATATCAGCTCTGAAGTTTTAATTGACAGACCATTTTTTTTTCAAAGATGTTTCCAATAACCATCCCAATCTTCTGGACATCTCAATCAGCTCAGACATCAGATGCCATGGTATTCATGTATGACACCTAACTCTCATCAAAGGTGTAGACAATGATTGTATTAATCTTTTGGAAGAAACATGATGACTTTTGCTAGAAAAATAATGTGCCTCAAATATTTCAATGTAAGGCCAAATTTGTAATGTAAGGCCAGGTCAATAGTTAGTCTTAAACTATTTTGAATTTAAAAGAAAATTTAAAGTATTTCTTACCAATCCGTACGGATAGCAACGAAATGTTTTCCAAAGTTCTAACCTTGGTAAATGTTTTCCAATGTACTAACCTTGGTTAAGGTTTTCAAATGTACTAACCTTGGTTAATGTTTTTCAATGTACTAGCTTTGGTTAATGTTTTTCAATGTTTTCCAATGTACTAACCTTGGTACAAGTTTCCAGGTACATAAGAATCTGGGTTCCCCTCTATAGACACACTCAGTTTGACCTCTCCTGACCCTCGACCTAGTTCCTGGACGTTACCATGGTAATTACACAAAAAGAAGTAAGGCGGTACCGCCGGCAGACCGCTCAAACTCTGACCAGAAGCAACATACACCAACAAGGTGACGATGACAACAAACAATAATCTCATGTTGAATTGTTCCTACAATAAAGGAAAATTATCAAACAATTTACTTACCAATATATATGTATGAGCCAGGATCTGGAAAAACGCCCCTTAAAGCTTTTGGGCCCAACATAGATCCAGATCAGCCTGTGCATACTCACAGTCTGATCAGGATCCACGTTGTTCTCTAATAGCTTCTTCGCAACCTGTAGTAACTTAAAGAGAGCAGCATGGATGCATATTGGAGTGCATTTGACAACAGGCTGATCTTAAAACTCAAATTTTAAAAATGCTATAAGGGACGTTTTTCCAGATCCTTGCTCATATCTATTACAGAAAGTGGTAACCTAACGTAACTCTTATACAATATTTTACAGTCTGTATGACTGTCTTTTCATTTATCAATGGTGTACTTTTTTTCATATGAGAAAGGCAAAATTTACTTATGAAAAATGGATTATTACAAATTATTCAAAATTGGGAGAATTAAAATACATAATACAATATCACTTTTGTGATAAAAAGAAAAGTTTAATTATACAACTTCCGATGAAACTTGCAATGTATCTTGATTTATTGATCAAATTTATAATCACTTTATGTCAGTAATTTTAATTGATTTCAGAAATTCCAAGTAAACTTCTAAGTAACAATAGTACTTTAGCCAGAATAAAATCAATGCACTTAATGATTTTTTTTAAAAATGCATAAATGGCCAACTTACCTATTAAACTACCCTATATAAACCATTAATCTCTCCTATTCTGAATCCACCTTGAATAAAACTTAATAAAATGTATCACAGAATATTCAAAAATCAAATCATTACATCATAAAGTAATCAATCACAATTAAATACAATATGTAAGATGAACAAAATATTTTCCAGACTCTTTAAAATTAAACAATGAATAAAACTTGTAGCACTTCTGTAATTTATCATTCAATAATATTTTCCAAAATAGTTATGATCACATGCCATTTTCGATGAGGAATCAAATCATAAAGGGCATCCTATGTAAGGCACAAAGTGAAAATGCTCCGGTGCTTGGATTTCAGAGACCACAGGCAGTAGCTATAAGATTCATGTGAAATTATGTTGGGACAAAACCCATTTGTTTCTGTTATTTTTCTAAATAAATATGACGTAAAGAATCTGTAATTTGAACTGTTTAGAGGTGAGCAATATGGTTTAACTTTGATAAGCAGTAGATCTCTATCTCACATGGAACTTGATAACTCAAATAGCCTTTTCTAAAACAGCAAAAAATTATGTGGATCCAAATTCTTAACTAATTCAGACACCTAATAGATGTTTTGATAAAGAGGGGGCATGTGTTTTACAGCCAAGAAAATATAGTGAGAAAAAGAAAAAGATTCTAGATATCAGCATTTTCTTTTTCTTCTTTCGTTTCATTTTTTTCAAAAGCCAAAGCTCTTGAAGAATGATCAAAATCAAGGTACGTTTGGAAAAGGGTTGGCAATATTTTGTATAGTGTTACAGAAAAAGGCACTTTCTTCATAGAAACCAATACTTTCGATTTATTTGAAGACTGAACTGCTAGGTATTCTTTCAAATGATTGAAAAGTTAGGTAGAATGACCATTAAAATATTTCAAGTAAATCTGTGAATATTCAGTTTTTGACACTGAATGCCCCCTTTTGCATGACAGATCACATTTTCAGTGTGAAACTTTGACAACTGTTAAACTGAATTTCTGATTCAATTCATGCAATAAGCCATACTTTAATATTAGGTGAAGGCAACATCTATCTAAGTGGAACAATTCTTATCTATTCCATGTCTGTAAATTTTCTCTGAACTTATTTTGCACTTTTGTAGCATCAAAATACAAATGAGCTGGGATCTGGAAAAAGGGCTGTTATGGTATATTTTATCAGACCCTAGAACCAAAAAAAAGTTTCAATTATTTTGGATTCATGCTTCGCTCCTACAGTTGCTTCAGTTAAAGAAGAAATTCAGAAAACAATATGAATCTAAATCAGACTGCATGTATATATGCAAGCTGATCATGCTCCATGTTGGTCTCTCATCCCTAATAGAAAGGTCTTGGGAGAACATTGGGACAAAGGAAGAAAATGCAGATATTCATCAATTTTGTGTCGCAATATTTTCTCTGCTTTATATTGTGCTCAAATCCTGTCTTTTTCAAAAACAATCTCCTTATAATCTGCAGCAGCTTTGAACCACTCTAATTTTTGCTGTTTGAGATGGGTTTAAATATCCTATTATTCTAGCAAAAATTGTTAATTTATGAACATGGTTAAAACTGTTCAAAGTTGTGTATGTTATCCATCATTGAGTGGGTAGGAGATAAGATTGGTGTAGAAATTCATCCATCATCCTTTCTTATCAATCTTCCAGAAGATTGGATAACTTCATAATGTCTGTTTATTGTTTGGTTACCTGTCAAAACTTATCTTAAAATCTCCCACACAGTTTTTCACTTGTAGAAAAACATGTTTTCAGAAGTTTAGTCACCTCTTAACTCTATAAAACAAGCCCTGGTTTTGGCCTCACTAATCAAAATTAATGGGCTTCTGAAAGCACTGAGGGCTAAAACTCCAACATTGCATCACCGAATGTCAACCTAAAGAGGCCAATTCTATAGTGCCATGGCCATAGCACAGTTCGTAGCCAATCAGACTCTCACTCAAGAGATCCTGGGTTCGATCTCAGGGCATGGCATATATCCTTTCAGACAAAATTGTCTCCCACTAATGGTTTGTTAATTGTTAACCAATGTGGGCAAGCAGCTGGAGGCTTGGTAAGGATGTTGTGGAAATACTGGTATGAGAAATGGCAGGAATCCATGGCTAGGTGCTCCAGCCACCATGATATGACCATAGCAGTTAAAAGAGGTGTTTAACCCCAATCAATCTATTCTATAGCCAAGCCAGGCCACATAGATACAAACAGACATACAGCAAAACATGGTGACTACCTCCCTTCTATTCTGCTTTCATATGGAATATCCTTTTCCAAACAATATTTTAGACTGTCCAAATTTAAAAGCTGATGTACATAACAAATCCACTGTAATTCAAAATGAAATTTGTGTGCATTATAACATATAAAGTAGTGAGGGAAAAGGGGAATGCTGCTCATCAACATTTACTTCTTTTCTATTAATGATTTTTTTTCCATTTTCATATCATGAATATCAAAACACAAATTTCTTTGGGAAAGAGTTAAGTAAAGACTTTCAAGTGTTTTTGAGCTCACTCGTGACAGGTTTCAACGTTCTTCATGCAAGTACTTGATATTAATGGGTCATTAGAACACATGTCATGAGAGTCTATAAGGACCAATTGACATCATACTAACTAATTGTCTCAGATTTCATATCAACGCTTTACCAGATGGTTAATTTTTAGACATGTCCAAGTTCAAAGATATTACAGATGGCAATGTTAAAGTGATTATTTCATTCTCTCTGTGTAAAGAAAACTGTGGGAATTGAAAAAAAATCTTCATTTTCAAATTACATGTATCTGAATTTCAAAATTGGCAGGTAAAACTAGGCACCATGGAGATTTATTACTGCCAAACTCCGATTGAAACTGTCACAAGAGTTATTCACACAAGAAACTGCTAACAGACTGACAGACAAACAGACAGACAACCTGGGCAACAATGTAATACAACCGTTCATGACAGATGGAGAGACAACCAGGGCCATAACATGATACAACACTCTAACATTCGCAATTGCTGAGTGGTATTAGCTCATACTTGCTACTGTGCAGTTCTACGCCCTTGAACAGATTCCCTTTGTGACTGACAACATTTGTATGTAGTTTTTGGTACATAAGCAGCATAATGTGCATGTATCTATAAACCCTTTCCCAAACAAGACCCGGATTTTGACCTACCTGAAATGGCTTGGGAAAACATTGAGGCAAAAGAAGAAACTGCTGATAATCAGCAGTTTCCCTTTTTGCCTCAATATTTTCTAAGCTATTTTATACACTAACTCCCTATTCATCAATATGAATTTTGTTATTTGCAGCAGCTTTCCAATTGACACACTCTTAAATGTTGCTGTTTGGGAAGTGGTTAATATAGAATCAGTATTCATGGCAATATATAAATGTATACAATGCTTTGGACTTACAGGAATGGACAAAGCACTTATTACTCATTCTTTTTAATAAATCGAAAGACATAATTTCATTGAACACAATGTGGTACAACAAATACATACATTTAACTTATTTCATAAATGTTATCTAATCTCATATTTACTTAAAATTTTATGAAATATCTTTTATCACAAACTCTGTTTGAATGTGTTCATAACTTATCAGCAGTTTCCAAAAACACAAGAAACTTTTTATATTGTCTGTTTCTTAGAACTTTTCATTAGATGCACTCTAAACAAAAAAGGAATAATTCATACAAATATTATCCCTTGAAACTGATTTTACCCGCAGAGATATAGACAAGGGCCGTCACTGACGGATTATGCTCCCCGAATAAGTGTTTGTCACAAAATAAAAACTATCATACATTAAGCCCCCTTTTCCCACGACAGCCTTTTTGTACACACATTATTTACAGAATATGGTCTAGAACATCCTATTTTTTACATAAGTACAAAATTTCATTAAATTCTGCCCATTAGATGAAGAGAAATTAGAGAAAAACTTATTTTTACACTAAGGCCCCTTTTTCCATGACGCAGCCTCAAATTAAAAAACGGAGAAAAAGAATCCTAGGTATTATCCCAGGGAATTCACATGTGAAGTTTCATCGAATTTGGTCCAAGGGTTGCTGAGATCTGGCTGTGGACGGACGGACGGACACACGGACGGACGAACGGACAGCATGGCGACTATATGCTCCCCCGAAATTTTTTCGGGGAGCATAAAAATCTTTTTATGGAAATCTGTAATTGTCTCTATTGATTATGCCTGTCAGCAACAGTTTTAACTAATTTGGTGATTGATCATGTTGGCTTTATACCAGTAGGTTCCTTTTTCCAAGTATTCAATGAAATTCCCTGTCACTTTAATTAATCCATTTTTTAAATCATTGTTTCAAGCATTCATACATTGAAATGTTTGCACATTAAAAACTGCTTGTATTTCCATATTCACAGATCATTAAATTCCCAAAACACATCATCATTCATTTGCTGTTTTTCAAGATTCACACATTATTTACTTTTGACACATCCATCATTCTTATATTTCCCTGTTTTTGCTTTTGTTTTGAATTCATGAACATACATATTCTTTCCATATCAATATAGATTAATCCATGTTTATACATTTAGAAATCACTATTTCTTATTGTATTAATCCATTCTGATCCATTTCATTGCTTCATTCATGACATATTTCATATTTTGTTCTTTATAAATCCACTATAATTGTCATTCCTTTCCTTGTTCTATCGATCTTGCCATTGTCCCATGTTCACCAAGCCGGTTGTTTGGCTCCGATCACATAAAATCATACAAGTATCTCAGCACATCAAAGTTCACAGTCCTGAAAAATTAAAATAAGAATTAAAATTCCATATATGAATACTTAGAATTTGTCAGCTTAGAGCAAGCAATAAGGAATTTGCAATTCATTAAAAATTAATATGCACTTTGTCCATGTGCATTCAAGCCTTTTGCAAATGATTCATTTTGTTATTATATTTATGTTCATGTACTTAACTTCAGAAGACGTTTGCCAATAATTATTAAGATGATAAAAAGGCTTGACACAAAAATGTCATCAAACCATCATCAGACCTTTCTTTTTCAATTCAAGTTTTGTTGTAAAACCATTGGAACATTATTTTGTGAAACATAACATTTCACAATCAATCTAGATAAAAATCTGAACATCTTACATTTAATTGTAATAGTCAAATAATTATTCCGTAATTCTTATACTTTTCTATAAATTATGATCCAATACTATATGAATCCCATAACCGTTGAAGACCAAATGATTGTATGTTACCAAAGAGCCAATGAAACTTTCAAAAGTTTGGGTGTAACCGTTTTGTTCAAGCAGTTTGCCTGATTACAATCTGATAACTAGACAAATTGGGGACCCCACCCAAACACTTCTCTATAAATTACTCTTCCAGTATGTATGTCTGACCAACAGTGAACATATATTTTCTTGAATAAATATTCAACAAAGTTTCTGCATGCTGATGCCAATTACATGGGACTTACTGCCAAACTCGATAATTTTTCATATGCATTGACATGATTTGTGCACTTTACCACAATTCCTGTCGTATCTCACACCAGTACAAATGCAACATCTAGTCAAAGCAAATATATCCAAATCTAACGCAAATCAGCATTTTGGAGAGACAGAAAGTATTCCTTTCTTAATCTAATGTGTCTTAATGACTCTTATGAAACTTCTAGGGAAAAGAAGCAGTTGCCTAATTTCCCCCCTTTCTTCAGATTTTCTCTACCCACTTCTGACTTTTATTTCATTTGTCAATTATTATACTAAGTGATAAAATTGATATTTTCCAATGATTTTGCTACAATGGCATGAAAGATCAGTGAAAAAAGGTTTCAATACCAAAGACCCATGGATGTGCATACTGGACATCAGAACTGTACCAATTCAACTCTTTCTTCAGTCAGAAATAAATCCCTTATCAAGATGTTTTTTCTTTGCAAATTGTTTTAAAAAAAGAACCATTTAAAATAACAGAAGTGCTTCATTCAAGATTTTCTTTTAAAGATTGATCCTTTAAATCTATCATGGCATGTTGAAAAGCATATTGTGTAAACTGTCATATGCATATATAAAGACTGATCTTTGGTCAAGTGGATTGCCATACTAGCTTGAACATTATGGGATCAGCAGGACAAGAGTAAGAATAATTTTTGAACATGATAAAGAATGTGATATCTGATGGCTAGATAAGCAACAGGGTCTGTTATTTCTCAGTTCATGTTACATAAACCACATACCTTGATAATGGCTCAGATTGCATTTCGCATTATCAGTTTAAACTGATTAATATTTTCTAGAAATTCATTTTCCCCAGCCTTTGCTCATTCTGGTAAATTCTGCTTTAGCAGGCTATATAAATTAGGATCAAACTACATAAATCTGCAGTCTGATCTTAGTCTTCCCTAAATAATTCACTATTTCAATTGTAACATTTTACAATATTCATAAAAATGTCTATATTTATGACAAGAAGCATAAAATTCTTCTAGCAATTTCTTCATTTCCCACATTTCCTACGTAGAAAGACCAAAAAATATCAAATTTCATTCACTTGAAATAGACATTTGAATTTGGACCAGTCTAAAATTATGCCGTTTGGTAATGGGATTATTAAGCAAGACGAGGGTTAATATTTCTGCTACTTCTCTTATACAACATATGGTTATCGTCTACCTCATTCCAAAACAGATGAAAGCCAAAAAAAACTTTCTTATCAGAAATTCAATCTTATGTATTTCAACTGTTATCAAAATGTTTTCAAAACATGTTATTTTTGGTCTATTTCTGTAAACCCTTCACTAAAATCTGGATTTTTGATTCACTTCTAGAAAGCCTCATTAAGCAAAAGCAATAGGTATTGTGAAACATATTTGACAATGAGAAATACAAACAGTAATTTTGAGTAAGCACAAAGAAACAATTTCCAAACAAATGTAACAATCAACTTCTTCTATTAGTCATTGGAAACATTCATGTGAAGTTTAACCATTCATGGTGAAGCAGTTTTGATGTTAGAGAACAAAACAAGATGCATTTGTGAAACACAAATGCCCCCCAAAAGGCAAATATTAAATGTTTGTGTTAAGATTCAGAATGACAGACAGACAGACAGATGGACGGACAGACAGATAGACAGTGGTAAAACAATATGCCCAAGAACTTTCGCTATGGGGGGCATAAAAAGGTCAAAGTTGACCTGTTAAAGGCAACATAAATTTGCAAAGCTAACATTTGTGCATTTCGAAAATTCCAAAATGAACTGCTATGGGGTTGGAGCAGGGCTCCGGAAAACCGATAAAATACCGGTCTGGACTGGATTTTGATCTCTGAGACCGATTGAAATCATCAAACTAACTGAAAAAATCGGTCCAAAATATTTCCACAATTCATAAAAATCGACATGAAAAATAACAAAATCAAGGGTTTTACACTTTACCCCGAGATAAGGAGGTGACAGAAACCGATAATTGACCCGCAGGCATGCTTACAGTTACCTGCAGTTTCACGGATGAATGATCTCGGATTTAGCTCTTGCCAAACACTAGACTGGTTTCCGTCTCTGATGCCACTATGTTGTATACATAATCATACGACGGGTACCAGTTAAGCCAAACACATGTGAATCCGTCCTTTGAAATTTCTATTCTCCCAACCACAGATTTTGGTTTCAAATTGATCACGTGAGCTTACCACTTTTTCCAAATAAGGCAACAATTACGATGGTTTGTTTACAAACTGCGCGCGAGACACCAAGCAGGTGCGTGATTACGAGAGATGACGTATCAAGGCATCAGTTGAAGTCTGCAAATATTTAAACCTTTCCGCAATTGTTGTGGAAGTTAAAAAAAAAAAACATCCACAGAACATACGCGAATAGTCCACCACGCGTTTAGTCGGGACTGTCCACTAGATTTTATTCATCCAGAGTCGATTGTACATTCCCAAATACATAAAGAAAAAGAAAGATATGAAACACATCCGTAGATCTATCTAGGCCTACTTGAGCGTGCTAGCGAGGTTTCTGGCGATCATAGCAGACGTAAATTACCTACTTGGTTTATTCCTTTGTTTCTTGCCCAATTAATATTTTTTCTTCATTAGAACACAAAAATCCACATTCGAACTACAAAATAGCATGACGTAAATTTATACGATCTATGACGTAAATACGATTTACACGAGGGAGGTAGTTGGATCCGTTTGACCTACATCGGATCACGTGATGTTTTATATCTGGGGAACATCTCAAACACTCCGCGTGTTTAAAAAAACGGAATAGGAAAAAACTTCAGATGTCGCCTAACAGCGATTTCATTATTTCACGTAAGAGTGATTACATCATTTGTCATTTCCAACATAACATAGATGAAACTGTCCAAAGTGCCTAATGCAGTCAGGGCGTTTTAACAAAGTGAAAGTAGAAATTTGTCACTAGTTTTCGTGTATCTTTCACTCGAGCTACAGATCACAATTTAGTTTGATCATCGGGAATTGAAACATGGAAGAGCTGGTAGCCCGAACTGTTGTATAAACGGGAAGGATATGAAAAATGATGTGTGTGTTTGGGGTGTCCAATTTTGGTACTAGTGCATGGGGGGGGGGGGGGGGGGGGGGGGGACGTGGACCGATTCAGATCTCGAAATTTCCGGAGCCCTGGGTTGGAGTATGGAAAAGTTCTCTTAAAGAAGGGACCAGACTAAATTGTAGTCCGACCCATTTCGATACTCTTGCAAAAGACACAGTGGATATTGGTAGATATAGAATTGGTGTAGAAAATAGCATAGAAAATATTGAATCAAAAGAAGACAAGAGCCGTCACAGACGGATTATGCTCCCCGAATAAGTGTTTGTCACAAAATAAAAACTATCATACATTAAGCCCCCTTTTCCCATGACAGCTTTTTTGTAGACACATTATTTATAGAATATGGTCTAGAACATCCTATTTATTACATGAGCACAAAATTTCATTAAATTCTGAGAAATAAGAGAAAAACTAATTTTTACACTAAGGCCCCTTTTTCCATGACACAGCCTTAAATTTACAAACGGAGAAAAAGGTCCCTAGGTATTGACCCAGGGAATTCACATGTGAAGTTTCATTGAATTTGGTCCAAGGGTTGCTGAGATATGGCTGTGGACGGACGGACGGACGGACGGACACACGGACAGACACACGGACAGACGGACGGACAGCGTGGCGACTATATGCTCCCCCGAAATTTTTTCGGGGAGCATAAAAATGCTAGTAATCAGCATTTTCTTCTTTAACCTAAACATTTTCCATGTTTATTCAAAACCGTGTATCAATAAGTCTGAGAATGTAAAGGATTAAATACAGTCTGGATACAGACTTTATAAAGTCTAATGACATGAGACATCTGTATTTAGGCCGTTCTATTTAAGATCAGGCTGGTCATAACCATTTTCTTCTTTTGTCTCATTTTTTCCCAAGTTAAAGCACAAAATCATTATGACAAATGTTCAATCTTACCTGGATACAGACTTGATAAAGTCTAATGAGACCAGACATCTGTATTTAGGCTGCTCTATTTGGTCCTCTCCTGACACATGGCCCAGAAAATGTAGACTGATCAACGAGGAAATCTGAAATACAGGAGTGATGAAAATTTGTATTTTCTTCTTTTGCCTCAATATTTCCTTAACTCCCCACAAAATAATGGCTTTGGAAAACATCGTGGAAAATGAAGAAATTGCTTGTGACAAGCAATTTCTTCATCTACCACAATGATTTCTATGTAAAAAGACAAAAAAAATCAAAATTTCATTCACTTCATATTGTTGTCTGCATCATCTTTGAATTTGAACTAGTCTAAAAATTTGCCGTTTGGTAATGGGTTAACCCTTTCCCAAACAAGACCGGGTTTTGACGTCCCTGATAGAATAGGCTTTGGAAAACATTGAGACAAGAGAAGAAAATGCTGATAATCAGCATTTTCTCCTTTTGCCTCAATATTTTCTGGGCTACATTGTACACAAATCCTATCTTAATTAACAACAATTATATGGTCTACAGCAGCTTTGAAATTGAATCACCCCGATTTATCACCGTTTGGGAAAGGGTTAAACCTAATATGTCAGGAATGTCAAAAATAGGTCTTAGTTTGCAATGAATTAGACAAAAAAAATGAAAGTAATCAATACCAGTAAACTTGTATGATATTGAATGGTAAGAATGTAAACTCTTTCTTCTTTTCTATCAATATTTTCTTTACCTTTCTCTTCCACAATAGATATCAAAACCAGGC
Organism: Fragum sueziense; assembly: GCA_963680895.1. Taxonomy (NCBI): domain Eukaryota; kingdom Metazoa; phylum Mollusca; class Bivalvia; order Cardiida; family Cardiidae; genus Fragum; species Fragum sueziense. The sequence goes on from OY804597.1 coordinate 19,421,585, forward strand.
AAATAATATTGCATTTTTCTCTTCTTAAAATGATAAAGAATTCATACAAATGATAGAAGTTTTGCTGAAAAAAAAAATGTCAGCTAGTCTTCTAATAAAACAGGTGATTTAGTTATGATGATAACAAGAGTGCCATGGTCACAATATACGCCGCCACTTATAAAACTTGAGACAAAAAAATGATATTGACAAGTATTTATAAATATTCACACAAAAACCTGTAAAAAGTTGTGTTTACAAAAAGGTTTTAATAAATATCCAGTCAAAAACCTGGAAGGAGTTGCGTTGACGAGGCTGCAATTTCAATAAGCCCCAGAGACTAAGTTTTAAAGGGGCATAACTCTGGCAAAAATCAATGAACCATTTAATCCTTCCTTCATGCACATCTACCAATTGAGGTGATAACATTGACCAAGTGTCATTAAGATCTAGCCATAAACCTAGGAGGAGTTGTGTTGACAAGGCTACAATTTCAATAAGCCCCAGAGACTAAATTTTTAAGGGGCATAACTCAGGCAAAAATCAACGAACCATAACATCCTTCCTTCATGCACATCTACCAATTGAGGTGATAACATTGACCAAGTTTCAAGAAGATCCAGCCAGAAACTTAGGAGGAGTTGCGTTGACAAGAAAAGTGGACGGACGTACGGATGGATGGACGGACGGACAAATGGATGGACGGACAGACGGAGAAGATGACGCCAATATACGTCCGCCTCCGGCGGCGTATAAAAAAGTAAAGGGAGATAATGTACAAACCTGCATAAATATATTTGCAGTTGGTGCTACTCTCCCTTCAACAATAGAGTAGAATATAGCTAACAGTCTGTCTAGTGGAAATGGTTTGGGCCCCGGCATATGATTACTAGTCCGTAGATTCATGAAACCTGACAGTTTTTTGGTCTTTCTGGGTAGAAAACATTGTGGAAAATGAAGAAATTGCTTGTCACAAGCAATTTCTTTATTTTCCACAATGTTTTCCAAGACCATTATCTTGGGGGAGTCAAAAAGAGTCATTGTGTGGTAATAGATTGAAGTAAAGGGAGGTAATGTACAAACCTGCATAAATATATTTGCAGTTGGTGCTACTCTCCCTTCAACAATAGAGTAGAATATAGCTAACAGTCTGTCTAGTGGAAATGGTTTGGGCCCCAGCATATGGTTACTAGTCTGTAAAACATCAACATGATAATATAATTCAGGGCTACAGATAAGAAGGGGTTAATACCTTTTAAAAAGCAAAATATCATTAGTTGTTCAGTGGCAGATCCAGGATTTCTGTAAGGGGGTTCGAATATACGATTCTAGGGGAGGTTGCTTTCCTGTTATTGTACAATTTTGAATGAATTTTTGCATGTAAATGAAAGAATTAGGCTTTAGAGGGGGTTCGTTTAAACCCCTGAACCCCCTCTGGATCCCTCACTGGTTGTTAAACAAACCCCATGTTGTGAGTACTCATGGGTATTGTCTCATCGAGACGATTCAAATGAGTACCCACAACATAGGGGTTGGAATAGAAACAAGAGGACCATGATGGTCCTATATATCGCTCACCTGAACCAAAAGGATATGAGCCACAATTTTGTTCTATTCAATTAGTATTTACGACTTTAAGACTGAAAACGAACTTATGGTCAATAACGTTGTGAAAATCGAACTCATCCGAGATCTTCTGGTGTCCAACATTGTGTCCAAGTTTTGTCTTGATTGATTAATAATTGTAAATTTTAGAGTGTAAACAAGGTCGAAAACAGCCGAAAAAGGCAATTTTGTCAAATTCAAGGGCAAGTAACTTTCGATTTTCTGATCAGATCAGACTGAAAATCCAAATGATCAAAGATCTTATAATCCCGAACATTGTGTCAAAGTTTTGTCTTGATTGATTCATATTTGTACATTCTAGAGTGTAAACGAGGTCAAAAACAGCCGAAAATGGCAATTTTGTCAAATTCAAGGGCACATAACTCTCAACTTTCTGAAAAAGATCAGACTGAAAAACGAACTCATCAAAGATATAAGGGTCCCAAACATAGTGTCTAAGTTTTGTCTTGATTGATTTATAATTGTAGATTCTAGAGGGTAAACAAGGTCAAAAACAGCCTATAATGGCAATTTTGTCAAATTCAAGGGCACATAATTCTTATCTTTCTGATCAGATCACTCTGAAAATCGAACTCATCCGAGATCTTATGGTCTAAAACATTTTGTCCAAGTTTTGTCCTGAATGATCAATATTTGTAGACGCTAGAGTGTTAACAAATTAAAAAGTAGCTATTTTTGACGTTCAAGGGCACATAACTCCTAACTTCCTGGTCCGATCTGACCCAAAATCAAACTCATCCGAGAACTTATAGTCCTAAACATTATGTCCAAGTTTTGTCTTGATTGATCAATATTTGTAGATGCTAGAGTGTTAACAAGTTAAAAAGTAGCTATTTTTGACGTTCAAGGGCACATAACTCCTGACTTCCTGGTCCGATCTGACCCAAAATCAAACTCATTTGAGAACTTATGGTCATACATGTTTTGTTAAAGTTTGGTTAAGATTGGTCAATATTTGTGGATGCTAGAGTGTTAACAACAAATTGTGAACAGACGGACGGACGGACGGACGCCGACGGACAAAAAGCGACCACAATAGCTCACCTTGAGCACTTCGTGCTCAGGTGAGCTAATAAAAGTTACCATGGTTTCACTCCCTCTTATCTGTTGCTCTGATAATTTGATAACAACCTTTTCCATATACCTATACATTTTAGCAGACGAAATAAATACATATGGTAGAAAAGAATGCTCATCACATATGTGTGAAATAAGATTTCAGGTACAAGAAAATGTTGACAGTGTTATGACGGAGCCATTCTCATGTTTTGTTTCTAGCAACTACAAAAATTACCATAAAGAAGTGTCAAAGTATATCAAAACAATCAAAATGTGTCCAAATATCAAACATTTCATAAAATAGAAACATTGTAGTTCTTTTATATAACGCCTAATCATTCAGGCAGACACTTTAGAAAACTAAATCATACCCGTTCTTGTTTCTTGGTTGCCATCTTCTTAACAGTTTTGCCTGAGTTTTTAGCGAAGAATTTTCTGTCTGACTTTGCTGGATTGTATGACGCTAGATAAGCAGCAATCAGCAGATACTTGGAGTAAAATGGAAGCTCAACATGAGATCTGTGTGACAAACCTACAACCAAAATAAACAAGTAAATTCATTGGATTGATATCCACCACAGAAAACATCCTGTTTTCTCTGTTTGTAAATGGCTTCACCAATCAGGAGCAGTAACTCTTAATTTAATAGTCGAACCAAGTAACCCGTACGATATGTGCATCTCTTCTTTGAAGGAAGTTTTCCACAAAGATTCATTGAAATCCAGCGAATGGTTTGCAAGGAATAGCACAGAAAAAATATTACTCTGTATGCATATGGCTTCACATATCAGGGGCAGTAACTCTAACTTTAAGAATCAAACCAGGTAACCCCAACAATATACCCATCTCCTCCTTGTAGTAAAGCTTTCTACAAAGTTTCATTGAAATCAAGCCAATAGTTTCCAAGAAATAGAGCGGAAACAAATATTACTCTGTATGTATATGGCTTCACCAATGAAGGGCAATAACTCTGAATTTAATTGTCAAACCGGGTAACATTAACAACGATATACACATCTCCTCTTTGAAGTGAAGCTTTCCACAAAGTTTAATTGAAATCCAGTCAATGGTTTCCAAGAAATAGCACAGGATCAAATATTACACAAAATGTATAAAGCTTCACCAATCAGGGACAGTAACTCTAAATTTAATAGTCGAACCAGGTAACCCCGACGATATGCGCATCTCCTCTTCATGATGAAGCTTTCCACAAAGTACATTGAAATGGAGCCAATGGTTTCCGAGAAATTGTGCGGAAACGAAACTCGGATGGAAGGGGGATGGACGGACGGACGGATGATGCAAAAACAATATCCCTCCACCACCCCTTCCCCAATCAACAGGACGTCATTTCTATGAAGTATGGAGCATTTGGAACACCTCAATCAGAGTCAAGGTCTTAAAAACGCTTTATCTAAAACATCACAAGAAATCTTAAATCAAAGGACTGAAGGTCCTGAAAGTCGCCATGAGGATGATACCATGATATTTTGAAACTTTTGTGATCAATAATTCAGAATTTGAGACAAGAATAACCCTATAGTATTGTTTACAGGCAAACAGATGATAAGAGATCACAAAAGCTCACCCCCAAGCACTTACTGATCTAAAAACAGCTGAATTACAAGCTCCTTTTGTTCAGGTTGCTGTTCAATTTCAGATGCTAAGCCTTTTCTATTTATTCAAGAGTTCTGTTTGGCAGATTCTAAGCAGAATCTGACTGATAGAATGTAGTTTTACAACACTTTTAACAGTATGTCATATTGTGATGGATGCAACACCTACACATCGATTCCCCACCACTATTACCACATCCTCTCTGAGCATCCAGTGTTTTATTGCACTTAGGTTTATGATTATCAACAATTAACCAAACTGCAAAATCTTGGGGTGATACAATTTGAAAAGAGTTGCAGACGACAAAATATATATTAACCCTTTCCCAAACAACAACATTTAAGGGTGGTCCACTTCAAAATATGCTGCAGAAAGCAAAACAAAAATTAATGCAGGTGTAATGGATGTACAATATAGCTCAGAAAATATTGAGATACAAGAGCTGTCACTGTAAGATGACAATGCCCCCGACACCGCTTTGATCGTCATAAGGTCAAGGTCATCCAGGGGTCAAGGTCATCAAAGTATGTGCCTTAAAAAAGGTAATGTGCCAAGGAATGTTGTACTAAAATATGAAGTGAATATGTTAAGTAAAAAGGAAGTTATGGCCAATGTTAAAGTTTTTTTGCCAATGTTACAGTTTTTGGACTTTGATCGTCACAAGGCCAAGGTCATCCAGGGGTCCAGGTCATCAAAGCATTTTCAACACATATTCATGCGCATTTTGAGTTCAAAGTAAGAACAACGACCAAATTCTTCAGTATATTTTATTACTACGAAAAAAACAACATACATGTATGTTAATGATGATAATTATATTAGAACTCTGAGTTTGTGTCGAAAAAGAACGCTAACGAAATGGACTACTTTTTTCAATATATGAAAAGGTCATTAAAATTAATAATTTCTAACTTATTAATATTCATGAAAGAGCACTTGCTAAGGGTGCTGGGGATTGAGTTAAAGGTCAACTACTACCTATATTTTAATTTTTAAAGCGTGAAATGTAGTTAAAAACAACATTTTTCACGATTCCTGTTTAAAATTTACCCCTCCAGTTAATAAGATAGAACATGTAGACAACTGACATATCTAACAAGAGGGCCAAGATGGCCCTGCATCGCTCACCTGAGAGGACTTTGAAACAAACAGCTTGCAAACTTCAAACTCGCATGACCCACTTTTTACATGACCTAGACATCATCAAGATAAACATTCAGAACAATTTTCACAATGAGGAGTAAATATTTTGGTTCTTAGAGCAAAAAACAAGATTTGACCTTTTGACCTAACATTAGCCACTTTCTACATGACCCATTTATCATCAAGATAAGCAATTCTGAACTATTTTCACAATGATGAATAAATATTTTGATTTTTTTTTTTTTTTTTTTTTTTGGCAAAAACAAAATTTGACCTAGGTTTTGACCTCCCATGACCCACTTTATACATGCCCCAGATATTGTGAAAATAAACATTCTGAACAATTTTCACAAAGAAAAAGTAAATATTTTGGTTCTTAGAGCAAAAACAACATTTGACGTAGTGACCTAGTTTTAGACCTCCCATTACCCACTTTTCACATCACTAAGATATCATCAGGATAAACATTCTGGAAATTTTCACTATGATAAAGTAAATATTTTTGGTTCTTAGAGCAAAATCAAAATTTGACCTAGTGACCTAGTTTTTTACTTCACATGGCCCCGTTTTAACATTGACCAGATATCATCAAGATAAATATTCTGAAGAATTTTCACAAAGATAAAGTAAATATTTTGGTTCCTAGAGCAAAAACAAGATTTGACCTAGTGACCTAATTTTAGACCTCGTATGACCCACTTTTCACATCACCAAGATATCATCAGGATAAACATTCTGAACAATTTTAACAATGATAAAGTAAATATTTTGGTTCTTAGAGCAAAATCAAAATTTGACCTGGTGACCTAGTTTTTAACCTCGAATGACCTGCTATTCATATCACCATGATAAACATTTTGAATTTTCACAATGATTGAGTAAATATTTTGGTTCTTAGAGGAAAAACAAAATTCGACCTAGTGACCTAGTTTCTGACCTCACATGACCTACTTTTAAAATGACCTAAATTTCGCCAAGATAAACATTCTGAACAATTTTCACAATGATAAAGTAAATATTTTGGTTCTAGGAGCAAAAACAAAATTTGACCTAGTGACCTAGTTTCTGACCTCGCATGACCCACTTTTCACATCACCAAGAAATCACCAGGATAAACATTCTGGAAATTTTCAATGATATAGTAAATATTTTGGTTCTTAGAGCAAAATCAAAATTTGACCTAGTGACCTAGTTTTTAACCTCGAATGACCTGCTATTCATATCACCAAGATATCATCAAGATTAACATTCTGAATTTTCACAATGATTGAGTAAATATTTTGGTTCTTAGAGGAAAAACAAAATTTGACCTAGTGACCTAGTTTCTGACCTCACATGACCCACTTTTAAAATGACTAAGAGTTCGTCAAGATAAACATTCTGAACAATTTCACAATGATTGAGTAAATATTTTGGTTCTTAGAGGAAAAACTAAATTTGACCTAGTGACCTAGTTTCTGACCACACATGACCCACTTTTAAAATGACCCAGATTTCGTCAAGATAAACATTCTGAACAATTTTCACAATGTTTAAGTATATATTTCCGTTCTTAAAGCAAAACCAAGATTTGACCCAATGACCTAGTTTTTGACCTTACATGACCCACACTTTGTACATAACCTAGATACCAAGATAAGTATTTAGGATAGTTTTGACAAAGTTTTGGGGCAAAATTGGCATCTCTAAAGCAAAAGGAAGGATCTGTAATATTTGACCTTGTGACATAGTTTTTGACCTTGCATGACCCTCCTTTGATCATGACACAGATATCATAACAATAAACATTTAGAACAATTTTGACAAAGTTTGGACCAAAATTGCCACTTCCAGAGCAAAAGGAAGGATTTCACAAGATTTGACCTCATGACCTAGTTAATGACCTGGAATGACCCACTTCTTGACATAGCCTAGATATCACCAAGATAAACATTCAGGACAATTTTGACAAAGTTTGTGCCAAAATTGGCACTTATAGAGTAAAAAGATGAATTTTACAATATTTGACCTAGTGACCTAGTTTTTGACCTGGTTTGACCTATTTGTTATCATGACCTAGATATCATCAAGACAAATATTCTGATCAATTTTCAAAACGATTGAGCAACAAATGTGGCCCCTAGAGCAAAAAGAAGATTTGACCTAGTGACCTACTTTTTGACCCCATTATGGCCCCGATTCAAATTCTTTGAAGTATTTTGAAAAAGCATGACCCATAGATCATATGTGTGAAATATGATTGAATTCTGCCCAGTACTTTAGGAGGAGAAGATTTTTTTCTGAAAAGTTGACGGATGGACAGATAGACAGTTAGACAGGTAGACAGTTAGACAGATAGACAGACGCCGGACAACAGACCGATCACAATACCTCACCTCGAGCACTTTGTGCTCAGGTGAGCTAAAAACCCGACTAGAGTGATTGTTCTTGATAGATGTCAACATGAGACGTCATTGGAGTTCAAAAACAATAACAGCATTTGTTGATTATCGTCGTCATTTATGCCAGTTGCATTTAAACTCGAAAAATGTTCAATATGCTGATCAAGAAGTTATTGAGAAAGGAAAAAAATCATTTTAATACAAGCAATAATGAAAGCGTAAACAAAGACTGCATGGAAAGTACACGTGCTTGACCTATGTTGATATACGAATTTGGTCATATGCAACGGTATACAGCACAGAGAGGCATGTGACACTCAACGCCCGCCCACCAAAACATGTATCTCGTGGGGCCTTAGGCATCCACGAGGATCTATGAAAACATATTACCTTATTTAGGAAAACTTGTAATACATCACCACATGAATAAACAAATTGCACATGCGATCATGACATTTTATCGCTGTAAAAAAATCCGATATCTTGACTGCAATGTTCAACGCGTAAACGCTTTTGATTGTGAAATGACCGTCAATGCATTATAGTGAAAACCATTTTCAAACGATTTATGAGAAAACCAGAAAATCCTTTCATTCGGTCGTAGTTGACCTTTAAAATTTATAGAATCCTCGGCGTACTAATTTTGCAACTCAAATTTACTTTTGACATCAAGATATCCATTATGAAGTTTTCGTAAAATTGTGTTTATCTTCAAAAGGAAAAATATAAGTCAAAGTATTACATTAAACAAACAGTAACGCTGCCTTTTTAAACTGTCTGCACTACTTTTTGGTGTCATTGGGTCCGGTGCAAAGAGATAGAGTAAATCCCAGAAAAAAGTAGTTCTTTGCCTAAACCAGTATACAGACACCCTGTACACTAGATCACCATATACACCCTTCCAGCTAATCGCAATAAGTCTGCCATTTTGACAAATGGCGACTTAAAAATCTTGCTCTAAAAAAACGACGCCTCTGGTCTTGTTTAAGATAGGATTAAGAGAAGACAAATACCTTTCAAGGACACAACGTCTGAAGCCTCGATGTCTTGATATTTTTCCCACTGTAGACTGGATACTTCACGTAAATACAGGGTTTGTAATGCCTTCTTCAGATGTAAGACTAAAGAAATGAATATCTATCCTGTAGCATAGAAAATATTGAAGCAAAAGGAGAAATTGCTGATCATCAGCAATTTCTTCTTTTGCTTCAATGTTTTCTCATGCCATTTTTATTATTGACATCAAAACCAGGTCTTGTTTGGGAAACGGTTAACAGAGGGTAAATACCAACCTTTCAAGGTCACATCATCTGAAGCCTCGACGTCTCGTTGATATTTTTCCCACTGCAGACTGGATACCTCACGTAAATACAGGGTTTGTAATGCCTTCTTGAGATGTGGCTCTATGTTCCTCCACAGCTTCTTTGTATCAGTGATGGTTGCTGAAATTAACACAGTAGGATACAGAGCTTAACCCATTACCACATAATTACGCTTTTTAATGCCCCTCATGAACAAGAGCCGTCACAGACGGATTATGCTCCCCGAATAAGTGTTTGTCACAAAATAAAAACTATCATACATTTAGCCCCCTTTTCCCACGACAGCCTTTTTGTACACACATTATTTATAATATATGGTCTAGAACATCCTATTTATTACATAAGTACAAAATTTCATTAAATTCTGCCCATTAGATGAAGAGAAATTAGAGAAAAACTAATTTTTACACTAAGGCCCCTTTTTCCATGACGCAGCCTCAAATTAAGAAACGGAGAAAAAGGTCTCTAGGTATTATCCAAGGGAATTCACATGTGAAGTTTCATTGAATTTGGTCCAAGGGTTGCTGAGATATGGCTGTGGACGGACGGACGGACGGACACACGGACGGACGGACGGACGGACGGACAGCCGAACGGACGGACGGACAGCATGGCGACTATATGCTCCCCCGAAATTTTTTCGGGGAGCATAAATTTCATTAAATTCTGCCCATTAGATGAAGAGAAATTAGAGAAAAACTAATTTTTACACTAAGGCCCCTTTTTCCATGACGCAGCCTCAAATTAAGAAACGGAGAAAAAGGTCTCTAGGTATTATCCAAGGGAATTCACATGTGAAGTTTCATTGAATTTGGTCCAAGGGTTGCTGAGATATGGCTGTGGACGGACGGACGGACACACGGACGGACGGACGGACGGACGGACAGCCGAACGGACGGACGGACAGCATGGCGACTATATGCTCCCCCGAAATTTTTTCGGGGAGCATAAAAAGGTTTGGGGAAACATTGCAGAAAATGAAGAAATTGCTTGTGACAAGCAATTTCTTCATTTCCTACAATGATTTCTACCCAGAGAGACCATGAAATGTTCATTCACTTGAAGTGTCGTCTACAGCATCTTTGACTGAACCAGTTCAAAATTTTGCTGTCTGGCAAAGGGTTTACCCTTTCCAAAAAGACAAAAATACAGAGTTTTACAATATTTAGGCTTCAATAGACCACAAAATGGATGGTGATAAAGATATGACTTTTTACAGTACACTACACAAAATATTGTGGCAAAAGGAGCATTTTCTTCTTTTGCCTCAATGTCTTTCCAATCATTACCATTAGAAATATGAAAACCAAGTCCTATGTATGATAAATGCCCCTTCTTTGTGCAGGTGATATTGGCTGAAATTAACACAGTAGGACAGATCTTAATGACCCAGACAAATAATGAGGGACTATATCAAGGACTCAATGAAAATATATCCACATACTATTTGAGCCTAGCTGTATCTGAAAAGAAGACCCTTAAGGCATTTGAGAAAACAATTCTAGATCAGCTTGTGCCTAAGTGCAGTCTTACCAGGATCTATTATTTTTTTACTGTTCATCAAACCTTGTGTTGTGGGTACTCAATGGAATCGTCTCACTGAGTCCATTCCAATTAGTACCCATAATTTAGGGTTTTGAATTGAAACCACAAAGTTAGAATGTCTTTATCCTCCCCTCTTATCTGTAGCTCTGCTATGCTGTACTTACAATTGACCAAATGCCAATCGACAGATCGCTCCGCCCAACATAGAATTTAAGACAAACAATGGGGATGAGATCGTTAATAGGGAACGATTTTATCCATTTAATCATGACATAAATTTGAACGAACAAGGTAGTATTTCGTAGGTGTGGTTATTAAATCTCGTAACTACGGCTTGATTTAAGCCGTAGTTACGAGATTTTATAACAACACCGACGGTTTATCAAAACATAACGTTAAACCTAGTCTATTGTTAGCACAAAATTCTTTGCCATTGGCATGTCAATTGTTTTGATAGTCAGTCGATAAATCAATACAATAACACGTGCAACGAAGAACAATTGGGGCATGACATTTTTCTGATCGTCCATTGGCTTATCAATGATTTTGATTTACAGTCGGCGATTGGTCAATTAATACAGGTCATGAAGCAGCTTTTACAGAACAACATGAATCTTGATCACACTGTGTGTATACACGAGGCTTGGTAAAACATTGAGGCAAAAGAATGAAATGCTGATAATCAGCATTTTCTTCTTTTGCCTCAATATTTTCCATGCTATAATATTCACATTACCCACATTCATGTAGTAACATTGTTTTTGTCTTCTGCAGGAGCTTTCTAATTGGAACAGTCAGAATTTGTGCTGTTTGGGAAAGGGAAAAGTTATTACCTTCTCCAGACTTGATGGGTTGTACATATTTGTCAAAGTTCAAACTAACCTGCAAGATATATATTGAACAGACAGTCAACCATTATACCAACATCACACAAACAATGGTCAACTCATTACCAGACAGCAATTTTAGACCTTCCATATTCGATCTTCCTGTATGGAAACCTTCAAAGGTGTTGCACACACAAAAAAAATAACCCAAGAGTCAGAATGAAAATTCTCTCTGAAAAGGTTGAAAATAATGAGGAAAAGTAAAAAAATGCTTCATAGAATAAATATATTCAATAGCTTTAACTTTTAAAAGTGCATCAAAAGGTGTCATTGTTTGGAAAAGGTTTTTTTCAAGTCGTATTTATCAATTTATTTAAAATCTTACAATCTTTAAGAGAAGAAAACATTGACATGGAACGGTAGAAAATGCTGGTCTTTACCAAATCTCAAATTCTAATTCTAAAATTTGAATAAGACAAGAGGACCATGATGGTCCTTAATCGCTCACCTGAACTGAGATTTACAATGTGAGAAATGATTGCACCTTATCTCATGATATCCAAAAGAACATTCCAATTCTCAATAGTCTTCATCCTTGTGAATAGACATACATTCTGAACATGTTTCATGAAGATTGAAAAAAAATTGTATCATCTACATTGCGAACAAGGATTTTGTCTTTAAGGCCCCTTTTCCCACGATATCCAACAGAACATTCCCATTGTCAATAGGCTTCATCCTTATGACTAGACAAATAATCTGACTAAATTTGTTGAATATTGAGCCAAAATTATTGTCTCTATAGCGCTAACAAGGATTTTGTCATTAAGGCCCCTTTTCCCATGGCATCCCATGGAACATTCCTATTTTCCTCAGAGTTTATTATTGTGACTAGACAAACACAAGTTTCTTTAAGATTAGACCAAAAGTGTTGTCTCTAGAGTGCTTATAAGGATTTTGTCATTAAGGCCCCTTTTCTCATGATATCGACTGGAACATTCCAATTTTTTATAGGGTTTATCCTTGTGACTAAAACAAACATTCATTTTAGTGTCATGAAGATTAAACCAAAGCTGTTGCTTCTAGAGTGTTAAAAAGGATGTTGTCATAAAGGCCCCTTTTTCCATGATATCAAAATGGAAAATTCCGATTGTTGACAAGCTTCATCCTTGTGAATAGACAAAGATTCTGATCAAGTTTCACGAAGATTAAGCCAACATTATGGCCTATAAATTGCCAACATGGATTTTGTCATTATGTCATTTTGTCATTCCCGTGGTATCCGATGGAATATTCCAATTTTCTGTAGGGTCCATCTCTGTGACTAGACAAACATTCTGACCTAGTTTTATGGTCCAATATTGTAGCCTGTACAATGCTAACAAGGATTTTGTCTTTTAGGCCCCTTTTCCCATGATATCAATGAGAAGGTTCCAATTTTCAACAGGGTTCACCCCATATAAACCCCAAGAATTAACAACACAGAGCCCTATGTAAAAATACTATTACTGTATCTTGCACAATACATAGCTAAATGTTTTGAGATGAAAAGGTTTTCCAAGTCAAAGATCAAAATGTTAGAGATAGAACTCTTAACCCCTATATAAACCCCAAGAATCAACAGCATATGGCCCTTTCTTCAATGCAAAATAATTTATTTTATAATAATTTAGTAAAGAGCTAAAGAGAATATAAATTGCAAAATAGAAGCAAGTCTGATTATAAATCCAAAGAAAGATAACAGAACACTGATAACAGCTAGATTAAATCCTCACTTGTTTACTTAAGCTGGGGAAAGTCTAGATCATTGATCAGATAAAATCCAAGTTTATCTAAATGGACCAAGGGAGACAACTTGAACACTAAAAGTCTTGCGGCTTCACTGATTGATTATCTTCCTTAGTAAGTCTGATAAGCCCCCACCCTGCCACGCCCACATTTTTTGACTAATCTTAAAATTTGAAAGCAAAACTTGAAGAGAGTCACTCAAGGAACATTCCTGCCAAGTTTGGTTCAAATTGACCCAATGGTTGATTTTTAAATAATTTTCTTAGGATTTTTAAGCCCCGCCCTGCCACGCCCACATTTTTTGGAAAATCAAAAATTAACGAACAAGTTTTGAAAAAGGGCACCCAAGGAACATTCCAGCCAAGTTTGATCAAAATTGGCCCAATGGTGTAGGAGGAGAAGATGTTTAAAGAAATTGTGAACAGACGGACGGACAGACGGACGGACAGATGGACGGATGGACGACGGACGGTGAGCGACCACAATAGCTCATCTTGAGCACTTCGTGCTCAGGTGAGCTAAAAACCTACCAAGTGTTTAAGCTCCTTGAGATTCCTGCATGCATAATGAAATATGCTGAGTACAAGGTTCACATACATATTGTAGAAACCATCAGGGTAATCTTCTGGACAGTCTGAGCTGATGATGCCAATTAACTCATCTGTAAATATAGATAATTGATTGATAGATTGATTGATTGATAGATTAATTGACTGAATGATTGTAATATGCTGAGTACAAGGTTCACATACATATTGTAGAAACCCTCCGGATAAGCTTCCGGGGAATCTGAGCTGATGATGTTAATTAACTCATCTGTAAGTATAATTGATTGATAGATTGATTGATTGATTGATTGATTGGTTGAAATATTGTTGGTGTTATTGCAAAACCTTGTATCTACAGCTTGATGCTGTAGATACGAGGTTTTGTAATATCACTGATGATATGCTGAGTACAAAATACACATACATATTGTAGAAACCCTCCTGGTAATCTTCTGGGCAGTCTGAGCTGATGATGGATACAAGCTCATCTGTGAATATAGTTAATTGATTGATTGAATAATTGATTGAATAATTAAATAATTGATTGGTAGATTGTAATAGGCTGAGTACTCGTTTAACATACATAATAACAAGTATCTGGTGTTGTATGCAACACATAAAGTCCCCTACCGGCTTCACATTGACTCAATATGGTAATCAATAATAGATTAAGATGTTCAAGTCATCAAAATAATTGTCAAACATATGAAATGTTATGCCCAAAATTTCGGAAATATAATTCAAATGACTTGAATAAAATTACTGGTTTCATCAAGTTAGCTTGCTTAGTTATTAAGTTATTGCAGGATCCATTTTTTGCCATATTTTCACTATTTCCGTTACCATAGCAACCGCACTTTTCGTCAAAGAACAAAGATAAAATGATGTGCATAATCTACACATTGCCATCTAGTCATATACCAAGTCTCATCAAATTAGCTTGCTTACTTATTAACTTATCGCAGGATCCAATATTTTTTGCCATATTTTCACTATTTCCGTAACCATAGCAACAACAATTTTAGTCTAAAAACAAAAATAAAATGATGTGCATAATCTACACATTGCCATATAGTCATATACCAAGTCTCATCAAACTAGCTTGCTTAGTTATTATCTTATCGCAGGATCCCATTTTTGGCCATATTTTCACTATTTCTGTAACCATAGCAACCTCAATTTAAGTCGAAAAACAAAAATAAAATGATGTGCATAATCTACACATTGCCATCTAGTCATATACCAACTTTCATCAAAAACGCTTGCTTAGTTATTAAGTTATCGCGGGATCCAGATTTGAGCGGACAGACAGACGGACAGACGGACGGACAGACGGAGGGCAAACCTATAGTCCCCTCCGGTTTGAAAAGGTAATGATGGATATTAGCTCATCTGTTGAATTTATCAACCCTGTCCCAAATAGCAACATTTTAGACGGCCCCTATTTGAAAGCTTCTTCAGAGGACAAAATAAATGATGACAAGAATATGATTTATGCATAATATAGCAAAGAAATCATTGAGGCAAAAAGGAGAAAAATGCTGATTTTCAGCATTTCTTCTTTTGCTTCTATGTTTTCCAAAGCTTTACCAAATAGATACATTATAACAATGTCTTTTGGGGAAAGGGTTGATAGACTTCAGAATCATCAACAGAGCTTGTGGGTCCTTGTTTCCACAGACCTGACAAACAAGCAATCATTACCTTTGCTGTAGTCTGGAAAATGGACGACAAATGGCTCACAGAACCCCGTCCCGAATCTGAACTTTTCCCACACTATCTCCGAGATCAGGATGACACTCACATTCTGGTTGACCTGAAAACAGAAAGGACAGCCATTTAATTCCTTCAATCCTTTTAAAAACGACAAATTATTAGGCTAATTCCAATGCAAAGAAGTTGCAGATGACAATTTCAAAAGAGTGCAATATCACATTTTTGTAACTTCTTCATTTTCCACATAATGTTTTCAAAGCCTTTATTTTTGGGAGAACGTCAACAAGCGTCATTATGTGGGAATGCTTTAAATTCTGTAATCTTTTTCCAAACTGTGGTATAGTCTCTTATTCAAAATTGAATCCTACTGCAAATGACATAATTTGGTGTTGAAAAAAGATGGATTTTGTCATTATATAGTACAGAAAATATTGAAACAAAAGAAGAAATTGCTAAATTTCACCATTTTCTCAATGCTTTCTAAACAAAATTTAATCACTACCAAGTCAAGTTGACCTAAAATTGGACAGGACAACCCTTCTTACCAATTAGATCAAACCCTTTCCTAAACAGCTAAAATTTGGATTGTCCCAATATGAAAGCTGCTGCAGATGATAAAACTGGTGAAGATAATGATGTAGATTTCATTTACAATAAAACTCATAAAATATTGAAGCAAAAGGAGAAAATGCTGATTATCAGCATTTTCTTCTTTTGCCTTAATATTTTCCAAAGTTTGTACTACTAGGGATGTCAAAACCTGGTCTAGCTTTGGGAAAGGGTAAAATAAATTGTGCTGATCTTAGTAAAGTAAGATTTTTTGCAGGCAGTGAAGACTAAGATCAGCTTGGAAAGATGTGCGGTCTGATCTAGGTTTTCATATAGCCAATATCTGTTCTACAATCAATTTGAATTATGGAAAGCAACAAATACCTTTAAAATTGCTTTTGACCAATTTGTTTGATATTAAAGAGAAATGGCCATTAGCATAATTATATTGTCAATTAAGTTCAAAAATACCATAACTGCACCTTATTCAAGCAGTATTTAGGATATTTTCGCACAAACTCAATACTATACAGCAAGCCAGGGGTTAAACTAAATCCAGTTAAACGGGTGACCGAATTTAATCTGCAATTTTATAAACCTTTTATACACTCTGACAAGATGCGACAAGCTGATATTGTATTTAACTTTCACATTTCAAATTTACATTAACTAAATACTGACTGCCTCAAAAGCATAGCAGTTAAGGTGTTAGATCCTTATGTCATGTGTTAGAGCCCTTGACCGTTTCCCAGACAATAAAATTCAAACTTGTTACAATGGCAATGAATTTTGTGCTAAAAATAGATTCAATTAACTGTTATGTTTAGATAAACTGTAGGTGTTGTTATAAAATCTTGTAACTACGGCTTGAATCAAGCCGTAGTTACAAGATATTATAACAACACCTACGAACAACTATTGTTTGTCCGAAATTACGTCACAGTTTACTTGATAAAATTGTTCCCTATTCAAAATTGTTGTAGATGACAAAATTAATTCTAATTCTGAAACTTGTTTTTATGCATATAAATATTTTATGTCACTGTGTGCTCTGTTGGATAAGGAGGCAGTGAATTATGAACATTTAACCTTACTAAAAACACGGTGGATAATCATGTGATACAACAATTGCAGAAAATCTTCAATAACTTTGTTAATATGGGACGATTTGAATTCAGTTTGAAGTAGAGAAGGTGGACAGACGTCACTCATTACATGGATGTGGTGGATATTTGAAAAATCAACTGAGGAAAAAGTTATTGAAGATCAACCAAAATTTTGAGGAAAAAGTTATTGAAGATCAACCAAAATTTTGGTTGATCTTCAATAACTTTTTTATCAGATGATATTTCAAAATCCACCACACCAAGCTTATTCTTGGCATTTTTCCACCTGCTCTGCTTCAAACCAGATTTGAAATGGTCAAGTATTAACAAAAATATTGATGATTTTCTGAAATTCTGAGTCACGTAACTAACCATCGTGAAAAAGACAACAGAAATAATGACAACACTTGTAGAAATCCCTTTGCTATATACTTGGAGAAAAGAAAAATATGCTGGTCATCAAGCCTTTTAGCCCAAATAAGGTCTTGTTTGGGAAAGGACTAAGTAGCCAAGATCAGGCATATAACTTCAAAAGTGCAATATGCATTATTATATATGTACTTTCATATCGAAGATAATTATGCATTTAATGTGCATTTCAAATGACTTTTCACAAGCCTTTCATATGCATTAACAATAGCATTGCAGATAATAGCCCCATATATTTAACCCCTTCCCAAACAACAAAATTTTAGGGTGATCCAAATTCAAAGCTGCCGCAGACGACAAAATAGTTGTGGATAAATACAGGATTTGTGTATATTTTAGCACAGAAAATATTGAGCCAAAAGGAGAAACTGCTGGTTATCAGCAGTTTCTTCTTTTGCCTCAATGTTTTCCCAAGCCATTTCTGTTTGGGACGTCAAAACCAGGTCTTGTTTGGGAAAGGGTTAAGTTTTTTTTTATCTTTCACTGTGAAGAGAAAACATTTAGACACTAATTTTGATTCAATTTGATTTTTTCACCATTCAAAAGAAGTGAGATTTCATCTAGAATTTCAGCAAATTAATAAATCTTATATTTCATATGAAGATGTTACAGTCCATCCTTTCAAAAATATTCAAATGATAGCTGATGGTGAAATAGAAAGCTTGAAAACATTGATGGAAAAGACAGAAATACTTATACAAGAATTTCTCCTCTTTTATCTAAACACTTATAATTATCATTTATGTTTAGATTTATCACTCTTTTGACCAAAATTTCATGTTCCAAGAACCACTACTATTTTTCATGTTTAGCTTAGGCATCATAAAATGTGTTGGAACTGTGTAAGGGAAGGGTTAATCCATTACCAGACAGCAAAATATTAGACCAGTTGAAATTCAAAGATGTTGCAAATTATTTTTATCTTTTGGGGCAGAAAATATGGTGAGAAATTTCTTCATTTTCCACGATGTTTTCAAAAGCCTATATCTTGTTTGGCATCAGTTAGGCATCAGTAAGTAGGAATGGCTTAACCTATTACCACACAGTGACGCCTTTTGACTCCCCACAAGATAAAGGCTTTAGAAAACATTGTGGAAAATGAAGAAATTGCTTGTCACAATGTCCAAAAATGTAAAATTTTATTCACTTTAATCTGTCGTCTGCAACATCTTTGAATTTGGACTAGTTTAAAATTTTGTCGTCTGGTAATGGGTTAACAGGCATAAAAGATGAAAACTAGAAGACCATTACGGATACTTGTTTTACCAATGATATTCATTCAAATAAAGTTGAGTAGGAGTTTTTTCTCTTTTTGCTAGAGCAATGTCGGGTACTTTCGGACGTCGTGTCAACTCCGACATGCGTCCTTAACGCTACAAGCGCGCGAATTTTTATGTCCTTTGTGCATGCTTTAATAGTTCCAGCGCAGCTATTCTTTTGAAGTTCTTCTTCGCCACCAATACTCAACGTTTAGGGGGTTTTCCCCCAATCAAAATTTCCGTAGAGGTTTGTAAGCAATGATCTATACATAGATACCCTGCAGACGCAAGATTATTACGATGTATTATTGCGATTAAATCTTTTTTAGTCTGGTTTAAAAAGAAGATTAAAAGGTTTTCGAGAGGTTTTTATCTGTCGATGGTAGAAATATTAGTTATTTTCGGAAATAAAATGGTGTCCGATCTGACCCGAAGGAAAATTTATCCGGCGGGTCTAACCGGACAAATAATGATTTTATATATTAACTATATCACGGGTTGATCAGCGAGAACAGTGGTCGAGGGTTTACGTCGTGGTCTCCAAACTCGGGGAACCGACGTTCTATTCTAGACATCGGCGTAGAATTTTTCATTTTTTTTTATGATATACTCGATGAAAATAAATATTTTAGATTGTTCGTTTGTATTTTACCTTACCTAAAACCTTTCCAAACAAAATTTTAGATTGATCCAAATTAATTACTTAATAGATGCAAACATAATTATTTGAAATAAATCTAGCTCGATTATCGGCCTGTCCGATCCGACCCGATGTGTCCGAAATGACCCGTCATTGATGACTCATTTTGTTTTCCTCATGGTACCCGGTTTTATACGCTTAATACATACTTCTCATTACCGATGCCGGGGAAAAGGCTTAGAATTTTCTCATTGTGACATAAGATACAGTTTTTCTCTTCACCTATGTAAATAATGGCTGACGATTGCTTAACTGTCCGAAAGTACCCGACGTTGCTCTAAATGTTGTGTGTTTTTTTATCCCTTTTAGCTCATGCCCAAATAAATTTTACCTCAAACAAAATTCATTGATTTTTTTAAAGAACAGTGAAATTTGAAAATGTTTTGACCAGAAGAAAATGCTAATCATCAAAGTTTAGAACACAAAAATTCATTATACCTATGGAAAGGGTTAACCTTTTCCCAAACAACAAACTAGAAGACCTGAAGGTCTTGAGTTGCTCCACAGGCCTGAGTTTCATGTAATATTTAATCCAAGTTTTGATTAGATTGTTCAATGCTTGTTTTTCATACAGCAAAAACAACGTTACAAAACTTGATTGTTCGAAATGTTTGGTTCTTCAAGCAAAGAAAGTAAAACTATATGTTTGCCATTTGAGAAAGGGTAAAAGGAAATGGTAGAACATTCCAGCTTAGGATGATACTAGCAATTAAAATTTTCCATCTTCCAAACAGATCTAAATTAACAGACCATTGATTACTCCAAAAAATTTCATATTTCTAAAAATAGATTTTGAGCTAAAAATAGATTTGGGGAAATACCATATTCCAAAATTAATGCAAATGGCTGGTGAAACCTGAATTTCTTGTCATATCAAGTCCAAGTTTTGACTAAATTTTTCAAAACTTGTTGCTCTTAAAGCAATTACAAAGTAACTAGAAAGCTGAAAACACATTCATAAAAGATCAATTGGTTACCAAGCTTTGTCTTTAGGAAGTGGCTAGAGATACGGGCCCGTATCTCTAGCCTATCGGGGCTAGAGATACGGACCCGTATCTCTAGCAAACCCCCCCATGTTTCACTAGAGATACGGGCCCGTACCCTTAGTGAAAACGAGGGGGTTTTGCTAGGGATATGGGTCAAACGACTTCCGGTCTAACTTACGGACTATAACTAATCGCGTCAATTATGAAAAATCGATAATATATTGATCCTTTCCCAAATTGCGAAATTTAGACTACGTTTTGAAATTAGTTTTAGACGACACATTAAATAGTCTTGCTTACAAAATATTGCAGGGGAAATTGCTGAAACTATTTCTTCTTGTTTGATAAAGGTTTAAAATGGAAATTATTTATTTCATAGATATCTTATCTCGTTATTCATTCACTTTATGCCGTGTGTAATTAACCTTTTTGTTTGTTAACCCATTACCAAACAACAAACTTTTGGAGTTGTCCAAATTCAAAGATGCTGCAGACGGCAATATGAATTGAATGAAATTTCGCATTCTTTGGTCTTTCTTTGTAGAAAAAAATGTGGGAAATGAAGAAATTGCTTGTTACATGCAGTTTCTTCATTTTCCACAATGTTTTTCAAAGTCATTATTGGTCATTATCTTGTTTTGGAATGTGTTGAGGATGTCAAGTAGCCTATCACATTAATTTGGAATGTGTAAAAAGAAGTATGAGAAGTCGGTAGAAAAGCGAAAATTGTTCGCGGTAGGGTAAATATTGAGTTATTATTATGTAATAAAGACAAGTTTGGGTGTTGATCGTGGACAGATTTCAATTAGCCTAGTCCCGGTGATTCATGAAGGGATAATATATTAAACAGCTGAAAAGAGGGACACAAAACAACAAAAAATAACATAGGTTACGTGTAATAGCATGCTATTTAATGAACTCATTTCTCGTGATGATACACAAATGATAAAAGGCAAGGGGTGGCGAACTGGGTATGCTATTCGCCGAGAAATTAAGGCAATAGACAATACTTTCTTGACGCAAACCTTACAGTTTCTTGCCAAACAAGAATAGCCCTTAATCTAATATTAAAACAAACAAAAGGGTTAATAGGCCCTACACATGTCACATGTGTGAAACCATTGCCATTGATAAATTTGCTGATAGTTAGCACCTTCTTGTCAAAAGATAATAAAGATAACATGAGATAAATCTAATAGACTATTGATTTAACGATCTGGAACCATAATAGACACTTTTGAAAATACAAAAATTATTGTTATATATTATTTCTATGATATAAGACGGAGGTAAAATGAAACTTAAAACATTTTTTACCGATATGTTGGAATTTTATATATTTTTTTTAGTTATTGACCCCCTTTTACAAAAGAGGCGGGAAAAGGGGAAGCACCAACTCCGTAAATCTCATATTTTTTTCCCAGAAGATGATAATATCTGACATTTTTCAGCTTGTATGCCACAACAGATATGTATGTAACATAAATAACCTAAATACTAGATGCCGAAGGGCAACATGTCGAGCCCGCTCATTTTGAAGAAAGAAGACCATACCTATGTCTACAGCTGTCATTACAATGGCGTTGTAAAAGTGGGGACAAAATAAGTTGGAATGATGGGGATCATGGTGAGACAGTTTATTGTTCACAAAATATTACATGTCTATGTATTTATAACGAGATACCAGAATGGATTAATTTGAGTATACATATGTGACCCGTCACGCTAAAAGGGACCTTATGCTAAGTCCATAAAACCAAATTCCGAGAAATATACCAGACCAAGCAGAAGTCCATCCGATGTCGTATTTGGAAAACGAAAATATTGTAAGGTAGAGAAAACATTCTAGATTCAGAAAATACTTAGCGACACTCCGCCTTACTGAGCTTGACATTTGTGCCAAGTTAAGGAATGGCCCGGACAAGCAAAAATCAACTCATTTTTTACATTTGACCTCAAAGTTTGACCTTGACCTTTCATCTTGGAATCTGGTTCTTGCATGCGACACTCCATCTTACTGAGCTTGACATTTGTGCCAAGTTATTTCTGAATCCCTCCATCCATGGTGAAGTTATGGCCCGGACAAGCAAAAATCATCTCATTTTTGACATTTGACCTCCAAGTTTGACCTTGACCTTTGAGCTTGGAATCTGGTTTTTGCATGCGACACTCCGCCTTACTGAGCTTGACATTTGTGCCAAGTTATTTCTGAATCCCTCCATCCATGGTGAAGTTATGGCCCGGACAAGCAAAAATCATCTCATTTTTGACATTTGACCTCCAAGTTTGACCTTGACCTTTGAGCTTGGAATCTGGTTCTTGCACGCGACACTCTGCCTTACTGAGCTTGACATTTGTGCCAAGTTATTTCTGAATCCCTCCATCCATGGTGAAGTTATGGCCCGGACAAGCAAAAATCATCTCATTTTTGACATTTGACCTCCAAGTTTGACCTTGACCTTTGAGCTTGGAATCTGGTTCTTGCACGCGACACTCTGCCTTACTGAGCTTGACATTTGTGCCAAGTTATTTCTGAATCCCTCCATCCATGGTGAAGTTATGGCCCGGACAAGCAAAAATCATCTCATTTTTGACATTTGACCTCCAAGTTTGACCTTGACCTTTGAGCTTGGAATCTGGTTCTTGCACGCGACACTCTGCCTTACTGAGCTTGACATTTGTGCCAAGTTATTTCTGAATCCCTCCATCCATGGTGAAGTTATGGCCCGGACAAGCTCCATCCGGACGGACGCACGCACTAACGCACGCACGCACTAACGCACGCACTAACGCACTAACGCACATACACCGAACCGCCATTGTGACAACTATGTCGAGCTCACCGCAAGCGGGCTCGACAACAAAACTATGAAAAACAAAATTGAGAAAAAAAACACTTGATTATTTACTGAATTTTTTCCATGATTAAGAAAAATGAACATTTTTCTTTCATCTGTAATTTTTGTAATATTGACTGGCAGGGTATGAGACCTACACCAAAATTATCTCTAATTTATACTTGTGCAAATAAAACAAGAATGGGAAAAAGTTACTGTTAAATTTTGTTTTTTTATGAATTCAAACTTAGTAGGGGCGCATAAAACAAGGACAAAATTATCCAAAATAGGTCATTCAATTCCATCAAATATGCATTGTAAGGTCAAATGTAACAACACATTATTTTTTATAGTAACTTATATAAAGAACTTATTTTTTATCAAATATTCATTGCCAGATTTCCCTGTAATTACTACATAAACTATTGTTAACAAAACAAGGGTATTATATACATCGATGGGGAATCATGTGACACTAAATTTCAGAAAATCGTCAATAATTTTGTAAATACTTGACCAATTTGAAATCGGGTTGAAACAGAAAAAAGTGTAAAACGCCCGATATCAGATGAGTGGTAACTCTTTTACAAATCAAGTGATAAAAACGTTATTGACGACCAGATTAAGTTTTGGTTGGTCGTCAATAACTTTCATATCAGCTGATTTTCAAAGATTATCCTTGGCATTCAGCAAAGTCATGGAGTGTTCCCGCTGTCTCTGCTTAAATTCTTCTTTTCAAATCGGTCATCTTTTGACAGAATTGTTGGAAAATATCGAAATTATTATGTCAGGTGATTCCCCGCCGTGATATAAGATTCGTGGGGTGGAAGAGGGTTGAAATTGGTGTCATGTACTACTGTATAAGAACGCCTTTTTTAATCAAATTAAGCTAATCTTACACAAACATGTATCTTTGATTACCCGGTCTTTACATACCTATAGTCCTTTAATGAACGATATTATGGCACATGTTTACAAAATTTACCCTTGCAAAAAACGCAATAGCAAAGTCATAACTACTGTAAATTTGCATGTGATGGTTCGAATCTTGCAGGTCCCTTACACCTTCAAGATTTGAACCAAGACATGCGACGTTGAACTGAAAATTAACAAGGATTACCTTTTGTTTATTACTGTAAAATTTGTAAACATGTATCATTATATTGTGACTGGACTATAATAAAAAAAAATCAAGGCAGAAGACGCAATATTGATACTATATCAAATCCGGGCCTTAAGCATTTATTCGTATAGATCTTGAATCAATCAAGTGTATTGGTGCAAACATAACCCATCCCCTCCAAAAAAACAAAAACAAACAAGAGCTGTCACTGTAAGATGACAATGCCCCCGACACCGCTTTGATTTTAAATTATGGCCAATCTATGTTCAAGGTCAAGGTTATCCAGGGGTCAAGGTCACCAAAGTATGTGCCTACAAAAAAGGTAATGTACCAAGGAATGTTGTGGTAAAATATGAAGCGAATATGTTAAGTAATAAGGAAGTTATGGCCAATGTTAAAGTTTTTGGACGGAATGACGGACAGACAGATGGACAGACAGACGGACAGACGGACGGACGGACGGACAAGTCAAATTTATGATGCCTCCCTATCGGGAGCATAAAAAACTGTACCAGTCCAAAAGAGCAGAAAACACTGAGGAAAAGGGACACATTGATGATAACACATTGATGATAATCAACAAAATCTTCTTTTCTCTCAATGTTTTCTCAAATTATTTCTACAATGGACGTCAAAACCAGACCTGTTAAGAGAAGCCAGAAGGATATATCAGTGCTTTGCTCTTTATAACCAAATCAGTAAATTCATAACAATTGTAGGCCTATTGAAACAGTTATTTCTTCATTTCTCTTAGTGTTTTTCTGTTATTTCTACCAGTGATCTGCCAGGGCCCCGTTTTATCAACGAAATTACGCACATCATTTTCGTAGATTGGAACGGAAGTTCAAATTTTTTGCGTAAGTGTGTTTTACAAAACATGTTCGCAGCTAAAATTAGAATTTCCTAAGTTTTTTCCGTAACTTTACGATAAAAAATAGTTGAGGTAAATCTGTTCGTCACCACTGTCGATGCCTAAATTTACCGTTTAAAGCCTTGATAACTAGTACGGTGCATTATGTCCATTTTTTAGGTTCTGCTTGATGTAAGTGAAAGAGGTTTCCATCATACGTTTTCATGATCTTAAGACATTGCTCTAATCATTTAACTTTGATGGACAGCTGTAAAACGAAAAATAATACGAAAAATGGCGGCTTAAAGTTACAAAATTTCTAACCTGTAATTTTACAAATGGGCATAACTTTTATAATAATCATCATACCGTTATAAAATTTGACATTTGACATTTACAGGAATAATACACATCGATTGTCATAATTATTTTTCGGTATTTTTCATATATAGAGGTTGTACTATGAGCAAAGATCAAAAAGCTCTAATTCGAGTTAGAGCTCGAGATATTGCATTTGAAATAATTGAGTTGTCACAGAATATTAGCCAAAGGCCGGAAAATAAAGAAAATCAAAAATTCATGTCATTGTGTATTGTATTAAGACTACAATAGAGAGAAAAAGATTGGTGGGTGGGGAAATTGTGGTGTTTTATTCTTTTACACGAAAAAAATCCACGTAGAGCTCAAGATATTGCATTAGTAATAAGCTAGGTCCCACAAAATGTAAGACAAAAGCTAGACCCTGATGACAAACTAAATATCATGACATTTAAAAAAGCGCATGATCAAATCACAGAGGAAAAGGTGGTGGGTGGGGTAAATAATTGTGTTTTATTTAGTTTATTTAACGTTTGGCCATTATATTTATTCGATAAACTGATTTTTATGAATCAAAACATTAAACTGGTCAAAGATAATACAAGCATAAACAATTCAGCAAAGTTTTGTTTTGATTGGTTTATATATAAATTTTGTAGCTGTTATATAGTGAAAGAAAAGTAAACAAGAGCTTCGCAGAGCGGCGCATATACGCCCGAGAGGGGCTTGTCAGTAAAATTGGCCATTTTTTCGATTCAAGGGCAGATAATTAAAACATGAAAAGTTATCAAAATTTTGTTTGCACAATAAAACACCAGAGATTCATTGTGGCTAGTTTGATTAAATTCTGGTTGAAACTGTAGAAGTTGCACACAGGAGAAAATGGACATTTTTGAGAAAATGGGCATTTTTTCTTAAATTCAAGGGCAGATAATTCAAGAACGAAAACAGTTATCTAAATTCCGTAAGCGGTATGCACAACTAGACACCATGGAGATTCATTGTGGCAAGTTTGATCAAATTCTGATCAAAACTGTAGGAGGAGTTGCGCACACAAGAAAATGGGCATTTTTTTAATTCAAGGGCAGATAATTAAAGAACGAAAAGAGTTAATTAAATTCCGTAAGCGGGATGCACAACTAGACACCATTGAGATTCATTGTGGCAAGTTTGATTGAATTCCCATCAAAACTGTAGGAGGAGTTGCGCACACAAGAAATTGCTAACGGACGGACGGACGGACGGACAGACGGACGGACGGACAGACGGACGGACAGACTGACGGACAGACAGACGAGCGGGGCCATAACATAATACGACCCTTCGGGCGTATAAAAAGGCAATTTTGTCACATTCAATGGCACATATTAACTTAAGATGTGTGATTCCGATCAATGAAACATTGCACACAATATTATGGTCCCCAACGTTTTGTCTAAATTTTGTGGAAAGCGGCAATTTTGAAAAATTCATGGCACATTATTCTAGACGTGACATTGCTAAACAGATGAAAATTGCACCGATAAAAGCTCTTATAGTCATCAACATTATGTATAAGTTTTCTTTTTATTAGTCAATGTTCGTGGCTGTTATAACTGAAAAAATGCTGAAAATTCAATTTTGTAAAATTTCAAGAGCACATTAATCTAAATGTTTGATTCCGATCAAGCTAACAAGATCGCCCTTGTGCAAGCTTCAACAATCACCAACATTTCTTAAAAGTTTCGTCTAAATTAGTAATTATTTGTGGTTCGGAAATGCAATTTTGTCAAATTCAAGGGTGCATAACTCTAGCTGTGATGTTCCAATTAAGCTAAAAAATCAGATATTTAAAAGATTTTACAGTTACTTACGTTTTGTGTAAGTTTTTATATAATTGACCAATATGTGTGGCTATAATTGTACAAAATTAAAGCCGTATATGTAATTTTGTCTAAATCAAGGGCACATGACTCGGAATGCTTGATTCCAATCAAGCTAAAAATCGCTCTTATAGCAGGGCAGATAAATTGGAAATAGCAGCAAAATATTAGAGTTTATGATACAAGCATGAAATTTGGCATGTACATAGATCTTGTTATGCTAAATCCAAAAAGCCCGTTAGCCAATTCGATTTCTCATCATGGCGGCCATTTTCCAAGATGGCCGCCATTGAGGTTTTCTTTTTATGATAACTATACAAATTGATCATATTTGCTGATAGATTTTGGGTTTTCTGATCTATTTTGAGATAAAAAGCAATGTTCTATTACAAAATAATGATAAAAAGCATTTTTGTATTCGAAATGGCCAAAAAATCAAGATGGCCGCCATTTTTGGTCTTTTTTTTTTCAATTTTATTATTAGAGAATTATGACAGTATAACGAGGCCCTTCTCATCAATGATATACCGGGTATATGTTTTTAGGTTCACGTGCATTCAGAAAGCCCGTTAGCCATTTAGATTTTTATCATGGCAGCCGTTTTCCAAGATGGCAGCCATCGAGGTTTACATTTTACAGTAATCATACAGAATTACATTTGTGAATAGTTGTTGGATTTTTTCATCTGTTTTGTAATAACAGCAAAATTACTAATGTTTTAATAAAAAAAGATACTGACAAAATTCCTTTTCGGATTCAAAATGGCCGAAAAATTCGAAATGGCCGCCGTTTGGTCAGTTTGTCAAATTTTACGTTATAAGAAGTATGACAGTAATGAAAACTTTCTTATGGTTGATATCTATCGATATTTATAGGCATATGAACATTGATCTTGTAATAGTTAATTCAGAAAATATGTTATCCAATAAGATTTTTCATTATGGCGGCCATTTTCCAGGGTGTCTACCATTGAGGTCTACAGTTAACAGTAAATATACAGATTGATTACATCTTTATTTGTGAATATATGTTGGAATCTTTTATGTATTTTGTAATTACAACCCATGTTCTAATAAAAATAATGATGAAATGCACTCTCGTATTCTAAATGGTCGAAAAATCAAAATGGCCGCCGTTTTTGGTCATTCTTTTTCAAATTATATGTTATGAGAAATATGAGACTAGACCTTGTAAATGATATAAATGTTTTAGCCCCATATGGCATGTTTTATACTAATGTTCATCCAGCTAAAAACCTGATATCTGCAAATCTAAAATGCCCTTTTCTCCTAGACACTGATATGATGTAAGCCTTTAATCAGCACATGAATTTGAGTGATTCTAACTCGAATTATCGATGAAACAGATGGCATATCATGGTCAGCCCATCATTTGTCTCAAAACAGAGGAAGGGACTATTAATAATATCGCTTTTACCACTCCTTCGTGAGTCTACAAAATTTGTAGCTACTATTAAACATGTTATTGACCGTATCAGGGTTTGTTGCTACTATTTTTAAACATGTTATCGACCGTATCAGGGATGCAGTTAGTATACATGTATTTTGATCCTGGTCGAACCCATGTCATCACTGCTGACAAGCCACTATATTCCTTAGCAAAACAGATTCAGTGGAATTGGCCCCAAACGTATGGCGAAGACATGTTTCGGGTTTGCATAGTGAAATGGCTGGACTTAAATCACCTGATACTCTGCTACAGTCTAGTGCTCTTGTAAAAGCCTGTGTTTTCTCCTCTGGCACAGCCGACTCATTTCTGTCAGCATCTGATGTAAAAAAGAAAGTCCATTGTTTTACTTACGGCATGTGATATTGACAATGGAGCTCACAGTTTTCTACTTTTTAACATCATTCAGAGAGGCTAACTTCACCTTGTATTGATAGGCGTTGTCAGTTTTGGTTCCTTTTAGTTTGCCTATGACAACACAAGCTATGAACAATTTCTACCTCTCCGTCTCAGAGACATGCTATAAGCATCACCTAAACCTATCATAGGAATTTAGTGAAGGAAAGTTTGTTGTCTTCAAAGAAAAATACCTGTTTTCGGCAATGGCCATCGATCAAGCCCATGAACAAGAAAATGCTGAAATAAAAGGAAAGGTGGATGCTGTAGGTGTGACAGAAAAGCAATCGGCACTGAGACGATGGATGATTGCAGGACCTGAAGTCATTTGTTAGTAGCTCAAAATGGAAGAAACAATTTCATGGTTTTCATTGCATTCATTGGTGGTTTAGAAATAGGAGACGGGTGTTCATTTTATGATCCAATCCGTAAGGGCCACATTGATTTGTTTTTAACAAAACCCTTAACCAGCTTACAAAGACATCTGGCAACAAATTTTGAAAATCGATAGTGATTTATTTTCAAGGTTGTTCACTGATTGCTCAAGTTTTTTCAGACACGAAAATCAATCTTTCCCAGCAGACTTAAGTAACAATGGACAACTACATATGGGCCAAAAGGCAATACTACCAATCATTGAAGAGAACACCACTTAACCAGAATCCTTGCAGATGCGTCTGTAAAGATCATTGATGGTTCTTCTCTAATAAATTGAATACAACCAAATATGATATCAACAACCTTTGGAGAGGATTGTATTCTTGAAATGACTCCAAAAAGTTCAGGTTTTATCACCCCTTCTCTGAAGAGTAGGTATTGTGTTTTATGTTTATGTAGAATCAAGTTTTAAAGCAGAGCTTAATATGGCCAAGGAGTTGGACGCACAGTAACTTCCAAATGAAAACTTGCCACAAATTGGCAAACTGTCTTACTGAAAACAAAAAAGACTTATCCACATTTTTGGCCCTACAGATTTTTAGAAATTCATTCTGATCTACTAGTCATTGCTTCAGAGGAAGGACATAATGTACAAGCAATCATGACATGGATCTTGAAGAGTTGTTACCATGTAATAGTGAGGAAGCGGACATCCGTTTGTTTGTTCATGTGAGGCATGATGTATGTGGTGGTCACAAACACATCATTGTTAAAGCCAATGACATAGATGTCATAAATATATAGCAATGTATTTCAAGTTTTATGGGAAATTGGTCTTGAAAAAATCTGGATTTTATTTGGCCAAGGAGGAAACTATAAATGGGTTTCCATTTACGACATAAGCAATGTCTTGAGAAAACATGATTTCATTTCTCCTTTCCTTCCACGCATTCAGTGGATGTGATACTGTTTCGTCCCTTTGTACATTAGCCTGCTAGCAAACTTGGAATGTATTTCTAGAAGTGACGACTGAGTTCAGAAAGTTAAGAACATATCCTCCAAGTATAGAACAGTCTTACCAAGATACATTAGAGAATCTTGTAACTACACCGTATCACAGATCAAGTTTATCTAATAACATTTACAGCGTTATGCTTGATGGTGCCATCCCTCCAGCACATGCTGCCCTTGTGCAACAAACCAAATAGGCTGCTTATCAGACCAGTTCCATTTGGGACCAATACTTGCCAGGAGAACTATTAATTGTCAATCCCGCTGATTGGGAATAGTTACAGAAAGTGGACAGATGATCATTTATTTGAACAACACATGCAGCCATTGTGGATAGCTGCAAAGAACTAACCGAATGTGGTTGGAACAGTGACTGTAAGGAAAGATGCAAATATTTCAGATTTTGGCTTCCTTACAGTGGCTTGTGCAGTAGTAAATGTAGAAAAGAACCTTAAACTATCAGTAGCACGGTTATCAAATTAAGTAGACTGACATGGAATACAAGGTAACACACAATGTAGAATAATTAAAAAAGGGGTTCTACATGTGGTGGCCGCCTCATGGCTAGAGTAGGTAAATTTATGAGTTTTTAGATGGCTAACAACCACAACTTGCATGTTAAATACTTAAACATACTATTGTTATATCTTTTTTCAATCATTTCAATTCTCAACCATATAATTATCATACTACTTATAAAAATTGAAGAAATTCGCCAAATGACGGCCATTTTGGATTTCTTTTCAGCTATTTTGAATACCAAAAGTAATTTTGTCATTACTTCATATAAGAATTCTTGTTTTTATCACAAAATAGAAAATCCAAAATCTATTCACAAAGTATGGTCAATCTGTATAGTCATTATTAAAAAGAAAAATTCAATGGTGGCCATCTTGAAAAATGGCCACCATGATGAAAAATCTAATTGGCTAATATGGTTCTTTTTTTTATTAAGTAATGCAAGATTTATGTACATGGGCCTAACACATAAATAGATGTCATTGATATGAAGGTCCTCGTAACTCTCATAATTCTGTTAATATATATTTGAAAAAAAAAATGACAAAAAATGGCGGCCATTAGAATTTTTTGGCCATTTTGAATTGGAAAAGGCATTTTGTCAGTATTCTTTTTTATTTAAACATCAGTACTTTTTGTTGTTGTTGTTGTTGTTGTTGTTGTTGTTGTTGTTGTTGTTGTTGTTGTTGTTACAAAATAGGTGAAAAATTCCAACACCTAATCACAAATGTAATTCTTATGTATAATTATATGTATAATTACTGTAAAGCTTAAACCTTCAATGGCGGCCATCTTGGAAAATGGCTGCCATGATAAAACAAGAGGACCATGATGGTCCTATATCGCTCACCTGAACCAAAATGATATAAGCAACACTTTTCTTCAATTCAAAAAATATTTAAGACTTAAAGACTGAAAACGAACTTATAGTCAATAACATTGTGAAAATCAAACTCATCCAAAATTTCATCATGCCCAACATTGTGTCCAAGATTTGTCTTGTTTGATAAATAATTGTAGATTCTGGAGTATAAACAAGGTCGAAAACAGCCAAAAACAGCAATTTTGTCAATTCAAGGGCTTATAACTCTCGACTTTCTAGTCAGATCAGGCTGAAAATCAAACTCATCCGAGATCTTATGATATCCAACATTGTGTCCAAGATTTGTCTTGATTGGTCAATAATTGTAGATTCTAGAGTGTAAACAAGGTCTAAAGCAGCCGAAAACGGCAATTTGATCAAATTCAAGGGCACATAACTCTCCACTTTTTGATCAGATCGGACTGAAAATCAAACTTATCCAAGATCTTATGGTCTCAAACATTGTGTTCAAGTTTTGTCATAATTGATAAATAATAGTAGATTATAGAGTGTAAACAATGTCAAAAACAGCCAAAATCGACAATTTTATCAAATTCAAGGGCATATAACTCTCATCTTTCTGGTCAGATCATACTCAAAATCAAACTCATCTGATATCTTATGGTTTCCAACCTTGTGTCCAAGATTTGTCTTGATTGGTCAAAAATTGTAGATTCTAGAGTGTAAATAAGGTCGAAAACAGTCAAAAAACAGCAATTTTGTCAAATTCAAGGGCTCATAACTCTCAACTTTCTGATCAGATAAGACTGAAAATCAAACTCATCTCAGATCTTATGATCCCCAATATTGTGTCCAAGT
Organism: Fragum sueziense; assembly: GCA_963680895.1. Taxonomy (NCBI): domain Eukaryota; kingdom Metazoa; phylum Mollusca; class Bivalvia; order Cardiida; family Cardiidae; genus Fragum; species Fragum sueziense. The sequence goes on from OY804597.1 coordinate 19,454,607, forward strand.
TTGATTGATTGATCAATAATTGTAGATTCTAGAGTGTAAACATCGTCGAAAACAGCCAAAAATGACAATTTTGTCAAATTCAAGGGCAAGTAACTCTCCACTTTCTGATCAGATCAGACTGAAAATCATACTCATCCGAGATCTCATGGTCCCAAATATTGTGTCAAAGTTTTGTCTTGATTGATGAATAATTGTAGATTCTAGAGTGTAAACAAGGTCAAAAACAGCCGAAAATGGCAATTTTATCAAATTCAAGGGCACATAACTCTCGTCTTTCTGGTCAGATCAGACTGAAAATTGAACTCATCCAAGATCATATGGTCTGCAATCTTATGTCCAAGATTTGTCTTGATTGATCAATAATTGTAGATGCTAGAGTGTAAACAATGTCAAAACTAAGTATTTTTCGCATTCAAGGGCAGATAACTCCCGACTTTCTAGTTCGATCTGACCCATAATCGAACTCATCCGAGATCTTATGGCCATACATGTTTTGACCAAGTTTGATCAAGATTGGCTTATATTTGTAGATGCTAGAGTGTAAACACGAAATTGTGGACAGACAGACGGACAGACGGACAGACGGATGGACGGACGGACAGACGGACGACGGACAAAAAGTGACCACAATAGCTCACCTTGAGCACTTCGTGCTCAGGTGAGCTAAAAATCTAATTGGCTAACAGGTTTTCTGAATGCATGTTGGCCTAGAAACATTGATAGATATCATTGATGAGAAGGTCCTCCTTACTGTCATAATTCTCTTAATATAAATTTTAAAAAAATGCCAAAAATGGAGGCCATCTTGAATTTTTTGGCCATTTCAATTACAAAAATATTTTTTGTCATTATTTTGTATTAGAACATTGCTTTTTGTCACAAATAGATCAGAAAACCCAAAATCTATTCGCAAATATAATCAATCTGTATAGTTATTATATAAGGAAAACCTCAATGGCGGCCATCTTGGAAAATGGCCGCCACGATGAGAAATCAAAATGGCTAATGGGCTTTTTGGATTTAGCATGACAAGATCTATGTACATGCCAAATTTCATGCTTGTATCATAAACTCTAATATTTTTCTGGCTATCTGCCCCGCTATTAAGCAAGATCCCACAGTCACGAATAGTTCTGACAAGTTTCGTCTTAATTGGTCAATAGCTTAGGCTGTATCGTAACAACATGGCCGAAAGGGGCATTTTGTCGAATTCAAGGGTTTCGATCAAGCTAAAAAATCACACACATCTTATAGTACCCAATTTTTGTCCAATAACGCTTAATTCGTCCATAACTGTGGATATAAGATGCAACAGAAAGTTGAAACTGTTATTTTGATCAATTCAAGGGCACATAACTCCGAAAGTTTGAGTACGATTAGACTTAAAAAAATCACATATATAAAATCTTATAGTCACCAGCATTTCTTCAAAGTTGCGTCTTAACTGATTCATATTTGTGGCCGTTATAGTAAAATCAATGCCTAATAGTTTTGCCAAATTCAAGGGCACAAACTCTGGATATTAGAATTCGTTTAAATTAACAATTACACTGAAGCAAGATTTTATAGTAACCAAAATGTTATCTAAGCTTTGGCTCAATTCATCCATAATTCTGGCTTTAAGATGCAAAAGAAGGTCGAAAACGACAATTGCGTTAAATTCAAGGGCACATAACTCCGACTGTTTGCGTCCGATCAAACCAAATAAAATCACATATATAAAGTTTTATAGTCAACAACATTTCATTTCAGTTTTGTCATAATTTGTCGATATTTGTGGTAATCATAGAGAAAACATGGTCAAAAAGGCAATTTTGTAAAATTCCAGGGCCCATAACTATGGATGTAAGACTCCGATCAAGCTAAATATTGCACCTATAGTCAAAAATGTTTTGTCTAAGGTTTTTTTTTCCATTGGTCAATATTTCTGGCTGAAAGAGGGAAAATAAAGTCAAAATGGCAATTTTGTCGAATTCAAGGGCACATAACTCTAGACATGAAATTGCAATTCAACAACAAAAAAAAATAATAATAATATCTGAAGCAAAATCCTACAGTCACCAACATTTTGTATAAAGGTTTTGCTAAAATTGGTCAACATTTGTGGCTATTATGGCGAACATAAAGCAAAAACAGTAGTTTTCGTCAATTTCAACGGTAGTTTTCGTCAATTTCAAGGGCACATAACTCTAAATGTGAGATTCAGACCAAGTTAAAAAATACATCCATGGAAGGTCTTGTCATGACCAAAATTTTAAGAAGGTTTTGGCAAGATGTATCAAAATGTGTAGATGATATAGTGAACACAAAGACAAAACAGCTATTTTTTACATTCAAGGGCAGTACTCGGCAAAACTGCTAACGCATCACTCAGATCTTTGTTAATATTTCTTTAACGAATCTACAAAATACGTTCAAAATTTGCACATGTCGACTACAACCATTCGATAAGAAGCCTATAAAATTTGATGGTAATATTGGAATTTTAATAAGGACACCCTTAATTCTAAAATTCATAAAGTATGAAATTTGATTAAAATTGGTAATTCAGGCATAACTTTCAAACCGTAAATGTATTGGCTGAAAGAGTTCCTGTGTAGAAAAGTTACCCTTCCTTAAACAAACCGACGGCTTTAACAATTTTGTGGGCGCGTAATTTACTCCCGCAGAGGTAATGTTACGTCACTAGTGTTGTTAGTGTCATTGTTGGCGCCGACGGCGACGTAGGTTACTTAGACAAAAACGTATCGGTCTATATCTTATGAACTGTATGAGATGCAATCTTGATATTTCACACATAGACAGGTCCCACCAAGACCTTTCATCTGAGCCCATAAAATTTGACCTTGTGACCTTGACCTTGAAAATTTGACCTTTTCTTTTAAAAAGGTGCGTCTATGCGAGCTACGTTGTCCATGAACAGCCCTTGGTACGTTAGATAAGGGATTAATTTTTTCAGACTTAAATCCATAAATAAACCAGCTTTCAAAATCAATTCAAACAAAAATTATTGAAAAAGATCACAAGTTACATGAGCCGAAAAACCGTTTTGGTCCCCCTTTCATATGACGCGGTTACGTAAGAAGAAAACTTTAAAATAAATTTATGAATGAGTGCAGAAACTTGTGGGATAAACATATGCCAAATTGTAAATCTAAATATTTGACAATAAATAAGTTATGCAATTTTAAAAAGTGATGCGTTTTCTCTTTTGCTGAGTATACAAAGATCATTTTTTGGCTCACGGCTGTCCATCAAACTTTTTTGGTGATGTCTACTTATCCTTTTTAAGAATTCATTTGATTTAAACCTCTTTCACTTACATCAAACAGAATTACACAACGCACCGTACTAAACCCCAAAATTACTGAAAATATCAAAATATCTATGAAAGGAAATGTTGAAATTGAACAAACCACGGACAATTCATGTGAATAGCAATGGATTTTGTGCTACAATAGACTGGGTCTAAAGTTATGTTTTGATAAACCGTCAGTGTTGTCATAAAATATCGTAACTACGGCCTGATTTAAGCCGTAGCTACGAGATTTCATTGCAGCTCCAACGAATTACGATTGTATGTCCGAAATACGTCACGATTAACTGGAGAAAATCGTTCCCTATTTCGCTGTACTTTCACTTTCTGTTTTGTTGCTATTTATAGAATTCAACATGAAAAAGTATTTTTCATGTATTTCCTATTCTAATGGAATGAATGTACGTTTAATATACGTTTAATCGCCAGAGTGTTCAGAACGATAATATTTCAGCATTTTTCATGCTACTAACAACGAGAAATACGAGAATTATCTCTATCTATGCAGAAAAATGCACTTTAAATAGCTTACACGGCCGATATATATTAATATTTAGGGAAAGTAAACCGAGGTGAGAACAAAATCGAATCTTTCCGAAGTGCGTTTCACGGAAATAACCGAGTGCCGTAAATACCCGATCATCGGCGATAATAACCGAAATCCATTATGGTTCCAGATCGTTAATATAAAGTTTCAATTTTAATACATTCCTTTCAGCAATTTCTCCATTCCTCCGACACTTCCCCTGTAATAGGCCTATCGCCCGTAATTTCAAAATGTATTATAATTATATTCTAAATTTCGCAGTTTGGGAAAGGATCAATATTATCAATTTTTCATAATTGACGCGATAAGTTAGACTGGTACCCCGTCTTCTCTACAATATGATCGATAGATCTAGGGACAGGGAACCAGTCTAGCGATAAGTTAGCCCGTATGTAAGACCGGAAGACGTTTGACCCGTATCCCTAGCAAAACCCCCTTGTTTTCACTAGAGATACGGGCCCGTATCTCTAGTGAAAACAAGGGGGTTTTGCTAGGGATACGGGTCCGTATCTCTAGCCCCCATAGGCTAGAGATACGGACCCGTATCTCTAGCCACTTCCTTGTCTTTATTAGAGTGAGTTTGGCTGTTAGAGTGAAAAAAATCACAATTAGCAATTTTGTCAAATTGAAAGGCATATAACTGAAGATTTTATATTCCTATCTAGCTAAGAATCACACTAAAGCAAGATCTTAACTTCACCTACATTTTGTTCAAGTTTTGACTTGATTGTTCAATATTTGTGGATGTAAAGAGTGTAAAATCAGAGTCGAAAACAGCAATTTGGTCAAATTCAAGGGCAGAAAAATCATGTTTTAAGATTCCTATGAAGCTGAAAATTACACACATGCAAGGTCTTATAGCCAGTAAGATTACCTGAAAGTTTCGTGTTGATTGGTGGATATTTATGGTTGTTTGAGTAAAAATAAGGTCAAAAATGGTAATTTTGCCAATTTCAAGGGCACATAACTCAAGACATAATATTCAGATCAAGCTGAAAATTGCACTCAGGTAAGATCTTATCAGCACCAACATTCTGACCAAGTTTTGTCTTGATTGATGAATATTTGTAGTGGCTAGAGTGAAAACAGAGTCAAAACAGCCATTTTTTAATTCAAGGGCAGATAACTTCAGACCTTCTTGTTCAATCAGAATTAAATTTAGGAATCTGATAGAGGACCACCTAGGGATCATTCCTGTGAAGTTTGATCAAAATCCATCAAGTGGTTTCTGAGGAGAAGATTTTTAAAGAAAAAGTTGACGACCGGACGGACGGACGCACGCACGCACGACGGACACAGCGCCATGACAATAGCCCGCTGGCCTGAAGGCCAGTGGAGCTAAAAATGAGGATTGTGCAATTTGAAAGGAGCTCCAGACGACAAAATAAATTTACATGGAGAAAGGATTTGTGTACAAAATAGCATAGAAAATATTGAGGCAAAAGGAGAAACTGCTGGTCATCAGCAGTTTCTTTTTTTTTGCCTCAATGTTTTCCCAAGATTTTTCAATAGGGACTTCGAACCCAGGTCATGTTTGGGAAAAGGTTAAAGGTGAAACTTACAAAAAGCTCGAAAACACCTGACACAGTTTTTATGCTCCCCGAAAAAATTTCGGGGGAGCATATAGTCGCCATGCTGTCCGTCCGTCCGTTCGGCTGTCCGTCCGTCCGTCCGTCCGTCCGTGTGTCCGTCCGTCCGTCCGTCCACAGCCAGATCTCAGCAACCCTTGGACCAAATTCAATGAAACTTCACATGTGAATTCCCTGGGATAATACCTAGGGACCTTTTTCTCCGTTTCTTGATTTGAGGCTGCGTCATGGAAAAAGGGGCCTTAGTGTAAAAATTAGTTTTTCTCTAATTTCTCTTCATCTAATAGGCAGAATTTAATGAAATTTTGTACTTATGTAATAAATAGGATGTTCTAGACCATATTTTATAAATAATGTGTGTACAAAAAGGCTGTCGTGGGAAAAGGGGGCTTAATGTATGATAGTTTTTATTTTGTGACAAACACTTATTCGGGGAGCATAATCCGTCTGTGACGGCTCTTGTCTAAATTAGATACTTTTCATAATAATAATGATCATCAAAGTGGAGTCCAGCTGAGTCTTTATACAAAATAGAGGACCTGGCTTAACAACTGAACAAAACAGTGGACATAGAGGCCTGTGTGTCCTTGAACACTGAACATAATTATAGCAAAACAAAATAGATTACAAGGAAACGATGGGTTGCAACAAGGGCTCAATAAATACTTTCAATTCTGTGTATTGATAGGGTTACATAATATCTATGTAAAAACTTTGATGAAGGCTTATTTTTGGAGATGGCTGACAAAATGGGTTATTGAAGTTCAATAACTTCTTCTGTATACTGTTACATCTGATCAAAATGAAATTTTACCTGTATTTTAACCCTTTCCCAAACAAGACTGGGTTTTGACGTCCCTAATAGAAATGGCTTGGGAAAACATTGAGACAAAAGAAGAAACTGCTGATAACCAGCAGTTTCTCCTTTTGCCTCAATATTTTCTGTGCTATATTGTACAGGAATTTCCCTTTTAGTTACTTTTATATTGTCGTCTGCAGCAGCTTTGAATTTGGAACACCCTAAAATTTTGTTTGGTAATGGGTTAAAGGGCGACGGTAACAGATGGTCTAATTGCAAAAAATGAAATTTTTTTAAAAAAAATGCAAAACTTTTGTGTTGACCACCTCGGGATGGTTAATAATATGCGATTCAGACAGAGAATGAGCCGAAATTACAAGACAGATAGCTGAATTTAGGGAGAATCCAAACCTAAATTCAACCCCGTCTCAGATGGGGTTAGAATTATTTTTAAATTGTTGTGCATGCGCATACAGCGCGGACCATGATTCAAACGAGATTCATACTTGAATTTCAATATGACGTCATCATTTATGTTGTGACGTCATTTAAAGAAAGTAGCATGTCCTACTGTTTTGACCTACTTTCGACATCGCTTCATGAATTTGGTATCAAATTGCGAAAAAATGAGTCGTTGCTTCAATAGTTTGTCGTAATCATTTAATCAGGTCATATAAAGCTTAAAAAGTGTACATTTCGTTTGTATTTGACAATTTTTGGGACCAAATCTGGGAAATAGTAGCTTCAAATGGACCAAGGATAGGACTAACTTTATGAAACTATCTCTTAGCTTTGATTCTTGTATGAATTGCCACGATATATTCTAAACTTGATCCTACAAAATTAAGCTATATATGTGTAAACATTGAGTAATGTGTAAACTTTGAGTAAAATTCATCATGTAGAACCAAATTTATTTGACCTTGACCTTTACCTTCAAAGGTCATTCATTTTGGACAATATGCAAAAAGGTCAAAATTATAACTAGAAATCTCCTATTAAAATTTCATCAAAATCAAATTGGAAAATTTAGTAAAAGATGCTCTGACAAAATATAGACATCTTACTAAATTTAGAACAGCTTGACACAGGTTTGGCTTTTTGAACTACTAAAACTTTATATTGTGTCAAAAGTTTAATCAAACAAATCTACGGTAATTCATTGGTGAGACTTCAATGCTACTTTTATCCCACAGTATATCCAATATTTAATTAGTACAAATGCATGGTGGAGGTTGTGCATATTGGGATGGATAACGAATACAGACAAATTTGCCTCGCTTCAGGTAAGAAATTGTGCAATAATTTTCTTATTTCGGCGTCAATTATCAAGCGGTTTGTTGCATGTACCCCACATTACTGACCTTTTTCCTAAAATATATGACTTGTTTATAGAATCTCTGTACTTTGTCCAAGAATTGATCCCAACTGACCAGAAAAACGACAAAAAATTCAGGCCCTTTTTCTAGTTGGTTAGGATCGGTTTTTGAGAAAAGTACAAGGAGTTTCCAGATAAGTAATACATCTGAGAAAAGGGCTCAGTAAGACGGAGTACATGCAACAAACCGCATGAATATTGATGCAGAAATAAGAAAATTATTGCACAAATTCTTACCTGAAGCGTGGTTAATTTGGCTGTAGTTGTTACCATTTCGCTTTCTGGTCGGTTGGGACAATATTTTGGAAAAAGTACCATGAGTTATCTAATATGTCATACCCGATGAAAGAGCTCGGTAAGGCGGGGGTACATGCAACAAACCTTTTAAAGATTGACGCACAAATAAGGAAGTTATTGCAAAAATATCTTACCAGAATCAAGATTATTTTGTCAAGTATTCGTTATCCATCCCATGATGCACAATCTCCACAGTGATATGTATGTAGAAACTCTAACACCCTGGTAAGTGCAAGATTAGCCCATTACCAGATGGCTTAACCCTTTCCCAAACGGCAAAATTTTGGACTATTCCAATCTGAAAGCTGTTGCAGACGACAAAATGGATGTTAATAAAGATTGTGAAATTTTGTGTGATATAGCCAAGAAAATATTGAGGCAAAAGGAGAAACTGCTGGTTATCAGCAGTTTCTTCTTTTGCCTCAATGTTTTCTCAAGCCCATTCAATTAGGGACGTCAAAACCAGGTCTTGTTTGGGAAAGGGTTAATTTTAGACAGGTCCAAATTCAAAAAGCTGCAGACAATTTCAAGTGAATTGAATTCTACGTTTTGTAGTCACTCTGAATAGGAAATACTGTGGGAAATGAAGAAATTGCTTGTCATAAGCAATTTCTTCATTTTCCACAATGATTTCCAAAGCCTTTAGGTATAGAGCATCAAAAAGCATTATTATGCAGGAATAGGTTAATGCCTTACCAATTCTTGAAGACGTAAAAATGCTGGCAGTATGTTCACATCCATATCACGTAGACGCTCAGCTTTGTCAAGGATCTGAAAAACAACATAGAAATATTACATTTTGGAGACAAAAAAATGAGTAGCATTGACTGGTAATAATAACCCTAGAATACATCAATGGTTGTCCTATAAGTTCCTTTTTGCTAAATATTTTGTCTATATAGAACTATTTAACAGATTCTTTAATTCTCAAAGCCATACACTTTATCTTAATCAGCTTATAAGGAACACCAATCTATATCCGTTGATATAGGAATAAAAACCATGTTAAATTCAGTTCGACATCTCTGTCAGAAATGAGTTTGAGTTTATTGGGGTTTTACGCCGTTTTCAACTACCAGGGTCATATCGCGGCGGCTGGAGCACCTACCCATGGATTCCTGTTGTTTCTCAAACCAGTACTACCACAACACCCTTACCGAGCCTCCAGCTGCTCGCCAACTTAGGTTAACGATTTAAAACCCATTGGTGGGTGACAATTTTGTCAGAAAGGGTATTAGCCGCGGCCGGGTGTTGAACCCGGGACCTCTCGAATGAGGGTCAGATGCGCTACCAACTGCGCTAAGGCCGTGGCCTGTGTCAGAAATGTGTTCTAGGTCTTTTTTGAGTTAACATTTCATTTTTTGTTTGGTTTGAGTAAGGGTTAACCCATCATGTCACATAAACATTATCATAACTCTTTAAAGAGTCACTGAAACGGTTCAGGTTTTTTAGACGGACACAGCAAGGAGTGTGTTACAATTTTTTTAATAAAGGTAATGCTGTTTCACAAACAGTTATATTCATTTCAGACTTTTGAATTTTGCAGGATCAATAAGGCTTGTTGTTTGGGAAAAGGTTAACCCATTCCAATACAACAACTCTTTTTGACATCCCTCAAGAGAAATTCTTGGGAAAACATTGTGGAAAATGAAGAAATATCTTCATTTTCCATAATGTTTTCTAACCGGTAAAGGAAAGATTAACATAACATGAACACGAAATTGTCCTCTGCGGTTCCTTTCAAATTGGAACAGTACAAAATTTAGCCATCTGGTAATGGGTTAAAGCACACTTACAATGTAGACAGTCTGATTTTCCAGCCTTTTTTCCTGTATAACCTGTCTTAGTTCTCGTACAAAATCGTTCATGTTGTCACACTTCATCAGGTCGGACGTCTCCGTTAATGATTCCGTGTCCGTGGCAAGGCTGTTCAGGATGTGTTCATACATAAAGCGTGGACTGTAACATTCTACACAATTCACTAAAACATGGGGTAACTGAAAAGTGTAAGGAGGATATGGATAGTCATCATATTGTTGCTTTTAAACAAAAACCTTGTAACTGCAGCTTATTACAAGCTGCAGTTACAAGGCTTTTGTTGAAAAGTATTGATATGCAAATTTTATTCATTTTGAAGAATTGGAAATTACTTATCTTAGCATAACATCAAGTACTTCTGGCAAAGACTTGTCAACTTTTATATGTTTCTTCTAATGGCATCTATCCCAAGTATGATTCCAAGAAAATAACCTAAGTATGGTATTCTCACTATTCTGAGTGTATAAGTCCCCTGGCCTATTGGTGCAAAAGCACTAAAATTTCTAAAAGCCTAACTTTCCTGTACTAAGGTTTCCAATCATTGTTTGCACTGATATAATGCTTTTCCAAACTGTAAAATTTAAACAAGTTGTAAACTACAAAATGATTTTTTTCACCAGAAGAGTTGTGTATGCTTCAGCCCAGAAAATATTGTGGCAAAAGGAGAAAGTGCTGATCATCATTATTTTGTCTCAATAGTTTCCAAAATTTTCCCACAAAAGGGAAAAACAAGTTTTGTGTAGGTGTTTAAAAGACTAATTGTACCAAGGCTTAAGATCATTTGCACTGATTCAGCAGGGTGTAACAAAACAATGCAGAAAAACCACAATGGTCTTCAGTAAATGGACTTCAATATACTGGAAAAACAACTTTGTTTTCTGTGAGCAAACAGAAATCTTTCCATTAAAACTTTCATTTAAGCTGGTGAGGCATTAAGTTTTTCCCACATGACAAATATTTAGACTGATCCAAATTGAAGACAATTGCATGTGACAAAAGCAGTTAACTGAAAATGTACAAAATCATTACGACACTAGCGCATGGAAATCATTGAGAGAACGGGATGTATTGCTAGTTATCAGCATGTTCATCTCTTCACTAAATGTCTAGAGCTCTTTTATACAGAGGCACTTAAACCATGAGTTGTTTGTGCAAACATTAAATCTGCAGTTATGAGGCTTGGGTCACCCACATACTACAACCTTTTCCCCGATGGAAAAATTTAAGACATCATCAAAACAAGAGGACCATGATGGTCCTATATCGCTCACCTGAACCAAAATGATATAAGCAACACTTTTCTTCAATTCAAAAAATATTTATGACTCTTAAGACTGAAAACGAACTTATGGTCAATAACATTGTGAAAATCGAACTCATCCAAGATTTCATCGTGCCCAACATTGTGTCCAAGATTTGTCTTGTTTGATAAATAATTGTAGATTCTGGAGTATAAACAAGGTCAAAAACAGCCGAAAACAGCAATTTTGTCAAATTCAAGGGCACATAACTCTCGACTTTCTGGTCAGATCAGGCTGAAAATCAAACTCATCCGAGATCTTATGATATCCAACATTGTGTCCAAGATTTGTCTTGATTGGTCAATAAATGTAGATTCTAGAGTGTACAATGTCTAAAGCAGCTGAAATCGGCAATTTGATCAAATTTAAGGGCACATAACTCTCCACTTTTTGATCAGATCGGACTGAAAATCAAACTTATCCAAGATCTTATGGTCTCAAACATTGTGTTCAAGTTTTGTCTTAATTAATAAATAATAGTAGATTATACAGTGTAAAAAATGTCAAAAACAGCCGAAATCAGCAATTTTATCAAATTCAAGGGCACATAACTCTCATCTTTCTGGTCAGATCAGACTGAAAATCAAACTCATATGAGATCTTATGGTCCCCAACCTTGTGTCCAAGTTTTGGATTGATTGATCAATAATTGTAGATTCGAGAGTGTAAACATCGTCCAAAACAGCCAAAAATGACAATTTTGTCAAATTCAAGGGCAAGTAACTCTCGACTTTCTGATCAGATCAGACTGAAAATCATACTCATCCGGGTTCTCATGGTCCCAAACATTGTGTCAAAGTTTTGTCTTGATTGATGAATAATTTTAGATTCTAGAGTGTAAACAAAGACAAAAACAGCCGAAAATGGCAATTTTGTCAAATTCAAGGGCACATAACTCTCGTCTTTCTGGTCAGATCATACTGAAAATCAAACTCATCCGAGATCTTATGGTCTACAATGTTATGTCCAAGATTTGTCTTGATTGATCAATAATTGTAGATGCTAGAGTGTAAACAATGTCAAAACTAAGTATTTTTCGCATTCAAGGGCAGATAACTCCTGACTTTCTGGTTCGATCTGACCCATAATCGAACTCATCCGAGATCTTATGGCCATACATGTTTTGACCAAGTTTGGTCAAGATTGGCTTATATTTGTAGATGCTAGAGTGTAAACACGAAATTGTGGAAGGACGGACGGACGGACAGACGGACAGACGGACAGACGGACGACGGACAAAAAGTGACCACAATAGCTCACCTTGAGCACTTCGTGCTCAGGTGAGCTAATTAATGGAAATATAGACATTTACTCGTATATGGGTTAAAAGGAAAGTTTGAGTTCATATCAAAGATGACACTGACTGAAAAGGAGAACATGCTGAGAACCAATATTTACTCTTTTTTTCTAAACTTTTTTTTCTTGACTTTCATTGTTATAGTTAGCAAAGTCATGGATCATTGTGATATCGAGGGGTTAGTGCAAAACTATTGTAACTACCTTTTGTAAAATTTTACAGGAGAGGGAAAAAACTTAATAACTTTTTTGATATTTAACGTAATTACTCAAAATTTCTACATGAAGTGTATTGGAACATTAGAATTTCAATCAATTTATTCATTTCAACAAAACTTATGAAAATTTTCTTTTGTTGAACATTTTTGACTTACAATAGTTTTGCACCAAAATTCATCAATTGTATGCACAAAACGTTGGTGCAAAACTATTGTGACATTTGATTTTAGCTATTTGCTGTAAATACATAAATGCAAAACTAATGAAATATGACTATATTTAGCAACTTATTATGTGAGGCATAAAAAGATGAAGAAAATATTGTTGTCTGTATGTCTGTTCATCTATCTGTCTGTCTGTGGACTTAATCATAAAAACTGAACAAAATGCTATCTCTTTGCAAATCTTTGAAAGTACTTAAGTTATAAAACTCAAATTTATATACAGGTAGTTTTTATGCTCTCTGAAAAAAATTCGAGGGAGCATATAGTCACTACGCTGTCTGTCCGTGCTGTCTGTCCGTCTGTTCATGCATTCTTCAGTCCATTTGTCCATCCTTCTGCAACTAGATCTCAGCAATCCTTTGACCAAATTTGATGAAATGTCATCTATGAACTACCTGGAATATTTCCAAGAAAGCCTTTAATTCAATTTCTAAATTAAGACTGTGGCATGCAAAAAGGGGCCTTTATGTAGAAATTCTATTTTTCTCTAATTACCGGTACTTTCATCTAGAGTGATCTGAAGTCAATGTAAATTTGTACTTAACCCTTTCCCAAACGACAAAATTTTAGGGTTGCCTAATTGGAAAGGCGTTGCAGACGACAAAATAAATTATACTAAAAGAGAAAATATGCATATTTTGGCCCAGAAAATATTGAGGCAAAAGAAGAAAATGCTGATTATCAGCATTTTCTTCTTTTGCCTCAATGTTTTCCACAGCCTTGTCTATTAGGGACGTCAAAACCCGGTCTTGTTTGGGAAAGGGTTAAGTGACAAATAAAATGTTTTAGACCATACATTGTTTTAATCTATGAACAAAAAACTTTTCATGGTAAAAGGGGGCTCAATGTATTAAAGTTTTGCATCTATTTCTGTCAGTCTGTCGGAAGCAAATTCTCCACAACCCTTAGACCAAATTGGATGAAACTTCAATATAAAATTCCTGGATACTGACAAGAACCCCTTCTCTCTGATTCTCAATTTGAATGTAGAAATTAGTTTTTCTCCTATTTCGTTAAATCTAATAACTAGGATTCATTAAATTTCTATACTTGAGTATGGCTCACGATAAATGACCTGGCAGAGCATCTCTAGCTAATAGCCAGGTCATTTATTGTCAGGTATAATGCACCAGACTATGTACACCACTCACTATAATATACATAGTAAAAAAAGTTTAGCAACAAAATGTAAATATCTTAAGTAACCAAACTATTTTTGTTTTAAAATCAAATCAAACGTTTACACAATAGATTATAGCTAGAGAATACAAACAGGTGAATTTTATACCGCCATAATGCCTGCATCTTGCACTCCAGGTGCGCATTTCTGGTTTTCATGTCTGCAATGGTATTCATGTGTATGGAGTATAATTCTAGAAAACATTTAGGTGTGAACATTATTGTCTTCGCCCAGTATGAAAAAAGCCACTGAAAAGAGTTTTCTGCAAAGCTGTGGGACTACGCTATGGGCTTACGTTAGAAGGACATTATATCGCTAGTGTGTTCCTTCGTGGCGGAATCTGCAATAAAGATGTCTTTTTGAATTTTGTGTACCTCGTAGCATAAGTAACCGTTTGAGGATACCATGTAAGCCAATTTTTGTATTTTGAGATAGTCCCGGTCAAGGACGCCGAAGAAAAACACAACGAGACGATGACCGTCACAATTTCGTAACGTCACGACAAAGATGTTCCATATTAGCACAAAAAGTGGCTTCCACAGGAATTTCAACATAGAGTATCCACACTTACCATTCGTAATCGTCTCCACAGACGAAGGGTTACTAGATGTTGACCATACGTTGTAATTTCCTTGACGCTACACCATGAACGCACCAGACTTGTGTGGCATAGAGTCCTAAATTAAAATGCTTTAAGCGTAAACAAGTTAATGTTCTCCCATAATCATTCCTTTCTTTCTGATTTGTCACCCATAGAGCACATACGGTGCATTTAAGGAAGACGTACACATGATCGCAATGACGCGAATGACGTTCAATCATTTGAAATGTTATTGTGAAATGTTATTTTGCTGATGTACCTCAAGAAGGGGTTTCAGCCAATAAAGGATTTTGAATTGAATTGAATTGAGTAGTGAATGTTGATACTGTGTACAAACAATTTAAGTGGATAAGAAATTGGTGTACTGCTGTTCTTGCTCGAAAATGACCTCATAATCGAAACCAAATTATGTTGTGACTTTTTGTTTTGACCCCTCACCTACGTCAAGACAATGTCTCTGACACAATAATTAACTTTACCACAAAACGGTTGTGAAATAAATATCACAGAAAATACATGTTTTCAATTAACAAAGTCAGTGTTGCTAAACTTTTTTTACATGGTATATGTGTACAAAAAAATGTGTCATGGGAATGGGGATTTAAAATGTACGATAGCTTATTCTGATTTTAAAGGTCCTGGGTGAATTTTTTGTGACAAACATTTATTCGTGGAGCATAAACTGCCTATGTCTGCTTTTGTTATTTGTGTGCATCTTTTGATTCAAAGTCAAGGATATATTTCATTAAATTCAAGGTCATTTTCAAGTGAAAAAATATGAATGGAAAGTTTAATTGTCCCGACATGCTTTCACATCTAAGGCTCATATTAAATATCATATTTCAGAAATAGATACAAAAAATTCTTTCAAATTCAGTAAATTTTTATGCCTGCATATAATTATCTAAAGAGTTTGGTTATATTGTTTTGTTTTTATCCATCTGTCGTGCAGTCAGTCAAATTGCAAAACACATGAAAACATACGGTAAGATTGTCATATTCTCCAAAAGTATGTAACATGCAAAGTTCTAACATGGCATGTTCCCTGGTTCTTCTTTTTTCTTTATCAAAAACCAACATGATATGACATTTCTGAATATTATCCTGTATACACCCTTATCAACACTTAACCTATAACTTAATTAAAGAACTTCCCAGAAAATACTTACATTTTCCTCTAAATTCAATTTGATCTTTTGAAAGTAGACTAGGGCTGAAACGAGTACATGAGTGCTACTACATGGGTGCAGATTTATTACCCATTACCCGATGGTTAATTTTGACTTGTATTTATCATAGAAAAAACAAAGTTAAAAACGGTAATTAAGTCAATTTTAAGGGCAGATAACTCAGTAAGTTTTTGTCCAATTATACCGAAATTCAGATTCATTCAAGATCTAGTATTCTTCAACATTGTGTCCTAGTTTTGTCTTGAATGGTCAATATATAATCTGGTTGATGGAGTGAAAAGAAAGTCACAAATGGCAACTTTGTCAAATTCAAGGGCAGATTACTCAGCAATTTCTTGTTCTATTATGCTGAATATCGAAGTGATCCAGGATCATGTGGTAATCAATACCATGTCCAATTTTCATCTTGCTGGGTTATTATTTATGACGATTAGAGTGAAAATAAAGTCGAAAACAGCAAATTTGTCAAATTCAAGGGCACATAACTCAAGACTTCCTAGTCGCATTGAGCTGAAAATCAATTTTATCTGATATCTTAGAGTCACCAACATTGTAAAGAAGTTTTGTTTTGTTTGGTCTACAATTGTAGATATTAGAGTGTAAACAAAGTAAAAAACAGTCAAATATGGCCATTTGTCAAATTCAAGGGCACATAACTCATGACTTCTTGTTTTGATCGAAATGAAAATCAACTCCATCCATGATTTCATAGTCACCAACATTGTGTACAAGTTTTGTCTTGATTGGTTAATAATTGTAGAAACAAGAGTGTAAATAAAGTAAAAAACAGTCAAAAGTGGCCATTTCTCAAAGTAAAGGGCACATAACTCATGACTTCTTGTTTCGATCAGACTGAAAATCAAACTCTTTGCAGATCTTATGGTCCCCAACATTATATCCAAGTTTTGTCTCGATTGGTCAATAATTGTAGATGCTGGAGTGGAAGTAAAGTTGAAAAACAGTTGAGTTACAATAGTTTTGCACTAACAATTTTTTTTCAATTGAGATACAATATTTTTAAAATTCTAAATATCTTTTTGATTATACAGAATTGAAACCCGATATTAGAACATATGATGTATTCCTTCTTTTAGATTCAGAAAATGCAAAAAAGTGAATTTCTCAAAAATAGGTAGTTACAATAGTTTTGCACTGGGCCCTCGATATAGATAACCTAGTATTTTATCAACAGAAAAGTAAATTTACCCAAGAAGCCACTAACAAGTTCTACAATTCTTTAAACTTTCTAAATGCAGGAAAAGTGGCCTAAATAGATTCACCGATGTTTGTCCTCTTTTCACTTTAATTTAACCCTTTAGCTCTTCCCAAACAAAATCAGGCTTTAACCCTTTCCCAAACGGCAAAAGTTCAAGGTAGTCCAATTCTAAAGCTGCTGCAGATAACAAAGTAAATGATCACAAAAGGCCAAAATGTTTATGTAATAGTCAAGAAAATATTGAGGCAAAAGGAGAAACTGCTGGTTATCAGCAGTTTCTTCTTTTGTCTCATTGTTTTCCCAAGCAAAATCTACTAGGGACGTAAAAATCCGGTCTTGTTTGGGACAGGGTTAATGATGACACTGGACAAAATTTGATTACAATAAGTGAAAACAAGATGTGTCTATGAAACATAAAAAATGCCAAAAAATATTGAATTATGGTGTTATATTTAAACATTGTTTGCCGACAATTTTGGTTTTGGTTATTTTCTATAGCCTTCTTGATTAGTGATGTCAAAATCTGGGCTTGTTATGGAAAAGGATAAGGGATCTTATTCAAAATAATAAGTATTACCGTACAACCCATTTCAATACATTGACACTTTTTGATGCCTCAAAAGATAAAGACTTTGAAAAACATTGTGGTTTATGAAAAAATTGCTTGTGACAAGCATTTTCCACAATGTTTTCGACCCTAAAAGTTGTAAAATTTCAAAATTTCATCAAATTTAAAATGTCATCAGCAGCAGCTTTAAATTTGGATCACCCTAAAAATTTGTCATTTGGGAAAGGGTTAATGATATATCACTCAGTCTAATCCTTTGACAAAAGACAACACATGTGACAGAGAACTTGAAAACGTGACAAGGACAAATCCTCCACGGGTGACCGTCTAATCACATGATCTACCCGTAAAGACCAGAGGGTACTAATGACCACTAAATTCTGACCGGTTGAGATGACCATTAGGTCACATGACTTACCTGTGAAGACTGGACAATACTGTTGACCACTAAACTTTTACCAGTTGAGGTGTGACCATAAACAAACACCGCTGCCGGGCTGACTTGATGGGGCTGTGGAAAGGTGAAACAAATGTGTTAGCTAGGATCAAATAAAAGGGCCTCCATCCTTTTAGTGCCATTACCAAACAGAAACGTTTTGGACTTGTCCAAATTTAGAGACATTGCAGATTCTAACTTCGAGTGAACAATTTCTATTTCTATGTCTTTCTGTAGATCTATTAAAAAACATTGTGAGAAATGAAGAAATTGCTTGTCACAATCAATTTCATCATTTTCCACAATGATTTCCATAGCCTATATCTTGTGGGGTTAACTGTATGAAAATGACTGGTTGCTTTCTTGTTGTTCGGAGAGGCTTATCACTATTAGTGGGAGAAGCTACCGTGAATGGAGCTGATGACCATTTTGATGTAGAGACATTTTTATGTCTTAACTTCTCAAAAGTTTTTTTAGATTGCATTTTGCAGCATATATCTTGTGGGGTGTCCACAAACATCAATATGCAGGAATGGATAATGGCTCAAGACCAACATGCATCTGTATGCTCCGTTTGATCAAGAAAATCAAGAAAAATATTAATTGAAAAATTATGATGGTCAGAACAACTGGCCCGAAATTAACCTGTTACAAAACAACAAAACTTAAGCCTGGTCCAAACTCGTAGGTGTTGCAGACGACAAGTTCCATTGAACAAAATTTAACATTTTTTGGTCTTTCTTGGTAGAAAACATTGTGGGAAATGAAGAAATTGCTTGTCACAAGCAATTTCTTCATTTTCCACAATGTTTTCTAAAGCCTTTATTTTGTGGTGTGTCCAAAAGATAAGGAAAACATTGAGGCAAAAATGCTGATAATCTCCTTTTGCCTAAATGTTTTTGATACTCTCTGTGCTTTATTTTGTGCAAATTTTGTCTTAATCAACATCATTTTGATGCCTACAGCAGCTTTCAAATTGGAACAGTGAGCTGTATAAATATTTGCTATTTGAGAAAGGGGACAATTTAAGCAGGGCTCTGTAAGTAAAGAAATTCTATAATGAAAATATTCAGTTGACAAACCTATGTTTGTTTTTCTTCTTAACAGGGCAAAATGTCATGAACTATTTAACAATTCATATTCATGAATAACCACTTATAGTATTTCAAAATCTTTTTTAACCCTTTCCCATATTGGACCTAGTTTTGAAGTCTTCAGTAGAGACGGTCTTGGAAAGCACAGAGAAAATTTTGTTTGATTAACTCTTCTTTCAACTGCTATGGTCATATCACTCACCTCTTGCTGCTCACCCACTGAGGTTTAACCTCTCTTTAACAACCGTTTGTACATGCTCCTACAAGCATTTAGGCCTAATTGTGCATTGCATGCCTGTGCAACACACATGCAAAATGCTTCTTTGGTGGATTTAACACAACGCAGAATGGACATAGCAAAGAATTAACAAGACAATTCTTCGCTACGACCATTCTGCGTCTTTTTAGAACGCCCGAACCATGCAAGAGTCTCTCTAACAACCGCTTGTGCATCTTTAAAAGTCGTGCATCTTTCATTATTAACAAATATCACAAAGATAATATGCATCCACCTTTGGGGCACATGAAAATCTTTCTTGTAGTATGATAATTTTGAATTAAACCTTTCCCAAACGACACAATTATTGGATGGTCCAATTTGAAAGCTGCGGTAGCAGACACAATGTATGTTGACAAGAGGACCATGATGGTCCTTAATCGCTCACCTGCACCTAGATAGAATGAAAGTCCCAATGTTGTCAAGTTCAAGAGCACATAATTTAAGATGCGAGATTATGATCCAGCTAAAAACTGCTTTCATAATCTAGAATGATCAATATTTGTAGCTGTTACAGTAAAAACAAAGTGGAAGAAAACAACAATTTTGTCACAGTAAAGGGCACATAACTCTGTTCTGATAAAGAAATTCTCATCAATATTGTGTCCAAGTTCTTTTTATTGGTTAATATTTATTGCTGTTTGAGAGAAAACAAAGTCGAAAAAGGCAATTTTGTAACCGTCAAGGGCACACAACTCTGTTATTTTAGTCCAATCAATCTGACAAGTTAAAACATTTAAGATATTATGGTAATCAACATTGCGACCAAGTTGTGTTTTGATTGGTCCATATTTGTTTGTAAGAGAGAAAATAAAGTTGAAAACGGTAATTTCATGAAATTAAAGGGCCAATAACTCTTGTTTTTCTGGCCAAATCAAGCTGAAAATTTAAGTCATCAAGGATCTTTTGGTCACCAACATTGTGGCCAAGTTTTGTCTTGATTAGTCAATAAATGTAGATGCTACAGTGTAAACAAAGTCGAAAACAGCAAATTTGTAAAATTCAAGGGCACATAACTCCAGACTTCTTCTATTACACTTGCTTCTATTACACTGAAAATCAAACTAATCCAAGATCTTATAGTAACCAACATTGTGGCAAAGTTTTGTCTAGATTGGTCAATATTTGTAGATGCTAGAGACTGAGTGGTAACAAAGTCAAAACTAAGGATTTTTGATGTTCAAGGGCACATAACTCCGGACTATCTAGTCTGATCTGACTCAAAATCAAACTCATATGAGAACTTATGGTCATACATATTTTGACCAAGTTTGGTTAAGATTGGTCAATATTTGTAGATACTAGAATGGTAACAAAGTCAAAACCAGCCATTTTTGACGTTCAAGGGCACATAACTCCGAACTTCCTCCTCCGATGACACTGAAAATCAATCTCATCCAAGATCTTTAGGTTCCTAACATTGTGGCCAAGTTTTGTCTTCATTGGTCAATATTTGTAGATGCTAGAGTGGTAACAAAGTCAAAACTAGCCATTTTTGACGTTCAAGGGCACATAACTCCTGACTTCCTGATCCCATCTGACCCAAAATCGAACTTGTCCAAGAACTTATGGTCATGCATGTTTTGACTATGTTTAGTCAAGATTGGTCAATATTTGTAGATGCTAGAGTGGTAACAAAGTCTAAACTAGCTATTTTTGATATTCAGGGGCACATAACTCCAGACTTCCTGGTCCGATCTGACCCAAAATCAAACTCGTCCGAGAACTTATGGTCATACTTGTTTTAATCACGTTTGGTCAAGATTGGTCAATATTTGTGGATGCTAGAGTGGTAACAACAAATAGTGAACAGACTGACTAACGGACCGACGGGCGGATGACAGACAAAAAGCGACCACAATAGCTCACCTTGAGCACTTCATGCTCAGGTGAGCTAATAAAGAGAGGATTGGTGTATATTATAGCACAGAAAATATAGAGGCAAAAGGAGAAACTGCTGGTTATCAGCAGTTTCTTCTTTTGTCTCAATATTTTCCAAAGCCTTTTCTGTTACCAATGTCAAAACCCAGTCTTGTTTGGGAAACAGTTAAAAGTAGAAAATGATGTTTACTAGTATTACTGCCATCATTGTAATTTGTTATGGAGCAACATCATAATTTTGAAAATAGGCCATGGAAGAATGAGCAATCTTTCTCCTTCCCCCAAAATAAACTGTAATAATTACCTCTCCAAAAATATCACTAAGCAAGCTAATCTGCTTTTCTCTGCACAATATCTGGTCCATCATTAATTGCTTTTCAGAGGTCCTTTTTCCACAGTATAACAACTACATCAAGATCTGAAATAAATGAAATTTTGATATGTATAACATAACAAGAGGACCATGATGGTCCTATATCGCTCACCTGAACCAAAATGATATAAGCAACACTTTTCTTCCATTCAAAAAATATTTATGACTCTAAGACTGAAAACGAACTTATGGTCAATAACATTGTGAAAATCGAACTCATCCAAGATTTCATCATGCCCAACATTTTGTCCAAGATTTGTCTTGTTTGATAAATAATTGTAGATTCTGGAGTATAAACAAGGTCGAAAAAAGCCGAAAACAGCAATTTTGTCAAATTCAAGGGCACTCTCCACTTTCTGGTCAGATCAGGCTGAAAATCAAACTCATCTGAGATCTTATAATATCCAACATTGTGTCCAAGATTTGTCTTGATTGGTCAATAATTGTACATTCTAGAGTGTAAACAAGGTCTAAAGCAGCCGAAATCGGCAATTTGATCAAATTTAAGGGCACATAACTCTCATCTTTCTGGTCAGATCAGACTGAAAATCAAACTCATATGAGATCTTATAGTCTCCAACCTTGTGTCCAAGTTTTGGATTGATTGATCAATAATTGTAAATTCTAGAGTGTAAACATCGTCGAAAACAGCCAAAAATGACAATTTGTCAAATTCAAGGGCAAGTAACTCTCGACTTTTTGATCAGATCAGACTGAAAATCATACTTATCCGGGATCTCATGGTCCCAAACATTGTGTCAAAGTTTTGTCTTGATTGATGAATAATTGTAGATTCTAGAGTGTAAACAAGGTCAAAAACAGCCGAAAATGGCAATTTTGTCAAATTCAAGGGCACATAACTCTCGTCTTTCTGGTCAGATCATACTGAAAATCATACTCATCCGAGATCTTATGGTCTACAATGTTATGTCCAAGATTTGTCTTGATTGATCAATAATTGTAGATGCTAGAGTGTAAACAATGTCAAAACTAAGTATTTTTTGCATTCAAGGGCAGATAACTCCTGACTTTCTGGTTCGATCTGACCCATAATCGAACTCATCCGAGATCTTATGGCCATACATGTTTTGACCAAGTTTGGTCAAGATTGGCTTATATTTGTAGATGCTAGAGTGTAAACACGAAATTGTGAACGGACGGACGGACAGACAGACAGACGGACGACGGACAAAAAGTGACCACAATACCTCACCTTGAGCACTTCATGCTCAGGTGAGCTAAAAAGAATAAATATGAGCCAGGATCTGGAAAAACGTCCCTTATAGCATTTGAGAACAACATGGTTCCAGATCAGCCTGCGTATACACGCAGTCTGAACGGGAACCATGTTGTTCTCCTGTAGCTTCCTCGTGGTGTATAGTAGCCATATGAGAGTAGCATGGATCCATGTCAGACTGAAACTAGTCACATACTTATCTTGAAACATGAAAATCTCAAATGCTATAAGGGACGTTTTTCCAGATCTTGGCTCAAATTTCTATTTCTAGATTATTGATGTGTCCAAATTTGTTCCCATTTAAATTTGACCTTGAACATGATTAATGGCATTGACCTTGGTACCCAGAGATGGGTCTATATTAAAGTGACATTTCAGAATTTTTTCTCATAAAATTTACTTTTATTTTTATCGGAAAGGGCATATTTCCTTATGAAAATTCTGAAAATTTCAAGCCAAAATATTGCGCCATTTACGAGAAATTTATATTTTTGTGTTAAAATTGAACAAATTGTTGTGGACAACAGTTCGGATTTATATGCAATTTATCGATTATGTCTCAACTTTAAATGCGTGTTTCTCGCTTATTTGCAACAACCTCAAAAAACTAATAGTATTTATACTCATTAGAATAACCAATCTTGGCATCAAGACATACTTTAAAAAATGTCCCTTTAAAGGTCCTTAGCTTAGCTCACATAACCCCTCTTGATTCTGTTAACTGGAATCTGCTTTTAGAACTCAAAGTGAATATGAATTCTGATGAAAATTAACAGATCAGCATCCTCTGTCACAGATCATATTGGGTACAGAGCTACATATAGGAGGGTGTAACATTTTTTTCAAAACAAAAATAAATTACATTTAGAGTTGACCAACCCCATTCATATGTAGTTGGTACTTATTGGAATTGTCTTATAGAGACAATTCCAATTTATGTACCCATGATATAGGGATTGGAATCAAAATAATCATAAATCAGAATATCTTTTCTATGTTATCTGTTGCCCTTAGACATGTACCTTTTGTTCCTTCATCTCATGATCTCAAGGTATCAAAACATCTTCATCTATATACATTTATACATCTACAGTGTTCTGGCGAGGTAGAAAAAAGTATGGGACAAATGTCTCATGGCTACTCAAAAGTTGGGGACATTTTGGACAAACTAGGGGACACATTTTAAATCCAAAATACATGTTACAACTTTAATTAAACTCCTGTGCACCAAAATTAACCCAAGATATCTGCTTATACATTGTAATGGCCCCACTTCGGCGATGTTTTCTTGAGACACTCAGCTAACAGAGCTTGTCCGAGGAAAATAAGTTGTTCCGGTTTAATTTTGGTGGTCATACAGATATGAGCTATGACAAAGCAGACGAAAGATCCTGTCTTTCGTCGACGGGATTTTCTGCCGACGACAGCCCAGGCATGGGTTTATTCATCTGGTTTGAATTTTCAAGGATCAAATTTCACTGTGCCTCTAAAGATTTACTGATGTAATTCAGGATAATCTTAGTTTTCTTCATTTTATTTGGTGGAAAAGAATCTGATGACGGCATTTTGAGATTCTGCAAATGCAGGTGTATTCGTTTTTAAGTAAATATTGATGTTCAGTCATTCAGTAATTTTATCCCTTTGATAATGATAGACGCAAATCAATATCAAATTGTTTTAAATTCTTAACATGTATGTGTATTTCTTTATTATCAATCTAAAAATCAGTTTCGGTTAAACTTCGGTTTCGGTTTCAGTTCCACCCAACATTAACACATTTAAGTCTAGACTTAATAAAGAGTGGGTTACTCCAAACAAATTTGACCCTTTTTGCTACAGATAAATACTAGGGTCACCATGAATAAACAAAATGTAAAAAGTATTCTCTTTTATCATGAATAGATATTTTAATCCATTATGTGTAATTAATGAATTTTTATGAGAATATATAGAAGTTGTAATTAGGATTTTTTAAACAATTAATTTAGGAAAGAAAATAAGTGTATTTTTTTTCTAAAACCAACAAAGAATTATACGTAATTCGCACTTGTGGAGTGTTAGAACACAAACACAAAGTAGTGCGAGAGGACAATCATAACAAACACAAGGGATAATATCCCAACTAACAACAGAGGAAAACATCAAGAAAAGGGCCAAGAAGAAGCCAGGAGCTTATGTACATGACTGCAAGGGAAATGTACATCAAGGCCTCTACAACTACATGAACTGCATGAAATGAAATTATTCAATTAAATCTGTAATGTTGGTCGATTAACTAGCCCTCGGCGCCTGAAATTACAAACCGAACCCGACCTATAAACAAAAAGGCCCCGGAACTTCAGTCGCGTGCAACGGTAAATTGATATGAAATTACAGCGTTTTCGAGTCTTATGCTCATTCAGGGCCTGCGAATTGAATTCTGGGTAGGAAATAATGAGATGAATGATCTAGTTTGGATTTCTCCTTTTACTTTCGATTTTGAGTACAGTAAAAATTGTCAGCGGCCGTGAAAAACAAAATTCGATCTCGTTATTTTCATGCGACAGAAATCGCATCTTGACAAAATTTTATGCGACATTTACTTTTTTCATGCGAGAATGTCGCGGAATCGCGGCCTCGCCAGAACACTGCATCTATATAGCGTGGCATTTCAACAAAAACATATAATAGGGTTCGGTTTTCACGTATAAACAAATATGTCATCGTCACGCCTCACTGGTCTAAAAATAGATTGGGAATCCTCTATCGTACAAATATGGCTGTGAATCTTGTGAAGTTTTTCCACGTTCAACTTGCTGAAGATGACGTTCTAAGAGCTGGATTGTCGTAATCATTTGTTGAGAAACATTATAATTTAGAGTTGAGAAGGTTGCTGCACTGTCGTGTACTTTTTAAGATAGGTAACTATGAAATAACCAGTTGACAAGTAATGTTTACACATACGGTCAGGACTACCTTAGCTTCGTCGTGCCGCTCGTGCTACTCGCTTACCCTTTCCAAAACGACAAAATGTCATGTTGGGCCAAATTGAAAAAAGTCTGCAGACGACAAAACGGATGTGAATAAATTTAGTGTTTTATGTCAGAGAAAATATCAAGGCAAAGTAGAATGATCATCAATATCCAAAGAAGTTATTCAATCTCATTTTGTCTGCTGTGCAGGTCTTTTTAATCTGGTCGATCATCATTTTCTTCTTTTGCATCAATGTTTTCCCAAGAATTTTCTGTTGGGAACGAGAAAACCGGTCTTGTTTGGGAAAGGATTAATCTAGAAAAAAAACTAGAATTTTAGAAAAAAACTAGAATTTGTCGCTGAATGTGATTTGATACCCCCACAGGCTTTCACTACAACAGAGGGAAATAACTCACAAAATAAGCAAGGTAGAGTTACGCTCCTTGTATGTTGCACTTCTCCTTGGTGAGCTCTATCTACCAGCAAAGTTTCATGACCATATATAGCTACTTTACTTTCACACTTTTCGATGTTTTTTCCGATTAAGCTGCTGAGGAATCTCAAGAAAAAACATTTGTCATTTCTGGTCTGTCTCTGTATTTAGAATCAATGTTACATGTTGAATATGCGCAATGTTTCGTAGTTTTAGTTCCCGCCTGCATTATCTATGATCGACTAATATCTCGCTTGAAAATGATAATTTTTAGCTAACACTGTTACGAAAAAATTGTCCGATTCATGACCGATAAACAAAATATTAGACTGGTACCCGGCAAACGTTGTTGAGGGATTTCCCATCAGAAATCTATCTTTAGCACACGAGCCCGCGAAAATTATTCCTTGTTGCAGCTTAAAAGCAACAATTTGGCAAACTAACAATTGTAAAGCATACAGTAGTCCCTAATTTTTCAACTTGGGCCATAAAAAGGCAAGTAACTTTATGCTTGACTTATCCGATATATCATGTATGTGAATAGCGAAGTATTTTAACATCCATAGATTTAAACCATACTTACAATACTTTAATATTTACAAAAATATCTTCAAAATCATATCAGATATTCAAGATATGAAATGATATTAAACTACAAAAGAAATCTACTGGCCAAAAACTGATATTTATTGGTATAATAAGGCAGATAATTGCACTTTATTGCACTTTGATAATCCAAATTCTATTCATAGGGTTGGTTGAATCAACTGAATCTTATTATCAAGACTGGTCAAAAATGATTCAACGATATCTTTAAAACTACTTTTGATTCATCATTATTTCAATCCTTACCCTATCATAAACACCAAAAATTTGGACTGCTTGTATTTGAAACACGAAAAGTGCAGGCCTGGGACCGGCTAAAGATACATGAGCCTAATTCATGACAACGGAGCTGTCCACAGGTGTCCTCTTGTCCAAGACTTTTTGAAAGAGAAACATGCTACACAGCGTCTTCATCCCCCCTTATAGCCTGACTTAAGCCTGTACGGCTTTTTGTCTTCCCCATGCTGACGAAAATCCTCTCTGGCAGTTGGTATAGGTCTTGATGTTTCGTTAGTAGTGTCATTTACCACATCTTCGCTAGCCAAGGTTGAACCCACCTACGTTTGTATTCACCCTTGGCGGATTTAGTCCGATTTTCTTCGCGAAGCGCCGCCTAGTGGTTGTTCTGCTGCTTGTTTACGTCCATTATTGATGACGTCATTAACGCGCATTGTCTTTCGCGTCGTACGTCGTGCAGATTATGTAAAAGTTAGCTTTTTTTCGGTGGAATTGTCCAAAGTATAATAATTTGTCGATTAAAGTTAGAGAATTCCTGTCTATTGCAGTGAAATTCGTAGGAAAAATCGCCCATCTTCGCGTTTTTGAGTTGCAAATGCAATGCTTTTTCCTGCCCGTTGTCATGATTTGGTTACTCATAACAAATGTATCAGTCGACAATCTGATTGGTTCCAGCGAGACCTCGCTGGAACCAATGAAAACGCTTTCCAGGAGACCAAGAAAATCGGACTTAATCCGCCAAGGGTGAATACAGAAACAACGTTACGTCGTAGATGTCACCCTTGGCTTGCGAAGATGCATTTACCAGTGTCTGCTGGGTGTTCTAAAAGATGCCCATTTATTGGCATATAAGTAATGAATCTGAAAATTTCAAAAGTGTTTGGATGTCAAAGGGGAATACTTCAAAGGATTGAAGACATTTGAAATTGAATAGCAACATAACAATAGCTGCTAGAACCCTTGTTCCAAAACTAATTGAACGCCTTGTCTGCAACATCTTTGAAATTGGATTAGTCCTAAAATGTTGCCTTCTTGTAATGGGGGTATGGGAATAATGGTAAGATATTGTATTTCATCAAAATTCACTGTCTTTCAAGGTTATGTACATTGTGTAACAAGAGTGCCATCGTCACAATATACGCCGCCACTTATAAAACTTGAGACAAAAAAATGACATTGACAAGGATTTATAAATATTCACTGAAAAACCTTTAAAAAATTGTGTTCACAAAAAGGTTTTTATAAATATCCAGTGAAAAACCTGGAAGGAATTGCATTCACGAGGCTGAAATATCATTAAGCCCCAGAGACTAAGATTGAAGGGGGCATAATTCTGGCAAAAATCAATGAACCATGAAATCCTTCCTTCATGCACATCTACCAATTGAGGTGATAACATCCACCAAGTTTCATTAAGATCCAGGCAGAAACTTAGGAGGAGTTGCGTTGACAAGCCTGCAATTTCAATAAGCCCCAGAGACTAAGTTTTTAAGGGGCATAACTCAGGCAAAAATCAACGAACCATAAAATCCTTCCTTCATGCACATCTACCAATTGAGGTGATAACATTGACCAAGTTTCATTAAGATCCAGTCAGAAACTTAGGAGGAGTTGTGTTGACAAGCCTGCAATTTCAATAAGCCCCAGAGACTAAGTTTTTAAGGGGCGTAACTCAGGCAAAAATCGACGAACCATAAAATCCTTCCTTCATGCACATCTACCAATTGAGGTGATAACATTGACCAAGTTTCAAGAAGATCCAGCCAGAAACTTAGGAGGAGTTGCGTTGACAAGCCTGCAATTTCAATAAGCCCCAGAGACTAAGTTTTTAAGGGGCGTAACTCAGGCAAAAATCAACGAACCATAAAATCCTTCCTTCATGCACATCTATCAATTGAGGTGATAACATGGACCAAGTTTCAAGAAGATCCAGTCAGAAACTTAGGAGGAGTTGCGTTGACAAGGCTGCAATTTCAATAAGCCCCAGAGACTAAGTTTTTAAGGGGCATAACTCAGGCAAAAATCAACGAACCATAAAATCCTTCCTTCATGCACATCTACCAATTGAGGTGATAACATTGACCAAGTTTCAAGAAGATCCAGCCAGAAACTTAGGAGGAGTTGCGTTGACAAGAAAAGTGGACGTACGTACGGACGGACGGACGGATGGACGGATGGACGGATGGACGGACGGACGGACGGACAGACGGAGAAGATGACGCCAATATACGTCCGCCTCCGGCGGCGTATAATAAAAATGAAGAATGGGGACCAAGATTATTAATTCTATTCATACATTCTTGTGTAGGAGTCTTTAATCCTTTCCCTTACACATTTTAAGGCTTCTAAAAGAAAATGCATTGGAAAACATTGAAGTTATAGAAGAAAGTATTGATAATCAATATTTTCTCAGTTTGCCTCAATATAATTCTATGATTATGCAAAAAAAAATCAAATTAACACTCTATTTTGTCGTCTACAGCATATTTCAAACGAACATTAAAAAGTTTTGCACTCTAGGAAAGGGTTAAACTGGGTACTTAACCCTTTCCAAAACAAGACCTGGTTTTGATGTTCCTAATAGAAAAGGTTATGGAAAACATTGAGACAAAAAAGAGGAAACTGCTGATAACCAGCAGTTTCTCCTTTTGTCTCAATATTTTCTATGCCATATTTTACACAAATCCTATCTTTAGTAACATCCATTTTGTCATTTATGGCAGTTTTTGAAGTGGATCACCCTAAAATTTTGAGGTTTGGGAAAGGGTTAAAAAGTTTTGCACTCTAGGAAAGGGTTAAACTGGGTACTTAAAACATGAATTCTTTCATATTAGATTAATAACCAGAGTACTTTAACCTTTTCTCAAACAAGAAATGACAGAATTTTAAAGCAGTAGAAACCGAAAAATAGTTGCAGATAAAAACAGATACATGTATATTAATGAAATAGCAATTTCACAAGCAATTTCACAAGCAATTTCTTCATTTTCCACAAAGTTTTCCAAGGCCATTATCTTGTTAGGCATCAAAAGCATTCACTTTGTGGTAATGGCTTAACCTATTCTCATACACTATTTGACTTAGTAAATCATTGAATAACTAGAAAGACTTAAAGGTCTTGAGTCGCTCCACAGGCCTAAATTTCTTTTAATATTAAATCCAAGTTTTGACCAAATTGTTCAATACTTGTGGTCCTTGGTTCCACCATTCCAAATAAATATTCCATATTTCTAACAAGCTGTAAATCTGTATTCCTTAAAAGAATCTGAAAGAGGGTCACCCTAGGATGATTCCTGTGAAATATACAAGTAGTTGAAATCCATCCAGTAGTTTTTGAAAAGAAGATTTTCAAAGAAATAGTTGACGACCAGACGGACGCACGACAGACACAGCGCCATGACAATAGCCCACTGGCGTGATGGCCAGGAGCTGAAAAAGAGTTTTGTTTGTGAAGTTTGTCATGATACTTCAAACCCTAATGAACAACACTGCAGTGGCCATACAGCAAGGCAGGGAATCATGTGACACAACAATTGCAGATAATCTACAAAATCATTCCACTATCTCTTTCCCAAACGGTGAAATTTAGGGTGATCAGATCTAAATTCAAAGTTGCTGCAGATAACAAAATGGGTGTTGATACTCAAAGAATTTGTGTTCAAAATAGCGCAGAAAATATTGAGGCAAAAGTTAACTGTGACGTAATATCTGACAAATAGCATTTCGTTGGTGTTGTTATAAAATCTGGTAACTAAGATTCAAGCCGTAGTTACGAGATTGTATAACAGCACTGACAGTCTATCAAAACATAACGCTAAACAAGATCTTCTTTTAGCACAAAATCCATTGCCATTGATGCAATGGTTTGGGAGATCTTTACTATTTTTTGGACAAATGGATGGATAGACACATCGAGACCCTGATCACAATACAACACCTTGCATAAAATCAAGCTAAATGAGCTCAAAGTCCTATTTTGATTTTATTCGAGAGGTCTCGGGTTCGATACCTGGCCGCGGCAAATACCCTTTCTGACAAAATTGTCAACCACCAATGGGTTTGAAATTGTTAACCCAAGTGGGTGAGCAGCTGGAGGCTCAGTAAGGGTGTTGTGGTAGTACTGGTTTGAGAAACAACAGGAATCCATGGGTAGGTGCTCCAGCCGCGTGATATGACCCTGGCAGATGAAAATGGCGTAAAACCCCAATAAACTCGAACCTACTTTGATTTTGCACTTTGAGCTTAGACAATAGACAATATTGTAATGACGTCAATTTTACAGTTTCTTGTCACAAATAAACATAAACTGCGTGGCCATATTTTAGTATGCAACGTCACCAATTAGTTTTGAATAAAATATCGCATCTTCAAGTTTGGGTTAATTTACACACTACATGAAGATTGGGGTAAAATTATATTTTCGGATGAGACTAAGATTGTTTTAGGTCAAGATAGGAAAGTTAATGTGTGGAGAAAGCCCAATGAAAAATACAGACCCGAATGTGTTGGTCAGTATGGAGCAGGTATCTCGGCGATGTTTTGGGAATGCATAACTTGTAATGATGTAGGAACATTGACCAAAATTTATGCAAATATAGATTCTTCTGTTTATATTCGAGTACTTGATGACAATATTCCAACTCTAACCTGGCCAAGTCAATTCCCAGACATTAACATTATTGAAAATCTGTAGCAAAAGATAAAGTGTGAACTTGAAAGACAATAATAGACAAGATCAGAAACAGGACCAATCTCATTCATGTTGTGAAAGACATTTGGGGTAACATTGATTCCGCACTTGTTAAGTCCCTATATGAATCTATTCCCAAACAAATAAGAGCTGTGGTGAAGGCAAAAGGAACATTTAAGGAATACGACCCATCATTAGCTCTAAATGATTCGTGTAATGTCGGCTGTTTCCGCAACAACGGAAATAATCGAGCGTGTTCGGATTTACGGAGATTTTTCAAAACATTTTTTGTAAAGAGACTTCTACATTAGATTTGAATTTGTACGAACAGTTTCTACAACGAATCCCAGCGGATGAATTTACAAAAACGTAAAATAAAACAAGAAAAGACGAAAAAATCAAAATATTTTGGCATTTAGAATGACATCCCTTTGCAACAACAGCGCACCCAGTGATCTCCCCTGAATCAGAATTACGTTTCTCTGACGTAATATGTCACTGTTTGGAGGTTGATTCGCACCATAAATATTTCGTTCCATAACTGATCACTTTGTTAACCGTAATTTGGGCTTTTTCTTTAGGAAAGGGTAAGCTTGACCTTTGCCATTTCTTTCTGTTTAACCCTTTCCCAAACAACTAGACACAAGATAAGACCAACTGATGCTTTCTCTACGCTAGGTTTGCGTGAAAAAAGAAACCAATGAGAGAAAAGAAGCAAATACTGATACAAGCAGTTGTATTCATTTTCTCTGTAGAATTTCTATTTGGTTATATATTTTTTGTGTTTCTGTCTCGTCTTTTCCATCTCTTTAGCTACTAATAAGGCAGCAAACATGATTCAAACATGACGTCAGAAAACTGATATTCAAAAATTGCTTGTTCACCTAACCCTTTCCCAAACAAGACCTAGTTTTGGCAGAGACCTATCATTCTACAACACTCCTGGCTTTATTTTTTTCAAAATGTTTCTTGTGATGATAATACAGGGTGCCCAGCGACTTCAAGAGTAAAAAATATAGGTATGTCCCAAAATTATAGGTATTTATTAGCCAGAAATATAGGATAATATAGGTTGCCTTTACTCACAGGGAATTTTAGCGATTTTTATGTAGACTCTTTCTATTAAAGACAAGGGGACCAAGTTTTCATGTATAGAAAATAGTACCCATTCTCGCAAAACACCCATTACGACGCCAATTTTGAAGATAATTACACGAGATCTTCACTAATTAACTCCATATATATTTATTTAGCGAAAACTCCGGTGGTCTGTACGCGTAACGATCAGAGTTTTTCGTGACAGAGGCCGGTTTCTCGATGAAAGGTTCGAAAACGCCATGAACGACGTGACCGTGTGACCCCCGCTTGTAAGACTAAATCTGCTAGTTTGTGCATGATCGTGGCCAAAACATGCATTAAAACGATAAAATAAATAAAAATCTTTCACCAACCTTCCTTGTTGAATAATATCACAAAGAATTCAGCTTTAATTTGTTGAATGTTTTGCCGACTCAACGGATTTTAGATTTCGGCAATTTTAGGCGCGTTCGCTTTGGGATACTCTGGTGAGTGTTTTTATCACAATGTTCCCCTTGACTTTCGAACGAAACAGAACGGTTCAGTTTCAAATTTCAACAAAATTGTCCAAAGCAATGCTTTAATTCGTATCTTTTTTCGCTTATTGAACACGAATTTTATTTTTTAACAAGAAAAAGAATTACTCGAGTAATAATGAACATATGACTGATGGAGGGCGAGTTCATCTCGCTGTTGAGCACACTCACTCAAGTAATTCTTTTTATTGTGAAAACTAAAAAAATCATCGACAATTATGCTAAATTAAGCTTGAAAAAATGAGAATTAAAGCATTGCTTTGGACAATTATGGTGAAATTGAATAATGAACCGTTCTGTTTCGTTCGAAAGTCAAATGGAACATTGTGACATAAACACTCACCAGAGTGTACAACCGAACGCGCTGACATCACGCTTGTGTCGTACATGGCAATTTCGAACCTTTTGTCGAGAAACGGCCTCTGTCACGAAAAATACTGATCGTTACCTGTACAGACCACCGGATTTTTCGCTAAATAAATATGTAAGGAGCTTATTAAAGAAGATCCCGTGTAATTATCTTCAAAATTGGCGTTGTAACAGGTGTTTTGCGAGAATGGGTACTATTTTCTGTACATGAAAACTTGGTCCCCTTGTCTTTAATAGAAAGAGTCTACATAACAAGAGGGCCATTGGCCCTGAAGCGCTCACCTGAGATAATAGCTTTGTGCATACATGAGTAACAATTGTTTAAAAGGACCATTGAAATGTGGTATAGGATTAACATTAGTTTAGGATATAATAGGTATTAGTCATTGACCTTATTCATTTTTGTGTATAGCTTTGTGAGCTACATGTATTGCTGTTATAAGGTAATATATCAATATAGATATTTCTCATCAATCAATGAACTAATAGTTAATAAAATGTGACTTACCTTGCGTTTGACATATCCACAAACACCAGCAAACTTGACCTTTGTATGTCAAATACTTTTGGAGAAAAGGCCAATGTTAAGTTTTCATACTAAGTTTTCGGACAGACAGACAGATGGACGGATGGACACGACTAAAACAATATGCCCCCGATCTCTCAATACGGGGGCATAAAAATCTGACGCAAAATATTGCATTTTTTATTACAAAAATGTAATGGATCATATTTTTTTTATCTTTCTGTGTAAACATTTATGCCATTGTCTTATTAATGATGGCATGCACATTTTCACATTGGACCACCTTAAGAACAATGTACATCAACTAAATGATTCAGCTTGATTTATTGCATAGATAAATATGTAACATGTTTACCAATAATTTGCTAATTGTACATTTTAAGGGTATAGATGTATATGGGACTATTTCCACTGTTTCTAGCATCAGTGTTACGAGTAGCAATTAGTTATGAAAATAGATTACTTTGTGGTCTGACCAGTATGCTTCAGCTGTGCCTGCTTCTCCATTAATATTTGAAAGTACAAGATCTAATGTGGAACTATTGTCGGTTGTTGGTGCCCTACTCTTTAATTCACATCCAAAATCTTTGCATATTTTCTGCACTGCTCTGCTGTGTTTGTTAAAGATATCAAGATTGAAGTCCCCCATTAGAACCAATGGTTTATTTGTATCTAATTTTGGAGCAAGCTCATTAACCATCATTTGTGTGAATTGGTTTACAGGCATTTGTGGTGATTTGTACAACACTACAAACTGAATCTCATTATCCAAAAGTTGCAATTTCAAGTTTAGATATTCAAACATTTTAGAGGTAAATGAAATTTTGGATACAATTTTGCAACAGTCTTTAACATAAACTGCCAAGCCATGAGGTGGACGAGTGGATCTGTCACTGATAGACTGATCATTTCTTATCAATGTGTGTCCCTCAATAATGTAGTTTGTATCTCTGTCAAGCTTTGCAAGTCGAGTTTCAGATAACCCGAAAACATGTGAAGACAAAAGACCTCTGTCATGCTTGATGTCCTCTATGTGAAGATGAAGTGATCTGCAGTTATTGAAGGCTAATTTCATGTGAACAGCAGAGTCAATGGTATCTAAAGGAGTAAAGCTTAACTTTAATTTAGCATTATCTTGTAACCTCTGCATTTCTTTGTTTACTTGATCATCAACTTTCAGAGCATCTGCATTCAAATTTAGGATCTGAAGACTTTTCATTGACTTAACTCTGCTCAGAGCAACATAATGGAGATGAGGAACTTTTCTTATTTTCTTCTGAGAAAGATCTATGACAACTTCATCTAGAGTACTTCCCTGAGCTCTGTGAACAGAACGTCCTGCTGATGGTTGCAAGGGAAACTGTATTCTCTGGAATGTTTTCTTATTGTACAAAAATGTTCTTTCGATGTCAAACATGGGTGTCCAATTTGCATTTATTTTTGAGTGATAAAATTGTCTATTTCTGAATTTCTCCCTAGTCTCAAAGCCTGCCTTTTTATCATGGAATTGAACCCATATAATACTTGGACGATCTGTTTCTGTTTGCTTATACTCTATGTGCTTGACAACACATGAAGCTCCATTAGCAAGTCCATCCTCTGTATTAATGTTTACTGTAAGGTCATAGATCATGTTCACTACAACAGTCAATGAACAATGAAGATTTGCAGTTCTGTTTGGATCAGTAGGCAGTTTTTTGACAGCTTCACTCTGTTTCTCCTTTGACAATTTTGGGGAAATAACTGTGTCATGACACGGAATGGTAGTTTTCTCTGTTTCCATATCATTTATGATTGAATCATTGAATGAATGCATGAAAACATTTTCTGCAAACAAATGAGGGGCATGACTCCTGTAGTCTTTTGAACTTTTATCAATGTTGCATTTTTGTAACTTAGCCCTATCTTCGTGTGTTAAGGCATCAATTCTGAGTCTATTCAACAAATGAGCGAATTCGAGGTCATCTTTTTGTCTCATTATTTGGATCAATTCATATAGCTTGAAATGATCTGTCCATAGATTGTAAGCTAATGCTGAGGCATCTTTTTTCAAGTCATTAAATATCCAGTCACCATTCACAGGTTTCAACTGATATAGGTCACCAACTGCAATGACACTCACTCCACCAAATGGAAGTCTTGTTCCTTTAAGTTCCTGCAATCTTTGGTCAATGAAACTTAGCATTGAGTTTGATACCATGGAAATCTCATCTATGATAACAACAGCCAAATTCCTGAATTTTGATCTAAATGAATTCAGGTTATCACATGTCAATGTCTGGTTTGATTGTTTGAACTTCTGTTTAAAGGCTGATGAGATGGTTGATCCACCAATATTAAATGCTGCTTTACCAGTGTATGCACAAAGAAGAACTCTGATGTCATCTGCATTTTCTCCTTCTTTAAGGTTCATAAATCTGTACAGAGTTTGATACAGTGCTCTTACAACAACACTTTTTCCTACACCTGCACCTCCTGAGAGAAAAGTATACAACGGGGATTCTTTTGTTTTGATCCAATGGACAACATGGTCATGAAAATGTCTTTGTTCAGCATTCAAGTTTCTTAATAATGTCCTATACTCTTGATCTGATAAAATATTTTCATTTATATTGATTTGTGATGCAGAACTTGAACATCCAATTTCTATCCCTATGTCATAATTTCTGTGCTCTGAAATTCTGTCAGGATTGAAATATATGAAAGCCTCAGATTCTTCTATACTTTGTTCAGCTGTTTCAGCCTCAGTTTGCTGAACTCCTGGTACAATGTCATCATAAATTTCAAGATCTGCCTCAGCCATGTTTCTTGCTATTTCCAATTCTTCAACATGATGTTCGTACTCAGAACACTTTAAATCAATAGTATGTTTCCTCAATTCATAAGAGTCTTTGTATGTATCAGAATTACCCAACAAATCAGTCATTTCATTTCTCCAAGGATAAAATAGTAGCAACTTTTCTCTAAAATGGTTTTCTTCATTGGATTTACGGTTGAATCTTACATAACGTATTACTTTGGATTCAGAACGGCGTTTTATCTTAATTCCACTTTTCAGTTGTAAAATTGTGGTACTTTCTGGGAAATTTTCTTCAGTTTCATCTGTATCATCATTGATGTCAATTTCATTTTCCTGATCATTTTTTTCAGGATACACAATATCCAATTGTGAAACATAATCTGCAAGACAGTATTTTTCCAACATTTTTGGACGTTGAGAATACCTTTTTATCACATTACTTGCCACAATGTCTGTGGACTCTGCTGGTAATTCATCAAGAGCAGACTTTGACTTCAATAATTGCACTCTTTCCTCAGGTGAAGATGTGTTGATAAAGACAACATCTCTAGTGCCTTTTGTTAATGGCATTTGTAATACTAAGTACACTGCTTCTTGTGCACTTACTTCAACACTGTTTGAAAATACATTTCCAATATGTCTCACTTGCCTTTTGATATCTAAATTTCCTTGCCTTGCTTCTTTTGCAGCAGCATACAACAGGTTACTCATTCCTCTCTGTGACTTGCTGATGTAGGAGACAATGTACATAGCACATGCATATGGGTCTAGAACAAATTGAATGTCAATGTTGGCCTTCCAAGCCTTCAGCACAGATTTGTTGTACAAGTTAACTCGAATTTCATTGGGCTTTCGTTTCAGAAATACTTTTGATGAAGAAAGTGAACTTCTGATGCATTTGATATAATCTTCTTCATCCATTTGTATAACATCTTTCAGAAATAGGTCAAAAGGAATATCATATCCTTCTTTTTCAGCATTCAATTTCTTCTGTATTTGTTGATACATCTTGTCATACTTTTCTTTGTCATTGTCAAGAGGTTCTAGTACCATTGTATTTCGCAGAGGTGGTAAAGGATATCCAAACCGACATAATCTGTCCTCCTTCTTCCGACATGTTCTAGAATGTTTATGAATTTGCAAATCCACAAGATTACCAACATCCTCATCATCAATTGTACATTGCAGAAACTTGTCAACAAAACTTGTTATTTCTTCATTTGAGTTGACATTGTACTTTGGAGCGTTTTCCACCCAAACAATCATGTGTATGTGAGGTGAACCTCTCTGCTGAAATTCGACTCGATAAAAGCTATCTGTGACATTGCCAAGTGGTGTGTGGGTACTTTTAAGGACAATGTTTATGAACTCCTGTACTCTATTATCAAAATATCTAGAGCAAGTGACTGGATCAGATTGGACAAGTTTTATTTTCTGTTCCCATGACAGCTCATTAATTTCTTCTGGACTGTAGTTTACATTTTTATTCAGGGAAGCTAAAATGCTTAAAAGATCTGTCCATCTTGTGTCAGCAGAAGACAAAGATAAAAACCATGTTGGTAGACCTAACTGTCTTATCATTGCAAATACATCCTTTTTCTTCGTTTCTAAATACGCTGGAGAGTTTCTCAACTG
This sequence comes from Fragum sueziense, assembly GCA_963680895.1. Classification (NCBI taxonomy): domain Eukaryota; kingdom Metazoa; phylum Mollusca; class Bivalvia; order Cardiida; family Cardiidae; genus Fragum; species Fragum sueziense. Next base: position 19,493,305 of record OY804597.1, read on the forward strand.
TTTGAATAAGTAATATCCTTCATCTTTTTTCACTATACTATCCATGGAAGCAGAATTTCTGACATCTGCTGCTGTCAATGTGCTTCTCCCAGTTTGGCATCTTCTAACAGCTAAATTCACTTTATCATTCAGTTGTTTCATCTGTATTTTTTTCAATTTAAAGAAAATATTTGGGACACTATTTGCAGAACGTCTGTCTTTGCATCTCAATTCCCATTTTGCAATGTCACTATAATGCACATTTACATGCCTTTCATTGTTTTCCATTCTTTTTTGTCCACAAAAAATTGATGGAAAGCACAGATATTCTGAATCTGTATCTTGGTATAAGCTAAGAGGTTGTTGTCCCTCTCCAGGAGCAAATGTGAAAGTAGTATTTCTATTTTCAGGATTGGCATCTTCTAAAAGTGTATCTATATTACCAACATTTTCTTTATTCACTTCTTCTGCATCACTGTCATACAAATCATCTGAACCAGGATGATCTATTTCTGAAGTTTGTAAATCTTCAACTTTCTCACTGGTTATCAATTCACTTCCTAGATCCTTTTCATTGTCATTAATCATATTTTCATCAGAGATAATGGATTCTTGTGACACAAACTCATGTACATTCTCAACTCTTGTCTCTGATACTTTTTTTACCCAATCTTCATCTATTTGAATATTTGCATTTTGGTACAATTCACTATTTTTCATAAGCCAATGCAAAGCTAAAATCACTCGAACAGGTCGAACATTCTCAGAAAAAGCACAAGATTTAAATGACAGCTTTTTTTTCAGTTTCACAGCCACAGTAACATTTTCATCAAATGGTCTAGGAAGCGCATTCACGACTGGCTGTATATTGACGGGTACATTTACTACATTTCCTTTTATTGACAGTTGACGACCTCTTGGTAGTTCTCTTATTTGCATGAATGGAATCCTCAATGCGATCAATCTTTCTTCAAGTGGGAAAAGGTCCAACTCTTTAGGTATTGCAGGCCATTTCATCCCATTCATTACAGACAATTTTGGAATTTTTCCATTTAATATGTTAACTTTGCATGTAGTGCATACCCATTCTTTGTCATCAAATGACAACAGATTTGTACAATATTTTGTTTTTTGGCTTTCAGATAAGGACGTTGCCAATGAAACACTGTGTCTGAACCAAGTTTGATGGCAGCAGGTACAAATAAACACAGGCCCTACAGATACATTTCTGTGGAAAATATCAATGCATGATGCAATATCAGAGCCATACTTTCTGCGTTTACCTGATAACCTTTCATGTGTGATAAAGTCTGGATCCTTACGTTTGGTTGATTTATGTTCTCTGGCAGAACTTGCTTCAACACATCTGTTTCTTTTATTTGTTCTCCACACTTGTTTAGCGATTCTTTCCTTCTCTAGCACATATGGATCAGATCTTGCTTTTCTTTTGGAACTTCTTTGAGATTGTAATTCCTTCACTTTAAAATCATGTTTCTCTCTGGAAAGAGATTTCTTTTTCAACTCTCTCTCCCTGAATTCTGCAGATTTTCTCGCTTTTGTCTTGGACTTCACGGTTATTACTCTTTCCTTTACTTTTTGGTCTTCCTTCTGTCTCAAGGTAGCTTTTGAATCTCTTTCTTTCTTTTTAAATTCTTCAGATGTCCTGGCTTTTCTCTTGCACTTCAAGGTATTTACTCTTTCCTTTACTTTTTGGTCTTCCTTCTGTCTTAAGATAGCTTTTGAATCTCTTTCTTTCTTTTTAAATTCTCCAGATGTCCTGGCGGTTCTCTTGCACTTCAAGGTAATTACTCTTTCCTTTACTTTTTGGACTTCCTTCAGTCTCAAGGTAGCTTTGGAATCTCTTTCTTTCTTTTTAAATTCTTCAGATGTCCTGGCTATTCTCTTGCACTTCAAGGTTCTAACTCTCTCCTTTACTTTTTGGTCTTCTTTCTGTCTCATAGTAGCTTTGGAATCTCTTTCTTTCTTTTTAAATTCTTCAGATGTCCTGGCTTTTCTCTTGCACTTCAAGGTTCTAACTCTCTCTTTTACTTTTTGGTCTTCTTTCTGTCTCATAGTAGCTTTTAAAGCTCTTTCTTTCTTCTTAAATTCTTCAGATGTCCTGGCTTTTGTCATGCATTTCAAGGTTTTAACTCTCTCTTTTACTTTTTGGTCTTCTTTCTGTCTCAAAGAAGCTTTTAAAGTTCTTTCTTTCTCTTTAAATTCTTCAGATGTCCTAGCTTTTCTCATGCACTTCAAGGTTTTCATTCTTTCTTTTACTTTTTGGTGTTCACTCCGTCTTTGTTTCTGTTTATACATTCTGTTATAGACTTTTCTATCAAACGGTTTATTTTGAATATCCTTGGTATGTTGTTGTTTTTTTTTGATCTTCAAAGTAGTTCTTCATCAAAATCTCTTGTTTATCGTTCTCTATCAAAATTGCCTGATTGATTTGTTTGAAGCTGGTTTGAAAATCATCACAATCTTTCTCTTTTATAAATAAAGGTAATAACTCAAACTGAGAAGACAAGTCAATCATTATACTATCATACATCCTATACAGAAACAATACCAGATCTTCCAAAATAGTGAAAGAAATCAAAATTGATCTGCCATCTTCATTGAACAAACCATCTTGTCCATGTGAATGTGAATCAAAAATAAAATATCTATTGTCTGTTTTAAATACTGCAGAACATATTGCACCAACCATAAGTAGAATATATGAGGATTTTTGAAATCCGTTTGACAGTGCTTCGTTTAGTTCGGGAAAATCTTCTGTGATACTTTGTTTTGTACATACGCCAGAAATGATATCTCCTTTAACAACACTCATGTCTTTGTTTTGTATTCTTACTTTCCTTGGAATTTCATCGAAACTTAAAAGCTTATTTCTGTATGTACCATTTTCTTTCAAGGATGTAATAATTTTGTTATACAAACAATCTCCATCATAAAGCACTTGGTCAAGATCATCTACACTATTCAGCTGTGCAAAATCTGCATAAATCAAAGCACACAAGGCATTGGCAGTACACTGACTTCCACGAGACTCTGTATGAAATCTGACATCATCTTGGTTGAATGATCCAAGAATGGAAGTATCAAGTTCATTTTCACTGCAGCTTTCAGCCAATATGTATCCTATGCATACATTTGTATTTGAATTAGGAGCATTCATAGCAATGAATAAGGGATTATCCTCTTTGGTATTTGAGTCAAGTTTTTCTGCTACCTCCTCAGCATATTTTGAAAAGTCATTTTTCTGGTCTGCTGGACAGACTTTTGTGAATGAATTCATTTTGTGATTTTCTGAAGTATAATAAGTGAGCAATGGTTTTATATCTATGTTTCTTTCTAATTGTTCTGTATGTGCCTGTGCGATGACAGGACTTTCATTTGCCTGTGCGATAACAGGACTTCGTTGTGCCTGTGCGATGACAGGACTTCGTTGTGCCTGTGCGATAACAGGACTTCGTTGTGCCTGTGCGATAACAGGACTTCGTTGTGCCTGTGCGATAACAGGACTTCGTTGTGCCTGTGCGATAACAGGACTTCGTTGTGCCTGTGCGATAACAGGACTTCGTTGTGCCTGCGCAATGACAGGACTTTGTTGTGCAGCCTGAGTTTGAAGTCTTCTCTCTCTCATACGAGCCCGATTGGTGGCACTGTACTGAGCCGATGATTTCTTTCTTAATTTTGGCATGTTTACCTGAAAAGATAATCACAAAAAGTAAGAATATATTTTACTTTGTCATTCTTCAATACATTGACCCTTTCCCAAACCAAAAGTATTAGACTGGTCTAATTTAAAAACAAGATGTGTTTGTGAAACATGAATGCCCCTGAAATGGCAATGTTGTAAAATGTTAAGTTTTCGTAGAGTATAGGGTTGATAAGGGTTAACGAATGACCTTGAGGAAGATCAAATTGCATGGAACAGATAGATTTCATTGAAAGGATGTTAAATACCAAATTCGAGCTTTCTATATCAAATACCTTTGGAGAAAAGGCTAATGTTAAGTTTTCGGACAGACAGACGGACAGACAGATTGAGTAAAACAATATGCCCCTGATCTCTTGATACAGGGGCATAAAAATACTGCAGTAATTACAAAGAGGACAATATGTTTAATAAAGCAAAGAAAATAACATTGGAAAACAAGCGAAAATGTTGCTTATGATCAGCATTTTCTTCTTTTGGTTCAACATTTTCTAAAATAATCAATACTAAGGATGTCAAAAGAAGTTCTTGTTTGGAAAGGGCTAGCCCTTTGCAACCTAATGATTGTGTTTTATGTATTGTATTAAGAAGGCTAAGGGAAATATTGAAGCAAAACAAAAAATACAGAAACACAATGTGTTTTCATTTCATCTCCATATTCTCATTTTGTCTCCATATTAATTTTGATAAAATATCATGTTGGTATTGATTTCAAATTTATTCTTAACCATTTTGTCATCTGAAACAACTTGTTACTGTATTTAGCTGTATTTTGCTGTTTAGAAATGGGTTTATATAGTTTCCCATCTCAGACAATCATCAGAATATGCATACATTTAACACCTGCCCAAAGCATAATAGTAGATCATAATAATAAAATGAAGTCAAATATGTGAACCAAAGACTCCATGCTAAGGATGCTTTAAGATTTTTCAAGATATTTATAAGTTTTCATGAACAAAAAATATTGACATTATAAGAAAGTAATAAAAAGCCTAAACATAATAATATTGTAATCATATGATGGTGTTTAGTACCATTATTTTTTTCACTCATATTACACTGCTATAGCACCTAGTTATGAATTCCTGGAATGATGCTTACAAGTACTTCCATAACATCCTTTCCAATAGTCTTTATTCTAATTTGACTTCTAAGGTAAGAGTCAATGCACTTATTTGTCAGAAAAAATGTAAGATGCTGGTGAAATACATGTATTGAAACGAAAGAAATATATGTTTGTTAAACTTCATAGCTTCTACATTACTTAATTATATTATTACATTAAGTTTTTGGACAGACAGATGGTGAACAGTATAACAATATGCTGCATAACTAAATGCAGCTTATAACTAAGAAAATAGTTCATATCAATCCAATTAAAATCTGGTGTTAACAACTTAACATACAGTAATATCTGACAGGCACCAGTAAAATTCAATCTTTAATGACCTTTTCTTCTGCCCAATCAAGTAAACGTTTCAAGATTCTGAAGGTGATTTAAACTGTAAACAAGGTCATAAAGCCAGCACATTTCAGTGAAGAACCTAGTGTTCACACATAATTGTCATGAAAAACTGTATATAATAAAAGATTTGATTGGTTAGAGTAAAAAATGATTTTTGGTTTTCCCAGGATCACAGAAGATGACACCTAACTTGTATTGTGACGGCCAGATTTTGCTGTAAGTTAACAACAGATTTCAATCAGATTGTAGTTCATATTTATACAAAAGATTATGTTCTTTATACTTACAGCTTTAAATCAGGTCCAAGAGTCTGTACTGACTTCACTAACACTAGTATTTTTCACTGCACATTAATTAATAAATAACAGTATTTAAAATCACTAGCAACAATCTTCTCAATACTTGAGTCACGATGCTTTTCAGCAATACTAGTAATCCAAATATCCAAATATGAACACAGATTTAGTCAGCATATAACTAAGAGTCACTGTCTCTTGATTATTCAATCCCAAAACAGTCACTGTTTCAGGCACTGTTGTTATTAACAACCAAATATCACAAGTTTCTTAACAAAACTTTACACTACTATCTCTCTCACTGTTTCTACATTGTTTGAATCACAGAGGAATAAATCAAATAATAACATCTGATAACAAGTTCAATGTTCATGAAGGAACAATATGTGTACAGTTTTTTCTTCTTTTTTTTCTTTCACCTAGAAAATAAAGAAAAAATCTCTTTGTATAGAGAAAATACAAAATAAGCCCATTACCAGAAGACAAATTTCAGACTTGTCCAATTTCAAAGATGTTGCAGACCACGATTTAAAGTGAATGAAATTTTTAATTTTTCGGTCTTTCTGGGTAGAAAACATTGTGGGAAATAGAAAAATTGCTTGTCACAATTTCTTCATTTTCCATAATGTCTACCAATGCCCTTTTGTTGTTGGGCGTCAAAAGGCATTACTGTGTGGTAACGGGTTAATAAGAAATGACAGGTCATGAAAAATATCTCAAATTTCAATCATTTCTTATTACTATTCATTTATTTGTTTTTTTCATTTTTCTAAAACAGTTTTGTTTTCCTGGTATATATTCAAACCAGTACTCGCATACTGAATCAAAATTACTTATTACCTTTTCTTAAACAAAACAATTGACATGAAAAATACCATTGGCTTTATTAATTTTGATTCAAACTACAATATTTTTCAAAGTTGATGATGTTATAAAATAATTTCAAAGTGATAAATTTAAAAATAAATAATAGATCTAAAAGTTTTCTAAGAACATAAACGCTTTTGATAAACAGATTGGAAAATAGAAATTAACAGTAAAAGCATGAAGAAATCATAATCAGCAAGGTGGTTCTTTTCCATAGAAAGAGGCCCGTTTACAACAATGGTGAATACAATGTTAAATATATCACACAAATTATAAGGAGAATTTCAGTACACAATGAAATAAGGAAATAGAAATTATTTTGAAAATTCTAAAAAACCTTTTAAAATGAAAGAGCTGATTAAATAAATTTTCAATTTGAAGAATGACAAATCTTAATTCACCATTGGCACTTACCCGGTACAGTTGACATCTGCAATAACCTCAATACTACATGATGTGTGCATTTTTAACCCAAAAATTAAATGATACATATTACGAATTTCAACACCAAATGTAGTTATTACAGGAAACTCAGGGGGTACTTTTAAAATTTGCATGTGTTTATCATGATGCCATCTAAAGTTCTTGTCTGGCATCTATGATTAATTTCTGAACATCATCTTTTTACAGAAAATACTGTAGTGGTTCAGATACGTCAATGCTTCTTTTCTCTACATGTTATCCTGAAAAATAAAAAGAAATAGGCCATGAACACTGACAAGCTTGCAAAATCATTGTATTAAAGTTTGGTAAATTCCCAGGACCAGTTTCGTCAAAACATATAGGACCCTTTTTTTGTCTAACAAATGTCTAATCAAACATTAAGGACAAAATTGAGATGTTGCATTTCTAAAGACTTTAGAAATAGAGAATAAATGATTTATATTTCTTAGACATTGGGAAGACAAAAATTTCCATAAATGCTTTGATGGGAACTACCCCCTGGTGTGTAATAAATTGTTTTCAAAAACTAGATCCCATTTTAAATGTGTCATGGAATTGATAAAAAAAATCATTCTGACCCTATTTCAGGTTAATTGGGCAAAATCTATGGCTCCTAGACTGCACACAAGGTTTTTCTAAGATTTGACACCGTGACCTAGCTTATGACCCAAGATGACCCAATTTCAAACTTGTCCGAGATTTTATCAAGACAATCAATCTGAGCAAATTTCAGGTTGATTGGACAAAAAATGTGACCTCTAGGGTGCACACAAGGTTTAACTAAGATTTGACCTTGTGACCTAGTTTATGACACAAGATGACCCAATTTCTAACTTGTCTAAGATTTCATCAAGACAATCATTTTGAGCAAAGTTAAGATTTATTGGGCAAAAAATGTGGCCTCTAGAGTGCACACAAGCCAAAGGTTGACGCACGACACCTGACGGACGACAGACACAGCGGTATCACAATACCTCACCATGAGCACTATCATGCTCAGGTGAGCTAAAAATGTGGCCTCTAGAGAGCACACAAGGTTTTACAAATATTTGACCTCATGACCTAGTCTATGGCCCCAGATGACCCATTTCGAACTTGTTCGAGAATTGATCAAGACAATCATTCTAATCAATTTTCAGGTTGATTGGGCAAAAATTGTGGCCTCTAGAGTGCACACACGTTTTTTCTAAGATTTGACCCCATGACCTAGTTTTTGACCCCAGATGACCCAATTTCAAACTTGTCCAAAATTTCATCAAGACAATCATTCTGAGAAAATTTCAGGTTGATTGGGCAAAAAATGTGGCCTCTAGAGTGCACACAAGGTTTTTCTAACATTTGACCCCGTGACCTAGTTTTTGACCCCAGATGACCCAATTTCGAACTTGTCTGAGATTTCATCAAGACAATCATTCTGAGCAAATTTCAGGTTGATAGGGCAAAAAATGTGGCCTCTAGAGTTCACACAAGGTTTTTCTAACATTTGACTCTGTGACCTAGTTTTTGACCCCAGATGACCCAATTTCGAACTTGTCTGAGATTTCATCAAGACAATCATTCTGAGCAAATTTCAGGTTGATTGGGCAAAAAATGTGGCCTCTAGAGTGCACACAATGTTTTTCTAAGATTTGACCCCGTGACCTAGTTTTTGACCCCAGATGACCCAATTTCTAACTTGTCCGAGATTTCATCAAGACAATCATTCTGAGAAAATTTCAGGTTGATTGGGCAAAAAAATGTGGCCTTTAGAGTGCACACAAGGTTTTTCTAAGACTTGACCCGTGACCTAGTTTTTGACCCCAGATGACCCAATTTCGAACTTGTCCGAGATTTCATCAAGACAATCATTCTGAGAAAATTTCAGGTTGATTGGGCAAAAAATGTGGCCTCTAGAGTGCACACAAGGTTTTTCTAAGATTTGACCCCGTGACCTAGTTTTTGACCCCAGATGACCCAATTTCAAACTTGTCTGAGATTTCATCAAGACAATCATTCTGATCAATTTTCAGGTTGATTGGGCAAAAAAAGTGGCCTCTAGAGTGCACACAAGGTTTTTCTAAGATTTGACCCCGTGACCTAGTTTTTGACCCCAGATGACCCAATTTCGAACTTGTCTGAGATTTCATCAAGACAATCATTCTGAGCAAATTTCAGGTTGATTGGGCAAAAAATGTGGCCTCTAGAGTGCACACAAGGTTTTTCTAAGATTTGACCCCGTGACCTAGTTTTTGACCCCAGATGACTCAATTTCGAACTTGTACGAGATTTTATCAAGACAATCATTCTGAGCAAATTTAAGGTTGATTGGGCAAAAAATGTGGCCTCTAGAGTGCACACAAGCCAAAGGTTGACGCACGACGCACGACGGACGACGGACGACTGACGACGGACGACGGACGACGGACGACGGACACAGCGGTATCACAATACCTCACCATGAGCACTATCGTGCTCAGGTGAGCTAAAAATCGCTAAAATTCCCTGTGCCTTTACTATGAAGAAAACACTACTTTATATGTTTCTCTACCACCACCACTACCTTCCAGCTCTCTCTTGTTGATAAGATGAAAAGAGAAACAGACAAGGTGACCATTAGCTACTACTTTCTGTTCTCAATATTCAGTAACATTAAGGTGTTCCATGAACACCATGTCAAGATAAGAGAGCCAAGAAGGCCATTTATCGCTCACCTTAAAGAACATTGTGGCTTTGACAAGATGATTGCATAATCCGTTTCATCCCAGGGGAAATTTGCCCCAGATTTCCTGATAAGTTCTCAATTTGAAATCGGGTATCCCACAATATTAGGTCAAATTTCATACTACTATGAAATTTTTAAGTCTTTTGTCATGGAGAGCCATGAGGCAATTCTACATATCAATTTTCAGTCATTGATTCAATAATTCAGATGTAGAAGACATATGGCAAATTTCATGGAACCAAAAACTTTGAAGTGCGTTGGTAGAGGGGCCATTAAACAATTCTACACAGAGGCCAAACAGTTAAGGAGTAGGTGATTGTGCAAAATTGCTTTCTTTGAATCTTCGCAAATCTAATATCCCACAACATAGGGCTAAATTTCATTGCACCACTATAATTTGAAGGATATTGGTAAAGGGCCACATGATGATTTAGGAGTAGAAGACAGTATAAGATTTGCTTCTTTGTCTCTAAATGAAGTCTGATACCAAACACACAGGGCCAATTTTCATTGTACCTCCATAATTAATTCTGCACACCAAGTTTCAAAGCTCTAGGCAAAACAGTCTAGGAGAAGATTGCACAAAATTTTCTTCTCTGTCCTTGTATGAAATTCAATACCCAACAACATAGGGCCAGATTCCATTGTAAAAAATAATTTGTAAAAATATGTATTTTGGTAGAGGGTCTTTAGACAATATAACATACCAGTTTCAAAGCCATAGGCCAAATAATTCAGAAGATTGTCCTCCTTTGTCCACATATATGAAATATGATACCACAGAACTAAGGGCCAATTTTCAAGAAACCACAATAATTTGAAGACTGTATTTCTGTGGTGGGCCTTTGGATGATGCTAAATACAACAATTCAAGACTCTAGGCTGTATGGCCGTATCAGCAAGATGAAAACAAAATGTGTTTGTAAAACATGAATGCCCCAAAACGGCCAATGTTAAAATTTTGGACAGACGGATGGAGAGACGGACACGGGTTAAACAATACTCCGCCCTGGGAGCATAATCAAAATATATCTACCTAAATTTGGCCTCCAAAGTCCAAATTTCTGAGCCTACAGACTATTTGATAACTTAGAGACAGAGAGTTGCACTTAGTTTTGTATGTCACAAGCAAATCTGTCTTGACTCTTTCAAGCTATAAACTTTTTTTCCCTGCATTTATGTAAAGAAATCAAAATTCACTTGCCCATAAGTAATACTTACATATAATTATTTGAGCACAACTTAACTTTTCATAATGGAAATTTATCTACTAAGTAAAAGATGACAAAAATACATGCAAGTTTCTTCAACAATGATAATTATAATGTTTGACAGGTCCCCTGGCATTTCATTTTGAAAAGGACTTTATATATTGATAGATAATTGTTCACTTCTTAACCATGACAATTTTGCTTGTGACATACAAACAAGAGTGCCATGGTCACAATATACGCCGCCACTTATAAAGCTTGAGACAAAAAAATGACATTGACAAGGATTTATAAATATTCACTGAAAAACCTGTAAAAAATTGTGTTCACAAAAAGGTTTTTATAAATATCCAGTGAAAAACCTGGAAGGAATTGCGTTCACGAGGCTGAAATATCATTAAGCCCCAGAGACTAAGATTGAAGGGGGCATAATTCAGGCAAAAATCAATGAACCATAAAAATCCTTACTTCACGCACATCTACCAATTAAGGTAATAACACCCACCAAGTTTCATTAGGATCCAGTCAGAATCTTAGGAGGAGTTGCGTTGACAAGGCTGCAATTTCAATCAGCCCCAGAGACTAAGATTGAAGGGAGCATAACTCTGGCAAAAATCAATGAACCATGAAATCCTTCCTTCATGCACATCTACCAATTGAGGTGATAACATTGACCAAGTTTCATTAAGATCCAACCAGAAACTTAGGAGGAGTAATGTTGACAAGCCTGCAATTTCAATAAGCCCCAGAGACTAAGTTTTTAAGGGGCATAACTCAGGCAAAAATCAATGAACCGTAAAATTCTTCCTTCATGCACATCTACCAATTGAGGTGATAAAATTGACCAAGTTTCATTAAGATCCAGCCAGAAACTTAGGAGGAGTAATGTTGACAAGCATGCAATTTCAATAAGCCCCAGAGACTAAGTTTTTAAGGGGCATAACTCAGGCAAAAATCGACGAACCATACAATCCTTCCTTCATGCACATCTACCAATTGAGGTGATAACATTGACTAAGTGACATTAAGATCCAGCCAGAAACTTAGGAGGAGTTGCATTGACAGGGCTGCAATTTCAATAAGCCCCAGAGACTAAGTTTTTAAGGGGCATAACTCAGGCAAAAATCCACGAACCATAAAATCCTTCCTTCATTCACATCTACCAATTGAGATGATAACATTGACCAGGTTTCAAGAAGATCCAGCCAGAAACTTAGGAGGAGTAATGTTGACAAGCATGCAATTTCAATAAGCCCCAGAGACTAAGTTTCATTAAGATCCAGCCAGAAACTTAGGAGGAGTAATGTTGACAAGCATGCAATTTCAATAAGCCCCAGAGACTAAGTTTTTAAGGGGCATAACTCAGGCAAAAATCCACGAACCATAAAATCCTTCCTTCATGCATATCTACCAATTGAGATGATAACATTGACAAGGTTTCAAGAAGATCCAGCCAGAAACTTAGGAGGAGTTGCGTTGACAAGAAAAGTGGACGGACGTACGGACAGACGGAGAAGATGACGCCAATATACGTCCGCCTCAGCCGGAGTATTAAAACTAAGAATTTAGCCTTTTAAATTCCCCTTGCACATGTACATAATTCACCTTTGTGCGAAAATGCATCAGAGGAGTCCCGCAAACTACTCTGAAGAAGAAGAAAGCTGTTTTTTTCTAAAAGAATAGTTTTAATTTTGCTTACCCAAGACACAAAAATATAGGTATTTATAGGTATTTGGGGCAAAATGGGTGAAATTATAGGTTTTTATAGGTTAGGTAAAAAAATATAGGATAATATAGGTATTTATAGGTATTTATAGGTTACTGGGCGCCCTGTGATAATACCGTCCTCAACTCAGACACACAAATTTCTGGGGCATTTTAACAATTTTCGACATAGACATGTTTGGCTAACGAATTACATGCAGATATTATGTACTTGTAACATTTTTTATTTCTACCATTGTTATAGTATTGAAACTTTGCACACATGCTTATGGTCAGACATGTATATATTCCTTATTAAGGATAAAGACTGGGTAAAGATTCATTACCCTTTCAAATTTCTATTTGGGTGGACTTTTTATTCTTTTCATCCTATAAAATTTCACAATCCAACACTTTTTCGTTGAGCTATCCTGTCCACTGACAACTCTTGTTTTATAAACATTTTTGTTTATATATATGTTTTTTTAATAGTAACATTTACTATTATATAAATATTCCAATACAAACAATAAAAAAAACTGTAAAATTCGTATGGAACAATTTATTTAAGTATAATGAACAAAGAGTGCCATTTTCCTTGAGAAATTGGGTGGTGGTAAAAAAGGGGGTGTAATAGTCAAAGTGATTTTTTAAAATTTGTGTACGGCGAAACTGTTGAATTTTTACTTTATTTGAAAGAATATACACATAGGAAAATTATGATCTTCCTTCTGTGCCATGCATTTTGATATATCATTGGAATTAATGTTATTTAAAATTGACTATTGTTTTAGAGTCGTCCGAAAAGCCTGTCGAAAGTATGGTAGCCATGTATTAAAAAAGCAAAAAAAAAATTTCTTGCTGGTTATTACTTATTTACTTGTTAGTCCATTGTTGGGGATAATATAAGCTATTGATTAGATGCAAACACTTGTGTTTATTGCTTTTAATCATGCAGTTTTTGTGTTTAAAAGCTCACTTGGGGTGTTTGGCATTTCATGATTTTGTATGACTATGATGCAAGATATAAAATTATCAAAATTTCACTAACGAAACGATCAAAGTTGATAAAAATTGGCAATTAGATGCGGGATACCATGCTGATTTTAAATATATATAGTTACTTATGTATCTTTATAATTCTATTGATGGGTCGTATACCTTAACAAAATATTGAAAGGTTAAAAAGTGCTAGAGATCTTGTTTTTGCAGTTACAACCCCTGAAACGAAGACATGTTACTTGCTTTTACAACATACGTAAAGTGATGTTGCGTACTTTAAATATGGCCACAAACTGTAAATACAAAACATTATATTCTACTTATAGTCAATATTAAATAGGGAACGATTTTATCCAGTTAGCTGTGATGTCATTTCGGACAAGCAATAAGTTTAACATTGGTGTTATTATAAAATCTCGAAACTACAGCTAGATCAAGCCGTAGTTACAAGATTTTATAACATCACTGCCAGTTTATCAATTCATAACGGAAAACCCAGTCTATTTTTAGCACAAAATTCCTTGCTATTCATTTGATTCACAAGATGCATAGAAAAACTGACCATTTTATACTTGGCAGAATATGTATGTATACTCATAAGCAAAAGAAAGTATACCTTTTTCGTTTGTCAAAATCTCTTAATTTTGCATTACATTGACTCAAAATTTTGTACAATATATTTTTACCCATTCCCTAATCATACAGTGTTGATAAATGGCACCTGAAATTGCTTGACTACCCATACTTTTGCTACATGCCGTTTTTTTTTTTCAAACTTTGCACATGGGATTATGTGGATTATCAGATATTGTTGTTTGGTATTGTCCATCCAAATTAACTAAGGACAACTTAACAAAACATTGCCGAAATTAAGTGGGGTCATTACATATGCAGATGTCTCGGGTTAATCTTGCTGGAAATAGTACTTGATTTCTTTCTTCTATATCATAAGAAATCAAAACATTAATTTTACTCTTACTTTATAACACAAGTCTGTTTGGCTAGTAGAAATCAATCAATATGCCACTTTTTCTGCATTAACCCATTATCAGTGGACAAAATTTTGAAATTCAAAGATGTCGCAGACAACAACTTCAAGTTAATGAAATTTGATTCTTTTGTTATTTTACGTAAAAAAACATCCTGGAAAATGAAGAAATTGCTTGTCACAAGCAATTTCTTCATTTTCCACAATGTTTTCAAAAGCCTTTTCTTATGAGGGAGTCAAAAAGAGTCATTGTGTGGTAATGGGCAAAGTCCCATTTTTGTATTACACATCATGATAACAAAAGAGCTGTGACAACATACACAATAGCCAGGTTGTATGAACATTTTGCATTAATTTTCATCTGAATTTGTCGACAAATCTAGAGGTTTAGTCCTTGGGCCAGGACCAGGAAAATGGGGTAAGTATTACCAGAAAAAAGGACAAAAGGACACCTATATATATTTGTAGATATACATCTGACGGGTCTATTTCAGTGATGATATCCGACATGAAGAGTAGCTAAATATGTTTTATTCTTACCTTTATATAGGTACCCTTCACGACGTGAATGACAATCTGGTTTGGGGTAAGGGAAAGGGAAAAATTAATAAAAAATATCAAATGAATGTTTAAATCTATTTATTTGAATCCATATGTATGAGCATGTATTTCACTACTTATGAATCATGATTTTTTAAATTATGTAATTATTATGACGTCATTACTCCTCTTCAAAATATGCTTTATGTGCAACCAAGTATAAGAACTGGCAGAAATATTCGAAAAAGTATTTTTCTATAATTATCATTTATTTCTAATGCAAGAAGACATGGTTTTTCATAAAGTACATTATTTTAGAAACATTTTGAGCGTTGTTTGCACTCTGGCCGTCGGGGCTTTTGGCTGTAACCCTTATCTTAAACCCTTAACCCTATCATTTTTTGCATTCAAATTTATAACACTTATTTGGTCATATTTCCATTGAATATTGACCTACAGGTGTCAAAATGGTATCAAATGAAAGCTTATGACTCGCTCTTTTGTTTGTAGTTATCTTATTTAAATTTGTCTCATTTGCATATTCATGAATATTAATGATTTCCCTTAAAAATTCCTTTTTTGCGAAAATTTTGATAAATACTTTCCAAAACAAGGCGTTTCTTTTCAGGGGGAATTTTGAAAACATGATTTTTCTTAAAGAACATTTTATCAGAAACATTTTGAGTCTTGTTTACACTCTGGCGGTTGGGATTTTTTGCCGTAACCCTTATCTAAACCCTTAGCCCCATCAAATTACTTATGTAAATTTTGAAAATGAATTTGGCCATATCTTCATTGAATATTTGCACACAGTTGTCAGAATGATATCAAATGAAAACTTATGACTTATTCTTTCATTTTAGTTATGTTATGCAAATTAGCTCATTTGCATATTCATGAATTTTCCTAAAATTGCGATTTTCTACGGAAATTTGGTAAATACTTTCCAAAACGAGGCATTTTTGTGCAGGGGAATTACGTAAACATATTAAATCTTAAAGAAAATTAATATGTCAAACATTTTGAGCGATGTTTGCACTTAATTTGGCCGTAGGGGCTTTGGGTCATAAACTTTATCTAAACCCTTAACCCTATAAAATTGTTCAGTCATTTCAAAACGTTTTTGGTCATGTCTTGGTTGAATATTGACCTACAGATGTAAGAATGGTATCAAATGAAAGTTTATGACTTGCTCAATAATTGACCATAAATTTTATGCAAATTACCTTATTTGCATATTCGCGAATATTAATGACACTACTTAAAACTGTGACCCTTTTTGCGAATTAGGCTTTTGTTTGGTAAAAGTGTCATGTCTCTGTTTTACTCACGCCATTACTCTAAAGCTTTGCACATACCTCTATGACCATGGTACCAACCTCAAGACAGATATCTATTGCTCTAGCATTTAATCTCGAGCAATTTTTACCTTTTTGTTGCCTAGAAATTCTTCATCAAACTTTAATGAGCATCTTTCAAACATCTGTCACAAATAAGTTTGTTTCTGTCATAACTATGGCTTTCAAACTTGGCATTTGCTCTTGCTTCTAAGATCAGCATCTGTTATGTTATCTAGTTACAGTTAATGTTCATTCGTTTGGGCATATTCACTCATTTTCATGCAAGATTCAATCATTTTTTAGCATCCGTAATTTTGCATCTTACTGTAAATCTGCTTAAATATAAGGGCTAAACAACCCTTTTGAACGTAAAGTAATACACCCTAAATCCAACATCAAATAGAAAATAATGTACATAAAGTTTAGGAAAACACTGATACAGTAAACTGAATACATTATTATAAATAATTGTTAAATATTTTAACACTTTCTTTGCACAATTTAAACTAATGATTGAATGATTATGATGATGAACAGAACTGATTAGATGGTTCAAATGATCTCGTTTGATACTTTTAGAATTCAAAGTACATTGTAGAATCAAAACACATGGATTAACAAAAAGGGCAACTGCAATACATGTGTATATTGAAAGTTTATTGACATCGTTTAAAATTAAGGTTGTAGGTCGTATACATGTATAGCAGATTTTTTAGGGGATAGCTAGATCTATGACAGAAGGCATAAATTTTGCAATTATAGTGTTTTCATTATTATTAAACAGCGTTCTTTGGATGATATGTGCGCTTCCGAGGAGTATGATCTTCTGCAATTCCTCGATAACTGGTGCACTAGGGATTTGTTTGAATATTTTGTCAAGTCCCTTCTTAATGAGACCAAGTGCACATACAACGAATTATACAGTTGTCGTCTCCATACCCCACATTCTGGCTACTTCTATCTCAAGGCCTTTGTATTTTGATAGTTTCTCAAGTGCCTGGACGAAGACATTTCTTTCAGAAGGAACCGTCACGTCAATCATGATGAACGTCTTGTCCAATTTATGCTTGATGATGATGTCTGGTCTGTTAGCCTTGATCTCTGTACCGTTATTCACTGACATGTCCCTCTACAACAGTTTTTGGTTGATGTTCATACAATTTTTTGTTTGCTGGGAGTCCAAATTGCTTGCAGATTTTCCAACGAATGTACCCTGCTGCCTTGTCATGTCTTTGAATGCACTATGTTGGCACTAATGTTGGACATCCCGAGACAATTTCATCATATTGGTTGCATAGTCTACACTTTGGATCTGTACCATCTTTGATGATCTTGTTGTGATATGCTCTTGTAGCCAAACTCTGATCTTGTGCTGCTATCACCATTCCCTCTGTTTCTACATTGAGACTTGCACTAGAGAGCCACTTATGTGTCTGATTTTGGTCAACTTCTGGTTTGTCAAACCTTACGGGTATTGCCCATGCATTGGTTTGGCTTTCCATGTTTGTGTCATCCCCTTTTGGGCATTTGCCTTTGTCCGTCTTGTTCTTTTGGCATACTCTGTGACGGATTCTTCTCCATTTCTTGTCGTTTGTGCAATGTTCAGTTCTTGAATGAATTTTCTGGCTTGCTCTGAGATTGAGCAAAGTTTCTTGTTACGTTCATGTTCCCGGATCAGATGTAGCAGATTGTCTTGTGTTGTCTCCAAATACGTGTTTATGTCATCTCAATCTATGAGAGGCCCCTACCACCGATCTTTCGTGGTAGGTACAATCTTTCAACGTAAACCTTTGGGTGGTGCATTCTTTCTGTTGTTAGTAACTGTCTGGTCTTTGTGTCAAGTTTTCCTTTTTTCTTGCATTTGCCAGTTTATGATATTGAAATTGTATGTGACAACTGGGACTGCCAGGGTGTTTATGGCTTCATTCTTATCTGCAGCTTTTAGCTCACTCTTGATGGCAAGCCTCAACTCTTCTGTAATACTCTTTTCTGATCTTTTCCCCCATTGCTGCATGTTGAATTCCGTCACCTTCATTAACACAAGGTATTTGTATTTATAGTCTTGGTCTAGTTTCTTGATGATGTTGTCTCTTTCTAGCCGTATGTCAGATGTTGATGTTAGTTTTCCTTTTTTGAAGGTGGCTTTTAGACACTTGTCCAGTTCAAATTGCATACATATGTCATCACTAAAGACCTTTACTGTCTCGAGCAGTTGTTTTTGCTGGTGATCGTTCTTGGCAAAGGTCTTTAGGTCATCCATGTAGAAAAGATGGTTGATCTTCTTGCCTTGGATGTCATATCCATGTCCAGTGTCATTCAGCATGGTATCGAGAGGGGCAAGAAACAAACAGAAGTGGAAGGGTGATAGTTATGCGACTTTGCATGCAGATGGTTAAGTCTTGAACTTCTTTGGCCTTGGTTTGAAACCTTCCGGATGAGGACTCCCACCACGCCCATTTATTTGGGACCATAACCTTTGACCTAGTTACCCTGACCTTTGAGTTTGACCTACTTTTAAAAAACTTAAACTTTAAAGGGCTTACAACAGGAATTTATCCTTAACCCTGCTGTAAAAAAACACTGTGTACTGAGTCCCCCGTCTCTTTTTTGTCTCCTTTTAGATCTACATGCAGTTTACCCATAGTTGTCCATAATTTGCCAACGAAGTAATAATTAATTTATTTGTGTTATTTTACCTTTTGAATTACGGTATAAAACACACATCACATTTACATTGCAACTAGAAATGTCTCATTTCAGCAATCTAAACATGCAGGAGCATATTGTTTTACTCTTGTCTGTCTGTCCGTCCATCTGTCTGTATGAAAACTTAAAATTGGCCTTTTCTCCAAAAATATTTGACATACAAAGCTATAATTTTGTATGTAACATTCTTTTGAACAATGATATTTATCTGTTCGTGCAATATCAATATGACCTTCCTCAAGGTCATTCATTAACCCTTATCAATCCTTACCTCGAAAACTTAGCATAAAAACTTAACATTGCCATTCCTTGGGCATTTGTGTTTCACGATCTTGTTATTAAAGTTCTTATTAATATTCATAAGCATACTAATTAGTTTTGTGTAAGAGATGTCTTAACAAAATAACATTTCAAAACTAAAATGTATGTTTTATTACTATACTAGTTTTAAAATGTTTTTTTTTTTTTTTTGCGATTAGTTGAAGCTAATGCTGAAACTTCTATAAGAAGACAGTTGCCATGGAAACAAGAAGGTTGTTAAATTTTGCTTATCCGGCACTTTGAAATGGAACAACAGTCAGAATTCATTAACAGGTTCAAGAAAATACAGAGGGTTTTCATTTTTGGCTTATGACATGATAATGTCATACTCCATATTGAAAAGAATGTAATTTGCTCGGCTTATTACCTCCCTTTATGGATATACCTGTTGTGTTTTTTTCCATATACAAGCTGTGTAGGACAAATTATTCAACATGAATTGTATTTCTATGCATCTGGTTTATATATGCAGTGTATGCTTAGTATAGAAAGCAGTAAAGCCACATTATTTTAAACATTTCAAAACCTTGCACTGATTTTCAACTATCCAAACCCTATCAAATTTCAAATGCACATTCTGAGGTATACCGGTAGCTACTCTGCAGAGTGGATATCATTGCATTTTTGTTCTTCCTTTGGATAGGTCTTTCAAGATATATAGGTGTCCCTTTGTCCATTTTAGTGGTAACTCCAACCATATCTGGCCCAAGGACTAGTTATGTCAAAAAACATTTTTGCATCAAGTTCCCTATTTCCATGACGCCAAGTATATGAACAAGATGTGTTTTTTAAACACTAATGCCCCATCCCCCACCCACCCCCAACCCGAAATGGCTATTTTTCTGTAGAAAATGCCTATGTTAAGTTTTTATGTCAAGGGTTGATAAGGATTAACAAATGACCTTGAGGAAGGTCAAATTGCATGAAACAGATAGATATCATTGACAGAGGATTACATACCAAATCTGAGCTTTGTATGTTGAATACTTTTGGAGAAAATGCCAATGCTAAGTTTTCAGACAGACATACGAACAGACAGACAGATAGACGGACTGACATATTACACGAGTAAAACGATCCAGAGGGCATAAAAAAATATATCAACAAAGTGTGCATGACTAGGTGACGAAGAACATTCTGTGAAAATTTTATCCAAATTCTTTCATAAATGTAAAAGTTTTGTCAACAAAAATGTTTGCATTACCCCTCCCTTCTTCTCTTTTTCGATGATGCTGTACGGTATAAAACAACCTCAGCAACAAAACAAAGGATAGATAGCCGAAGGAGATTACATCAATAAACCAACACCTGGGTTTAAACGTGATACACAATCTATTTATTGTTTTCTCAGAAAACATGGAAGAGCTACTAGGGTGTATAATTATTTTTGCCTCTAAGTATATATATGACATTGACATGATAGTTCAATCATTTGTGTACACAATGACCTTGTGTGGTCAAACATTGAAAAACTGGACAGACAGGTTTTCTGGATGACCAGTTACATGTATAAACTGAATAAACTGTACAATTAGTAATGGTCAAACCAGGTAACTATGGACCGTGTCATTACTCATTATACCATACCTGTCTACCTGCAGCTCTTTCACATCTTTTACCGTAATTGTCCTATTAATTGCTTGTGACAAGCAATTTCTTCAAATAGCTTTGAATATTGTGCTAAAAATAAACTTGCTTTAAATCTACCGTTGAGTATTTATAAACTGTCAGTATTGTTATAAAATCTCATAACTATGGCTTTCTTCATTTTATTCTTATTATACAAACACCTACAGAAATTCTGAATTTACGTCAAGGTATACTGGTTGAAATCTTTCCATATTTCACAATGTTTTCCAATGTTTTGTGGAGCATCAAAAGACATCAATGTGCAAGAATAAGTTAATTATGAAGTCCAGCATCACCAACATCCACTGTTTTTGCACACCTATTATCATCTCTGTTGCCTACCAAGCTAGAGTAATCTTGGAATACCATGACAAGAGTATGACAACATAGTATCATTGATGGCATATACCATAATTACTCTAATAATCCCTTGGGCATTTATTAGAAACATGGTTAATGGAAAACTTGGGTGATCATTAGAAGTATTTATATATTTTGAATTTCAAATACAGAATCCGTTCATGGACCAAAGATTAATCAATTATAATTTGGCAAATCATTGTTATAAGGACTGTGAGATAGTTTTGAGAAGTAATTTCTTTGTTGAGATTGGAGACTGGAAATCTCTTTCTTTGCTTTAAGCAGAATGGTCTATCTTTATTACATTAGAATCACCTATTTTGCCTAAAATGTGCTTGAAAAGTTAAATTTGCTGATTTCAGCTGATGGGCGTTTATTAGAATAATTATGATACATTTTTTTGTAGATTATATGCATGCGTGGAGACTTCAAAAAATGAAAATTTTAGGGCCATTATGCCTATAGATAAAATTTCAAAACCCATTTATTTTGAATTGTATTGTAAAAGATGACATCCCAGGCTTTCAAAGGTATAATGCAAGATATGTGCAATTACATATGATTATATTTCCCTTCTGTACATTCGTGCAACCCAAACACTCTAATAACACTTTTTTCAATGGCAAAATTCAAGGGTGGTCCAAAATGGCAGCTGCTACAGACTGAATTTGCACACAACATTGTATTGGAAATATTGGGGCGAAAGGAGAAAATATTACTTATATAAGTAGGAAACAGGGTTTTCTTCTTTTTCAGGACAAACAGAGACTGATAAGCGCAAGAGAAGATGATGCCAATGTACAAACACCTACAGCACTGCATTAACTATAACTGTCCCAAAGCCAACAAGTACTCCACCAACCCCCTACCCCACCAGGACCTTGTCACTGAAAAAGTGCTATAGGTCAAGCGGTTCTTGAGTAAGAGCACCGAAAAATAAAGTCCAATTATGACCTTGACCTATGTGACCCAAAAACAATAAAGCACCACCTTGGATCAAGGCCAACAACTGTGTCATGATCCACGGTCAGGGAAACTGATTTCAAACAATATCCAACTGTGCCCTTGACCTTTGACCTACATGTCAGGTCATATGCTTTTGACATTTCCAATCTCCCCTATTTTCTTCTATGCTTGCTGCTTTTGAATCCCGCATTAAGACATCCACCATGGTTGTGACTGGATGACCTCTAATCCTGCTGTACTTGGGTGTCCATAACGCTACCTTGCTTACGGGAAACTCTGCGTGTCAGCAGCAATGTCCGGCCAACCCGATTCTGCAGTTGGCAATCTTGTCAGTGACTCTTGGGATTCCCTGATGCAGTATGTTGTTCAAGATGTGCTGACTTGGGTTGATGTCCAGGACATTCTAGTGTAGCAGTCATCTCAGGATCTTCTGATTTGGGAGGTGATTGCCCAGCATTCCAATACAGCAACATGGCCCAAAAACAGTTGGGAACCTCAATGTAAAATTTCAAGATTCCAGGTTGAAAGATTCTTTAGTTAGAGCACAGAAATCGAAGAGTCTACAGTGGACAAATGAACAGAGGGGTAGATGGACTGACAGACAGGGTGAAACCAATACCCCCCCCCCCCCCCCTCTACTTCATAGGTAGGGCGTATGAAAATCATGCTTCGAATGTACTTTGTTATGATTCCAGTGAGTTAATCCAATGGGATTGTTTTTGAACGCTTGAAAACTTTTGAACCCTTTCCTAAACAAGCTCTGGTTTTAATCAACACCCATTTTGCTGTCTGAAGCAGCTTTCAATATAGAACAGTCTAAATTTTTGCCTTTTCGGAAAGGGCTAATTTAACCCTTTCCCAAACAAGACCTGGTTTTGACGTCCCAAATAGAAAGGCTTGGGAAAACATTGAAACAAAAGAAGAAACTGCTGATAACCAGCAGTTTCTCCTTTTGTCTCAATATTTTCTGTGCCATATTTTACACAACATCTATCTTTAATGACATCCATTTTGTCATTTGCAGCAGTTTTTGAAGTGGACCACTCTAAAATTTTGCTGTTTGGGAAAGGGTTAAAGTCAAGACCTTACCCCACATTAGGAGTAAAATATAATCCAGTTATAAACATAAATAAGAGGCTAACTTAATCTTTCACCTATTACAAAATGAAATATCATAAATCTTTTCAGTCTAATCCAAAATTATATACAGAACTTTGAACTTAAATGAAAGTAAATGAAAGTAAATGAAATAACGTCCTTGGTTAACTTTGTCCTAAACAGTAAAATTTTAGACTGACCCAATTTGAAAGTGTTGCAGTTGATAATTTCAAGTTGATTAAATTTTAAAAATCATTCCACATAGAAGAAATGAAGAAAGCATCACTGTGTTAGAAAGGGTAAATTCTTTACCAAATATCACTATGTAGGCTTAAAAATACAAAGATAGAATAGAAGAAATAGCTAATAACCAACAATTTTCTCTCTCCCCTCAATGATTTCCAAGCTTTAAGCCTTTCCAAAAAACACATCTAGATTAGATGGCACTAGATGAAATTGGAATTTAACAACAGAAAACATGGAACAAAAAGGAGTAATGCAGAAAAGTTCTATTTTATTTCACTTTTTCTACATTTTCCTGTTTATTGAACATTTTGAATGCATGTAGGTTAGTTTTATAGGTTGGTTAACCCATTACCACACACTGACTCTTTCAGACTCCTTACAAGACAATGACTTTGGAAAACATCGTGGAAAATAAACAAGAGGGCCAAGATGGCCCTGTATCGCTCCACTGGCTTTTAGACATTCAGACTACGAAATTCTTCAAGGTCTATCCAAAGAAGAATCATGCTACGCCAGAATGAAATCCAATAAATGATTGTGGAGCAGAAATGTTTTTAAAATTTTCTTAAAATTACACTGCTTCAAATAGCGAAAAATAAGCCTAGCCCACAGCTGCCAAGCTTTTCATCCGATCGTGAAGAAATTTTTAAGAGATTCATGCAAGGAAGATTCCTGTGAAGTTTGGTTGAAATTGGTCCTGCAGTTTTGTAGAAGAAGATTGTTTAACAATTTTTCGAAAATTCAATTTAATTAAATTAATTAAAATTTAAGTTCTACACAGTTTTTTTTTTTTTTTTTTTTTTTTTTTTTTTTTTGTCGAATTTAGAGGAGATTCATGCAAGGAAATTCATGTGAGGTTTGGTTAAAATTGGTCCGGTAGTTTTGGAAAAGAAGATTTTTCGAAAATTTGATTTAACTTAATTTATCAAAATTTAAGTTCTACACATAATTTATTTCTTTGAAGGAATTAAGAAGAGATTCATGCAAGGATCATTTTTGTAAAGTTTGGTTGAAATTGGTCCAGTAGTTTTGGAGAAGAAGAATTTTAAAGATTTTTCGAAAATTTAATTTAATTAAATTAATTAAAATTTGAGTTCCGCACGGATTTTATTCTTTTGAAGGAATTTGGTAGAGATTCAATGACATGCAAGGAAGATTTCTGTGAAGTTTGGTTGAAATTAGTACAGTACTCTTGGAGAAGAAGAATTTCTAAAGATTTTTCGAAAATTTAAATCAATTAAATTAATTAAAATTCAAGTTCCGCACGGATTTTATTCTTTTGAAGGAATTTGGTAGAGATTCATGCAAGAAAGATTTCTGTGAAGTTTGGTTGAAATTGGTCCAGTAGTTTTGAAAAAGAATTTTTAAAGATTTTTCGAAAATTCAATTCAATTAAATTAATTAAAATTCAAGTTCTGCGCGGATTTTATTCTTTTGAAGGAATTTGGTAGAGAGTCATGCAAAGAAAATTTCTGTGAAGTTTGGTTGAAATTGGTCCAGTAGTTTTGGAGAAGAAAATTTTTTAAAGATTTTTCGAAAATTTAAATCAATTAAATCAATTAAAATTCAAGTTCTGCGCAGATTTTATTCTTTTGAAGGAATTTGGTAGAGAGTCATGCAAGGAAGATTTCTGTGAAGTTTGGTTGAAATGGGTCCAGTAGTTTTGGAGAAGAAGAATTTTTCAAGATTTTTCGAAAATTTAATTTAATTTAATTAATTAAAATTCAAGTTCTGCACGGAATTTATTTTTCTGAAGGAATTTGGAAAAGGTTCATGCAAGGAAGCATCCTGTGAAGTTTGGTTGAAATTGGTCCAGTAGTTTTGGAGAAGATGTTCAAAGAAAAAGTTGACGCACGGACGGACGGACGCACGGACGGACGGACGCACGCACGACGGACACAGGGCCATGACATAAGCCCCGCTGGCCTTCGGCCAGTGGAGCTAAAAAATTGCTTGTGACAAGCAATTTCTTCATTTCCGACAATGTTTTCTACCCCAAAAGACCAAAAAGTATAAATTCATATTAACTTGACATTGTCATCTGCTTCATCTTTGAATTTGAACCTGTTTAAATTTTGCCATCTGGTAATGGGTTAACACTAAACTATTTCAAGCGCATAATATTATTCTAGATCTATAAGCAATTTAAAAAAAAAAAAAAATGCTTTAAGTCCATTTAACACTTGCCCACAAGGAAAAAAACATTGTAGACAAGAGCCGTCAGAGACAGACAATGCTCCCCGAATAAGGCTTTGTCACAATAAATGTATGCCATACAGAGCTAAGATTAAGCTAACAAACGATAAGCCCCCTTTTTCCATGACATACTTTTTATACGCAAATTTCAAGTAGTTTATTGTCAAGGGCATCTGATTTGCTACTCAAATATGAAATTTCATCAAATTCTGACCATTAGACTATGAGAAATTAGAGAAAAAGTGTATTTGACCTTAAGTCCCCTTTTCCCATGACGAGGCCTCAAATCCAAAAACTGGGAAAAGTACATCGGCATTATGTCATAGGGAGTTCACATGGGAAGTTTCATTTGATTTGGCCCAAGGGTTATAGAGAAATCGCTTCGGACGGACGGACGGACGGACGGACGGACGGACGGACGGAATGACGGACGGACGGACGGACGGACGGACAGACGAAGCGGCGACTATATGCTCTCCCTTCGGGGAGCATAAAAATAAATTAATTGATTGGGACAAGAAATTTCTTCATTTCTCAATGTTTTTACCCAGAAAGACAAAATATGTAAAATGTCATTCTCTTGAAATTGTCGTCTGCAACAACTTTGAATTTGAAATTGTCTTAATTTGACATCAAACTTAGTAAGTGTGAAACTATATTACCCTTTCCCAAACGACCTGATTTTGATGTCCCTATTCAAAAGTGCTTGAACAAACATTGAGACAAAAGAGGAAAATACTGACAATCAGCATTTTCTCCTTTTGACTCAATATTTTCTGTGTAATATCATCAGCCAATTTTATCTTAAGTAACACTCACTTTGTTGTATGCAGCAGCTTCCAAAGCAAAACAGTTCAAAAAAATTTTATTTACATTTGAGAAAGAGTTTACCCATTACCAGACGACAAAATTTTGGACTCTTCCATGAAGACGAAAATTTCAAGTGGATGAAATTTTAAAATTCTTTCTATTTTGGGTTAAAAAACATGGAAAATGAAGAAATTGCTTGTCAAAAGCAATTTCTTCATTTTCCACAATGTTTTCCCAAGTCTTTTCTTGTGAAAGAGTCAAGAGGCATCACTGTGCAGTAATGGGTTAAGTGCATCTGATTTACATAAGCACTTACAACAGCCTTGCTTTTACCTTTCAATATAGAATTTTTTCACAGGGTATTAGTTATAATGGTCTGCAAAAGGCTAGACCACTGTCCTTTCAATTTCGATAAGTATGATATGAATGCGTTCACCCGTAACAAGTTTACATTTTTAATCCAACTGGTTGTCATTGATTGAAAACCGGTCTATAAAACCTCTCACTACTGCATACACAGACATTTCTAAATCTATTTTTATCCATTGTAGGACGGCCCCCTGTTGTAGAATTTGTCAAATATTATTGCAAAACCTCGTAACTCCAGCTTGAATCAAGCTGGAGTTACGAGGTTTTGCAATAACACTAATGAATTGTTCCAATGTCACTGAGGCGTGGTCAATAGTTGGATTCCTCTACATTTATCCTTCAGTCCACATTAAGCAGTGGTCTCCTGCACCTCTCCTGTATATATCAGCACAAGGCCAGGATTTAAAACGTCAGTGACTGGAATTGTTATATTTTTTCATCTTGTTGGATACCCAGATACCCATCGCAAGCAACAATGGCTATGCAGCGATACGACAGGGAAACTCTGTTCTTTTTCGCCTACCATTTTAATAAGAACCATCGTGCAATCGCAGTTGCATGGGCCGTTATGTCCATCGTTTTCTGTGTGTTAGCATGCATCGCCTTCTCGCAGCCTCAGTGGATCGGGGATACAGAGGACAGCCCTGGTTACGGTCATATGGGCGTTTATAAGTACTGTTACCCTAACGATGTCGATGGCATGTATACATGTTCCGGATCGTTCACAGATTTCGATGCTATTTTAAATGACGGATTTAAAGCAACAACGGTGTTTACCGGCCTTGCGGCCTTGTTCATGCTGATCGTCTGCGGAGCGCTCATTACGTTTTTCTGCTTCAAGAAGGGATATGTATTTGTTATCTGTGGATGTTTGGAACTTCTTGCAGGTAAGCTTCATTTCTATCAACCCATTACCAAACGACAAAATTTTAGGGTGGTCCAAATTGAAAGATTCTGCAGACGAGAATTTCAAGTAAAAGGAATTCTTAATTTTTAGGTCTTTTTGGATCAAAAACATTGTGGGAAATGATGAAATTGCTTGTCACAAGCAATTTCTTCATTTTCCACAATGTTTTCCAAAGCCATCTTTTCGTAAGGAGTCAGAAAGAGTCAATGTGTGGTAACGGGTTAAGCCTTTCCAAAATGGCATTGGACATTTCTGTTTGAAAACTGCTACAGACGTCGATAGTGGCATAAATTGATATATGGTATTTTTTGTATCACAGAATGGAAAATATTGAGGCGAAAGGAGAAAATGTTGGTTATCAGCATTTTCTTCTTTTGACTCAATGTTTTCCCAAGACAAGCCAAGTAAAAACCCATTCTTGTTTGGTAAAGGGCTAAATCCTTTCAATCTTTTGGACACATTTAATTTTCACAAATTCTTTCTTTAACCCATCACCAGGGGACAAAAGTCCAAATTCACAAAATGTTAGCGATATCAAAGGATGGAATCAAGGGAAGCAACCACTCTTCTTCATTTTCATGACAAAATATTGAAGGCACTGTTCATTTCTAACTTCCACTGTGTTTTGACAAGTGGAATTAGGAGTTCCAATAGCCTGCTTTAGTGTGGATATGAGCGCATTTGAGTATCTATTAGCGCATTTGTGTTTTACTTGAAACATTAAATCAAGTGACAGAATAGGGGAGGTACATGTAGTTTGCAAACTTTAAACTTCAATAACTTTGTTATTTATCAATAAATTTTGATGAAATGAAAAAGTCTTCGTAGACCTCAAATATGGCAATTAAACCACATAATCTGATTGATTTTTACAAAGTTAATTTTCCTTTGATATCGCTAAAAATGTACAGACGACAATGTCAATGGAATAAAATTGTACATTTCATTATGCTGGAATGGGTTAATAAATGTAAAACAGGTTGGTGAAATTTCCCGATCGGGCAATATTGCCCAATCAGGCAATCTTGCCCGATCGGGCAATAGCAAAATTGAAAGAAAAGAGCAAAAAATCAAATTGCAGTGAAATATTTCGGTGTCGAGTAACCAAAGATTTTGGGCATATTTGTTAAGACATTCCGTCACACATTCCCAAAGAAATTTCCCATCAAAGTCATCTATCTTCATGCGCCCAGACTGGGGAGGTGAAGATAAGATTACAGTGTACACCAAAAGTCATATTCGTATTTTTGCTTGGTGTAATGGATGAACCTGAAAACTTAAAAATGTGTTTGTTTTGATCCCAAATAAACATATTTCATTTTTAATCAACTATGGTCTTAAGTACACACAGCTGGAGCTGTTTCATTTGAACCACCAAACCCCCTATGGATCCGCCACTGGCAAATGACTGACTGTACGCAAAATATAAATAGTGGAAGTAAACAAGCTGATAGTTTGGCTTTTTGCGTATAATAAGTAAAAGCAGAAACAAATTGTCATAATTCCCACGCCGAAAAACAGCACAAACCAGTGATTAAATAGTTTCAGTTCAATCTATAACGTATACAGTATAGACTGACTTGAACAGCAGTGACTGGGAAAGGCTTGCGCCATGCGCCATAGTCACATTAAAATTCAAAATGTCACATCATTTTCCCTATCGAGTGTGCCCATGTCCCTTTCAATTTTCCATCTCGAGAAAAAAGTGTGAAACATCGTGGGACGAATCTGTTTGATAATATGCATGTTTCTTTATCAGTAGCTTAAGCCTTTGTCATTACTAAAAACATTTAACTTGAGATACAATCATACATGTTTTTTGTGAGACTGGATATTATACTATTCATCATATAAGTTAAATAAATGAGCCCGGTAAGCTGAGAAAAAAATGAGAAAAAATGTGTTTTAAAATTGTCACATTGATTTTCAAAATGTCACATTGAATTTCCTAACCATGGGGACATCGTCCCATTGCAAAAAATTCTTTCCCAATCACTGGAACAGGTTGGTGAAATTTCCCGATCGGGTAATATTGCCCGATCGGGCATTCTTGCCCGATCAGGCAATAGCAAAATTGAAAGGAAAGAGCAAAAAGTCAAATTGCAACGAACTGTTTCGGTGTTGAGTAGCCAAAGTTTTGGGGCATATTGGTTAGACCTCCTGTCACACATTCCCAAAGAAATTTCCCATCAAAGTCGTCTATCTTCATGCGCCCAGACTGGGGAGGTGAAGATAAGATTACAGTGTACACCAAAAGTCATGTTCGTATTTTTGCTTGGAGTAATGGATGAACCTGAAAACTTAAAAATATGTGTTTGTTTTGATCCCAAATAAAAATATTTCATTTTTAATCAACTATGATTTTTAGTACACACAGCAATCATGTTGTTTTGATAGTAAGCACGGGATATTACAGTACTTAGTTTGTATTACCCACATAAAATGTGCCACATAACTTTTGGGTGTACACTGTGCTTTTATTGTCACCTCTCCATAGACAAGAATATGTCATACATTGGTGGTTTTTAACCTGTCTAGAAATAATCAAAATAGCGGACCCTGGTTGGTGAAAAAAGTTTACAGTGATAAATACTGGGAAATGCAAGGCTTTGTTCATTTAGTTAATTTCCTATTCATTCCAATGTAACCGAAAAGAGTCTGGGCGCATGAAGATAGACGACTTTGATGGGAATTTTTGGGGGAATGTGTGACGGAACGTCTAACCAATATGCCCAAAAACTTTGGTTACTCGACACCGCAACATTTCACTGCAATTTGACTTTTTGCTCTTTTCTTTCAATTTCGCTATTGCCCGATCGGGCAAGATTGCCCGATTGGGCAATATTGCTCGATCGGGAAATTTCACCAACCTGTTGAAGTCGCAACCAGGTTGGTGAAATTTCCCGATCGGGCAATATTGCCCGAGCGTGAAATTTCACCAACTTGTTAACTGCTCCATGTAATGGCTACTAAATTCTCGTTCCAAATTTGAAAACCCCATCAAGAAGCATTGTTTCAATTTTAACTTATATAATAGTCTTGTAAAAAGCCAAACCATTTGATTTTTTACTAGCAATTTTGTCCCATACAACTTCCAATAAGGGGGACTGTACTGTACTGTTATATGCGGTGTGTAAGCACCTTAGCTAGAGCAAGAACACAAAACTTTGTTCAAATTGACAAATGGGAAATAAACAATGACAATGCTGGTTTTTCATTTTCTACTTTTCCCTCACTGTTTTCACAAGAATTCTTCATGAAGCTAGAACAAGCAGGATCCCTTTTACTTAGGATGGTATTT